>CM022709.1:23621175-23991101 GCA_012295165.1 Asparagus setaceus | reverse complement strand
TTTTTCCGTAGATTCAGTGAATCTTCATGATCTAATTCGGGATATGGCATTGTCGATAGCACGAGATAATGGGGCAAATGAGAGGAAGTGGGTGGTGCTTTCAAAAGTTGGGTCGGATAAGGCATTAGGGGACCAAAAATCATGGAAGGGTGCGCGCAAAGCGTCGCTTATGGAGAACTATATGACCAGGTTGCCATCCAACATCCAGAGTGCGCACAATCTAAACACCTTGATGCTTCAAAAAAACAGACTTCCTCTCAAAGAGCTTGAGGTTGTCCAGAATTTCCATCAGCTTAAATATTTGGACCTCTCTCACAATAAACTACATTACTTTCCACCCGCAATATGCCAGCTGAACAAATTAGAATATCTTAACCTCTCAAATAATATGATCGCTAGACTTCCTGTGGAACTGAAAGAACTTACGGGATTAAAATACCTACAACTAGAGGGCAATTGCATCTCAGAGGTATGTAGTGAACTATTTTCTAGTCTACATAGTTTGGAGGTGCTAAGGTTATCCTGCGATAAGGTGCAATCTCAAAGTTTGCTTATTGACAACTTGGATTGTCTGAAAGGGAGATTGAAAGGTCTCAGCATCAATGCGTGTTCACAAAAAGATCTTGATAAGCTAGCTCTACTCTCCGCGCCTATTCGGACCCTCTTTAGGCATATAACAGAGGAGGAAGGTTCGACCTCTCTTCAATTATTGCCACCTCCAAACAGACCTAACGACCTCACATGGTCAGAGTTGGACTTATTGGCTACAGGTGGGGGTGGAAATAAGATTGAAGAACTAGTCATCGACCAGCGCCACGGTTCATTTCCTAACACGCTGTAGGCGTTGAATACTTACAAAATCCCCAAGGCCAACTTCGTGTGAAATTGAAGAATGACAACATCGAATGATCTGGCGTCGAACTTCGGCGAACGAAAGCGTCGCTAAGCCGGTTTCGCGGACTTGAGCGGACGATCGGATTCGGGGCCGTTGAGCGGAGCGAACCAAAATTAGTCGAGAATCAAGTATAAGCGGAACCAAGCCAGAGGCAGAAAAGCAACAATGAGAAAAAGCGGCTTGGCCTCGGCCAAGTGGCGAGAGTGGCTCCGACCTGTGGCGACCACCTCGACAACGGTGAAGATGCCGACCAGGCAGAAGCTGACTCGAACCACTATGGTAGAACCACCTCGACAACTGGCAGAGGCAGCTCGACCACTATGGCCGAACCACCTCAACAACTTGGCGTGCTGGGGTGCCTCGACAACAGCGAGGTGGCTCTCGACAGAATGGCGAAACCGGCCACATTGTATAAATAGGGGGTCTTGTTGGTGAAGGAGGATTTGGGCGGGCTTGGTCGGATTTTGGGATTTTGGCTTGGATTTTGGCGGACTTAAGAGCCCTCGCGAGATCTGGCCTTGGGTTCGAACCGTGAGCTCAAGTCGGTCGGCGTCGGATCTATAGGCGAAGGTAAACAAACTTCGGGTCGAACTTCTGGATACCCTCTAGGTTAAGCTCGTCTTAACCTCGAGGGATTGTGATTTCTCCTTGTAGATCTCACCGCTCGTGATCCTCCTCGCCGTGAGTGTGATCCCATGAGGCGATCCTCTCCCGTGAGTGTGATCCCCGGTAACCGTTTCCCGTGAAGCGAGCCCCTCGTCTGTAGTTCGAGAACCGGGTTTACACGGAGTTGGAATTAGCGGTGGTCCACGGACACAATAAGTCCAGAGCACGGGCAAAGAACCCATAGCGAGGATCGATATATGAGAGATCCGTGTTTGTTCACTAAGGATAAAAGTTGTAATCTTTTTGATTTTCATTATGCGCCTTAAAATAAAAGGCATTTCTTTTTGAATTTCGTTGTAGGCCAAAGAAGGCGTAAGCAAATTCAAATCAATGACAATCATCCGACTTTTACTGCGAACAGTGGCGACCACAGATGGGAGCCAGGCCTCCAGTCCGAATTAGATGGAGTGCGCAACAGCGGATCCTTATCCGGTGGAGGAAGAGGTCGAGGAGTTGACCAAGAGAAGTTCGAGGAGTACTTGTCCTCACCCTCTTCGAGATCAGTTCCCCATGGCTCCAAGAAGGACTCGTTGCAGAGGAAGATGCGATGGGCCTCAGTAGAGCCCGGGGCAGTCAACCCAGCGCGCCACGGTGCGAAATCGGCGTCTCAAGTCGAACTAGCGGCATCGAGATGAGCGTCGATGGCAGCCCGCCTCTCCAAAGCCGCCAAAGCGGCAATGAGCATGGCGCAAACTTCGCCAAGGCCATGCAATCCACGGATGGGGTCGCTATGAAGCGGATCTAAGGTCGAACTCCGCGAGAGGCTCCGGCCTCAAGGAATCGGCCGGTTTATCAAGCCATCAACCGGCGAGTGGGTCCGTGTCAGCGGAACGCTCCACCGAGGGCGCATCGGGCGCGCGCACTCGCAAGCCGAGCTTTGGTCGCGGCGGGCTCCGTGAATTAAAGAAGGAAGCAAAGAAGCCACCAGCGTCTGCCCGTTTGGAGGCCCAAGTCTAATGGTGCCCCAACCTCGATGCACTCCCGTCGGTGCTTAAGAAGGATCTGGCGTTACAAATCCAGCGCCAAAGGTCCAGGCGGCGGCGCCTCAAAGACAAAGCGTGCGCATCACGAATGATGGTGAAGCCAACTCCGTCACCACCACCAGCCGACTATCAAGGATCGTCTGGTCCTCGGAGAGAATCGCGGGTCACTCCTCATGCGAGGAAATTGGCACCGTTCCAGCAAAGACAAAAGATTCCTGCGGCCTCTCCTATCCGGATTGAAAATCGAAGTCAGAAGACTTAGCGCCCACATGGTAAGTCTGAAGCGAGTCACTTTGGGAAGCCGATGGATGACCGTCCTCGGAAGAGCGTTTTTCATCGGCGATGAGGGCGTTATGCGAAGAATCCGCGCGACACTCTGGCGGGTTGCTTCGATACACACACCAATGAGGCTACTACCGGTGCAAAGTGCGAGAAAATCTCGAAGGATTCCCCAAATTAGCCTGATCATGCTTGTGCTCAAGGCTCATCAAGGCGATGCTCTCAGTGCAATTGCCATCAAGCTCGAAGGGTGTCGTTCTTCGAGAGACTCACCGCGGAGATCGAGACCTAGGACAAGGCGATTCGCAAGGATGATCTCGAGGAGGGTGAGTTGCCGAGGTCACTAATAATATGACCAGCAAAGAATCATCGTCACGGGCTATTCAGCGCATCATAGCGGCTAACTTCGTTTGCGGTCGGGACTATCCGGCGGTCGAATCGATAAGCTTCGAAGGGGCTACCAGCGGATGATGATCGTCGAATATTGGCTCCGCAATGCGCGTCGATCATCTGTATCTAGCGAAGGAGCCCCGAAACACTTATGATCGATGCAGATCAAGTGGCCAAAATGCTAGGCGGCGTTGAATAAACAGGGAAAACTTCAAATTAGAGATGGAGTTGGCCATCGCGGGCGATGAGAGAAATGCATGACCAGCAGATCAGCTGCTTGAAGCATCGAGGGAATCAAGTCAACACATTGGCGTTGATCAAGATAGCGGCATTTCGGATCGGAGGAAGCACGAAGATGATAACCCTCACGAACCACGCGGCGCTGGCATTTGCTCATGAAGCGAGAAGATCAAAGACTTGGAAACAAAATCTACGCTCAAGTAAAGAAAACGGGTATTCCTTGCCCATACGAGGAGTGGGAATCAATCCCTTACCCGTCGAAGTTTAACTTAATAAACTTCACACCATTTGTGGAAGGGTTCCCCGACGCGACACGATTTATTTCAAGTCACACCTGAGTTATTTAAACGCGAACCCGATTGATGGTTCGGTCATTCGTTCAGCACCCCGTGGAGACGCCTTGAATGGTACCGCCGTCTCAAGCGGGGCATTCCGCATTTGGGGCGACATGGAGTCTAGCTTCCTTACCAATTTCTTTGATAGCGATACGAGGTATCGATCGGGACGTTACCGGCGAAGCGAAAAGGCGGAGAAACCGTGGACATCTTTGTTAAGCGATTCGGAACAAGGCAATAAAGCTGCCGGGATCAATAACGAGTTCATCCTCCAACACTGCCCGCAGCAACTTATCAATAGATGTGCTTGAAGCAATGGGTACAGCACCATCGATAGCGTGGAAGGACTTGAAGGTTCGTGGAGAGCAAGCCGAGATTCCTCAAAAGGAAAAAGCGAGAAGGGTCGGCCGACAAGCGGGCTCAAGCGTAACTTTCCCAGCGGCAAAGGAAAAACCAAGGCGGTTCGCGAACCAGCGTTCAACTCAACCCAGCCAGCGGCCAGCCAGCAGCAGCGAAGCGCCCGCGAGCCTGATCGCGTAACCTGGGCCACAAAAGCGAAAGGCCTTAGAGCGAGATTCCGAAGTCTATTCCTTTAGGAACGGCGAGATTCCCGATCTCTTCAAATATCTTGTGGAAAATAACAAGATCAAGCTCCCTCAGATTGAGAATCAAGAGGCGATGAACCTGAATGACCGAATCTTGTGCGCCAGCAGGCGGTTCATCACCCCACTAAATCTGTTTCATCCTTAAGGACAAAATCAGGCTTTAATTGATGTAGGGTCATTACTATGAAGCCGTCAAAGAAGAAGGTCGGGCTTGAATCACGGTATCCATAAGTTTGGTCGGTGCCATTGACATGGTTTGAACTGAACCGATGGTCAAAGTTGCGATGAAAGCGGTGAATGGCGACCCACACAAACAGCCGAGAAAGGACTTGTATAGTATCTGACCCAATGGCGAAGTCTTGTGGGTCCACCGGACTTCTTGGAAGATGAGCAATGGGTAGCCTCTTCTTGAAGAAAAAGCGAGCGAAGGAAAGGCATGCCATGCTACTTCGCAATTACGGAGAGGCGATGAGCAGTGGTAACATTCCGGTTGTCGAAGGAACACGAAGCCCAGCCACGAGTGGACCGCAGTACAAGTACAAGTACGGAAGTCCCGAGCCCTAATGCCAAGGCGGCTCAGGTTGGGGTACCAACAAATCCTCACTTTCGCCTGGAAAGCGTAACAGCGAATGAAGCGCCAAAACTCTGACAAAGCGCAGAAATTCAGCTCCAGCGGTCTCGTTCGATGCCGTAGATTGGAAGAGATAAGCCGGGAACCTCGAACTCCCCATACGCTTTGATGTAATGGCACAATTGGCCAATATCCCGCAAGGATCACTCTCTATGAGTTCTGCGGTTATCAAAAGCGAAGCTCTTCAAGAAGCCCTCGCCGATTCGAAGTCTTCGGCCCGTTAGAGGAGTCGGAAAATCGGCCCAACAATGCAACCTTGCGACTAAACACTTCCTGCATCACTTTTACAAGGAGGATATGCAGGCGAGGAATTCAAACGCGATAGGCGCTATACTTCACGGGTGGCTCTAGTGGTTACCGGATCCAAGTCGATCCGGGTTCGGTAATGAGCATCATGCCCTGCGCCTCATGTATCATCACGGGAATTCACCCGACAAGCTAGCATCAGCGGGCACAATGATCTGGTTTAACACCGGTGGGTCCGCCCGCTTGGTAAAATCGGATTAAGTGCCAAATGGGGACTTAAAGTCGAAGTCACCTGCTATGTGATTGTGAGACTTCCTATAACTTGTTGGAGTGACCTTGGATCACAATAGCGTTATAGTCCGTCTACTCTTCATCGGTGTCTCAAATATGTAGACCACGAATAATGAGGTCAAGGCGGTGGTGCGGACAAACAACGTTTAAGGGGATGGAGAATTATTTCAGCGATTCTCTCCTCTCACGGTAATGAGTCCGGCGAACCATCGGCCCAAAGTGCGGACAGCGGTGAAGGCGATCGAAGCGGGCTTGGTTATAGTGGAGGTTTTGTTTTAAATAACATTGTACCTTGTAATCAATCTTGCGATGAAGAATCGTCGGATGATAGTGGCAAATTAGATGAATCAATAAATGACGATTTAGAGTATCCTTTATCTTTGAATGATGTGATACGAGGATTATACAATGATCGAGTTGCACACGCCACTTCGATCATCTTACTTCACCAAGCGGTTCGGGACTCCTTTGGGACAACACTTGTCATCCGAAGATCAAGTAGTGAAAGAGACTTGGTTTCACGGAAAAGGAGAAGGTCGGGCTGAATCGGTATCCATAAGTTTGGTCGGTGCCATTGACATGGTTTGAACTGAACCGTGGTCAAAGTTGCGGTGAAAGCGGTGAATGGCGACCACACAAACAGCGAGAAAAGGACTTGTATCATTATCTGACCCGAATGGCGAAGTCTTGTGGGTCCACCGAACTTCTTGGAAGATGAGCAATGGGTAGCCTCTTCTTGAAGAAAAAGCCGGCGAAGGAAAGGCATGCCATGCTACCATAGTGCGGAGGGAGCGATGAGCAGTGGTAACATTCGGTTGTCGAAGGAACACGAAGCACGCCACGAAGTGGACCACAGTACAAGTACAAGTACAGGTCCCGACCCTAATGCCAGGCGGCTCTGGTGGGGTACCAACAAATCCCCTCACTCGCCGCGGAAGCAGCAGCAGATGAGCGCCAAAAACGACAAGCGGCGCAAGAAATTCAACTCGCAGATCTCGATTCGATCGCCGATTGGAAGAGATAAGCCGGGAACCTCGAACTCCCCATACGGCTTTGATGTAATGGCACAATTGATATCCCGCAAGGATCACTCTCTATGAGTTCTGCGGTTATCAAAGAAGCGAAAAGCTCTTCAAGAAGCCCTCGCCGATTGAAGTCTTCTGACCCGGATTAGGCAGAGTCGAAGAAAGTGGCCCAACAATGCAACCTTCGACTAAACACTTCCCGCATCACTTTTACAAAGGAGGATATGCGAGCGAGGAATTCCAAACACGATAGGCGCTATACTTCACGGGTATATTGGCTCTAGTGAAGTTAACGGATCAAGTCGATCCGGGTTCGGCTAATGAGCATCATGCCCTAGCCTCATGTATCATCACGGAATTCACGCGACAAGCTAGCATCAGCGGGCACAATGATCTGGTTTAACACGGTGGGTCCCGCCAGCTTGGTAAAATCGGATTAAGTGCCAAATGGGGACTTAAAGTCGAAGTCACGCTATGTGATTGGCGGAGACTTCCTATAACTTGTTGGAGTGGACCTTGGATCCACAATAGCGTTATAGTCCGTCTACTCTTCATCGGTGTCTCAAATATGTGAACCACGAATAATGAGTCAAGGCGGTGGTGGCGGACAAACAACCGTTTAAGGGGATGGAGAATTATTTCAGCGATTCTCTCCTCTGGTAATGAGTCAGCCGAACCATCGGCCCAAGAATGCGGACAGCGGTGAAGAAGGCGTCTGAAACGGGCTTGGTTATAGTGGAGGTTTTGTTTTAAATAACATTGTACCTTGTAATCAATCTTGGCGATGAAGAATCGTCGGATGAACATTATAGTGGCAAATTGCCGATGAATCAATAAATGACGATTTAGAGTATCCTTTATCTTTGAATGATGTGATAGCGAGTTATACAATGATCGAGTTGCACACCTAACTTCGATCATCTTACTTCACAGCGGTTCGGGACTCCTTTGGGACAACACTTGTCATCCGAAGATCAAGTAGTGAAAGAGACTTGGTTTACGGAAAGGAGATCACGGTTCAGCGAATCATTTCTTTGAAGAAGGTGAAGATGACAATGGGCCTATCCTCCACACATTCGAATATAGTCCGAAACAGGTATCATGAAAAGATGGGGTATGACTTGACACGAGGGAAGGTCTATGTTTGGGACGAGGCCTCGAACCCCTCCTAAGCGGCATATGTCCCAAGAGAAAGCGGATAATTACTATGCATTTAGAAGGGGATTGGGATCACGAATCCTCTCGGAGAATGAATGCTCGTGGGCGATTGATAATAATCCACGGTGAGGGAGAGCGGACATTAAATGCGACTCTTGCGGATTACGACCTGGAGAAGCTTTCAAGGCTTTGATGTCGAATATAGCCCGCGATCGATCTGCTACTATTGAGGGTGATGAAGATATGCCAACATGGGAAGACCCATGGATCCATCAACTTCGAGCGGTTTGGGGATAGGTTGAACAAAGAGAACCCCCACTAAGGATGAGGTAGTCAGTTAATATGGGTGATGAAGAGCATCCCAAACTCATAAACATCAGCAATACTCTCCTCTGGGAAAAAAGGAAGAGTTGATTGCCCTAATCGGGAGTATATCGATGTATTCGCACGAGTTCGAGGACATGCGGGGACTCGACCCTAATGTGGCAACACCGCCTCAACATCAAAGCGGATGTCAAACTGTCAAGCAACGGCAAAGGCGGGTTAGTCCACAAATATTGGGTAATTGTTGGCGAAGTGAAGAAACTCATAGAATGCGGGGATTGATGGGAAATTCAACATCAGGATTGGGTGGCGAATATAGTCCGGTCATGAAGAAGAATGGTTGATTAGGATGCGTATGCCGACTGAGACCTACTTATTTGCTTGCCCAAGGATGATTTCCCTCACCCAATCACCGGCGTCATAGTTGACAATACATGTGGATTCGAGAGGATGTCCTATGGATGGCTTTTGAGGGTATAATCGGATCAAGATGTACCGATGGCGTAAACCACCGGCGTTGAGCATGCATCATATATTGCTACCGGTCATGCCGTTCGGCCTCAAAATGCTGGGCGCAACATACCGTGAGCAATGGCGGAGATTTTCGGGATCATCTTGGAAAAAGGTCGAATGCTTCGTCGGCGATTTGGTCGTGAAAAGCGTGACAAAGGAGATCACATCAAAGATCTTAGAGCGGTATTGAGAACTCATGCGAACTCATCGACTAAAGATGAACCACCTTAAATCCTTCCTTGGGATGTCTAGTGGCAAGTTCCTCGGCTTTGTCATCACAAATAAGGGCATCCACGTCGATCGATAAAGTGAAGGAAATTCAAGAGTTGCAACCTCAAATCGAGAGAACTTCGAGGGGTTACAAGGGCGATTGGTACATCCGGCCGGTTCATATCGAACCTATCAGGAAGTGCGGCCGTTCTCCAAGTTGAACAAGAAGGGTGTTGTTTATTTGGACGGCGCACGCGAGAGGCATTGAAGAGATCAAATCATATCTCGCTAAACCTCGGTTCTCGTTGCCGTCAGAAAACCGTTTTTGATCTCAAGGCAGCGGATCATTCGTTAAGCTTTACTTGCACAAGGCGGCGGCGGATCCGCGAGCGGCGATGTATTACGAGTCGAACATTGGTGGTCTTGAGTCGTTATCAATGGTGAAGCGGTGCCTTCGCATTAGTGTTACAATTGAGAAAATGCGGCACTATTTAGTCGGACGGGCGATTTATGTTATCTCGTAAATCCGATCCGGATATTTATGACCGGTAGGCCTCAATGAGTTGGCGTCTGGCGAAATGGGCCTTACTCTTGTCCCAATATGACTTGCACTTCAAACGCGAAGTCGGTCAAAGGACAAGCGATTTGTGATCTCTTGGTGCCGGCCCGACAACGGATGCGGTTGAGCTATATGATGATCTTCGGATGAAGTTCAAGAAGTCAACACTACATCGCACCAACAAATATGGCGATTGTATTTTGTGAACCTCTCGAGCTACCAATGGCAAGTGCCCCGGATGTTCTAAGATTTCATACGTCGGGGTTGTCTTAGTTTCCGGGAATCATGTCATGCCTCGTGCTTATTCACTCACGAACCTGTTCCAATAGCGTAGCCGAATACAACGCTACTTATCGGACTTAGCCGCAAAAGGCTGGGTCGAATATCTCGAAGCGTATGGAGATTCACAATTGATAGTTAAGCGGGTTAAGTGGTGACCTAAAGTCGAGGATCGGATCTAATCCTATCATCGGATAGTGTTGAAATAACAGACTCATTGAAGAGTTTTTCATCGAATATATCCCGCGCCTCCAAAAGCATCGCGGATGCGGCTGCATTAGTGCTGTGTTCGAGACCGAGCAACTAGTTACGGTCGGGACTCACCAACTCCGTACCATTATCGATGAGGCACAAGAAGATAAAGGGCTAGTTACCAAAAGTACATGCAATCCAAACCAAGTTGGAGCCCGAGATTGGCTTTCCTATCATCGACTATGTCTTACATGGTATTCTACGGAAGGCGTGAAGGAGAGAGTCCATCGGCGAAGAGCTCAAGATTCTTTTGACACGGAAACCCGGATGCGCGAGTGCGAGCGGTCTTTTGCTCGATGCCTCTCAAACAAGGCGAGGAGAGGTCCTTCGAGGAAGCACGAAGGTGAATGTGGTGCACACCGCACTGGTCCCAAGCTCTGATCGAATCAAGAGAATGGGCTACTTTTGGCAACAATGGTTAATGGCCGGTCGAATGCATTTCGAAATGCAGCGTGTCAAATTCACGCTTGAATTATCGCATCCTCTGGCGGTTGCATCGCCGGCCACATCGGCCATTGAGACATGGGGAATGGCGTTGTAGGTCCCATTTTTCCTCCGTCGGTTAAAGGAGATCGGTTTATTCTAGCGATCACCGACTACTTCTCAAGTGGTAAAAGCAATCGCTAAAGGAAGTAAAAGCGAAATCACGATCAAGTTTATCAAACACCATGTCATCATCGACCACGGTGTCCCAAGCGGATCGTGCATGACAACGGTCCCCAATTTATCGGCAATTCCTTCATCGGGTTTGGAGAAATTCAAGATACAAGATGTCTAGCGACTTATAATCCGACAAATGGATTAGCGAAGCATTCAACAAGGCGATTATCAAAATGCATGAAGCTTGTAAAGTAACAGCGAGGCTGGGATGATAAACTTCGGAGAAGCCCTGCGGGTGTCATACCTGACTATCACGCCAAGCTGGAGAGACCAGTACTCCACGGTTTCTGGTCGTGCTCTCGTTGGAGATCGAGATCCATCGCCATTGTAAGCCCTTTCAGCGAGATGGCGACAGAACAACATCAAAAGTCTCGAAGAGCTTGAGATGTTAGATGAGCGCGGAGGCTCAACAATGCATTGAGTTCTACCAAGCTAGGATGTCGAAGGCTTTCAACAAGAAAGTTGAGAGAACCTTTAGAGAAGGAGATTTGGTCCTCATTTGCTTTCGGCGAGATAATCCTCACTTCAAAAAGAAAGGTAAATTGAACCTAAATGGGAGGGTCCGTTTGTAATAAAGCGGTTTACTCCAATGGTGCATATCGCCTCATTACCCAAAGTGGCGGCCAGGCAATTCTTAGATAAATGGGAAGTTCTGAAGAAATACTACCCTTAGTATCTTCGGGATAACCCATTCAGCAGGAAGTTCCTCGTGGGATGTGTTACCCACTTTCCTTGAGGATAACCCTAAATTTATCCTCCATCATAATTTCCCCGATCAAATTCCTTGAAGGTAGCCGCCGAAGGTATCTTGTAGGGATTTTCGAACCAGGTTGTCCCGAAGGTCACACGAGTCTTTTCGGTTCTCCAGTGGAGATCCCACTCTTAGTTCCATCTTCATCTTAGGTGGCCTTTGAAGGTATCTTGTAGGGATTTTCGGAACCGGGTTGTCCGGTGAAGGTCGCTGAGTCTCTTCGGTTCTCGGTGGATCCCACTCTTAGTTCCATCTTTCATCTTAGGTAGCGCGAAGAATATCGTGGGATTTTCAGACCGGGTTGTCCTGAAGGTCACGAGTCTCTTCGGTTCCGGTGGAGATCCCTCTTAGGTCCACCTTTCATCTTAGGTAGCGCCGGTGAAGGAGTCTGCGCCAGGATTTTCAGATCAGGTTGTCCGTGAAGGTGCTGAGTCTTTTTTCCTCGGTAAGAATCTGGCTGTTAAGCCTCATCAGGAAATAGAACACATTCTTCCTTTCCCACCTCAATCAATCTTTCGGTTCGGTCATTCTCGGTCAAAGAGGACACCAAGGTTCATCTTGGGGCATTTTATCGAAACCTAAGAAGGATAAAGCCAGCATACTCTGCGTTGCGGTTTAGTCTTTTAGATTGAAGAAGACACCAAGGTTCGATCTTGGGGTATTTTATCCGAGCCTAAGAAGGGATAAACCAACGCCTCCTGCAGCGTTGCGGTTTAGTCTTTTCGATTGAAGACACCAAGGTTAGTCTTGGGGTATTTTTATCGAAGCCTAAGAAGGGATAAAGCCAGCGCCTCGCCGTTGCGGTTTAGTCTCTCCGATTGAAGAAGACACGAGTTCGATTAAGGGTATTTCATCGAGAAGCCTAAGAAGGGATGAGTCTACGATGTAACGTTGCGGGTTAGTCTTCCCGTGAAAAAGACGAAGCCTCGTATTCAACATCGTAGCATTAAGTCTAAGAGAGTTTCATTCTTTTAGCACAGCGTTGTGTAGAGCGGTTTAGACAATCTACATGCTAGCCCAACTCAAGCGGTAGTTGGTAAAGGCTCATCAAACCCGTTGGAAGGGGGCCAATAACCCTAAAGTCGCCTCAGCGCGTGCGGTTTAGTCTTTCTCGATTGAAGAAGACACGAGTTGATTACGGGGCATTTTATCAGCCTAAGAAGGGATAAAGTCAGCGCCTCACCGCCGCGTTGCGGTTTAGTCTTTCTCCGATTGAAGGAGACACGAGTTGATTAAGGGTATTTTATCCGAAGCCTAAGAAGGGATAAAGCCCTTCTGCAGCGTTGCGGTTTAGTCTTTCAGATTGAAGAAGACACCAAGTTCGTCTTGGGGTATTTTATCCGAAGCCTAAGAAGGGATAAAGCCAGCGCCTCACCGCGTTGCGGTTTAGTCTTTCTCCGATTGAAGAAGACACCGAGTTCGATTAAGGGTATTTCATCGAAGCCTAAGAAGGGATGAGTCACGTCATGCAGTTTAGGGTTAGTCTTCCCATGAAAACCGAAGCCTCGTATTCAACATCGTAGCATTAAGTCTAAGAGTTTCATTCTTTTAGCACAAGCGTTGTGTGTAGAAGCGGATTTAGACAATCTACATGCTAGCCCAACTCAAGCGGTAGTTGGTAAAGGCTCATCAAACCCGTTGAAGGTGGGGTTGATAACCCTAAAGTCAGCGCCTCACACGCGTTCGGTTTAGTCTTTCTCCGATTGAAGAAGACACAAGAGTTGATTCAGGGCATTTTATCCGAGAAGCCTAAGAAGGGATAAAGTCAAGCCTCTACAGCGTTGCGGTTTAGTCTTTCTCCGATTGAAGAAGACCGAGTTCGATTACGGGGTATTTCGTCCGAAGCCTAAGAAGGGATGAGTCTGCAACTGTAACGTTCTTAGGGTGGTCTCTTGCCCGTAAAGAGTCTGAAGCCTATGTATTGATATCATAGCAACAAGTCTAGAAGAGTTTCATTCTTTTAGCACAACGTCGCGTGAGCGGATCCGGATGATCCATGCGCTAGCCAACTCAAGCGGTAGTTGGTAAAGGCTAATCAAACCCGTTGATGGTGAGGGTTTGCCAAAATCCTATAAATTATTATGGTTATTTCGGCCGAAGTAAAAGAATCATAATAAATAGTGAAAGGGATGGATCTTATTCATTGAAGCAAATATAGAAGGAGCTACAATTATCGAGACAAGCTGATTCAAGCAAAGTTATGATAATACATCTAAATAAAAATGCATGCGGTGAACAAAGAAACGAAAGTCTCGCATGACACATGAACTCCATTAGGCGCAATCAGTAATGTGAAGGAAGCAAGGTCGGCCGGACGTGACTAATTTTTCCTCTGGATGTCGAACCAGAACCTTGGCTTCCTTCTCAAGTTCCTCTTGGAAATTGGCAATAAGCCACATGTTCGACGCGTCGCCTGAGGACTTGCTTCTCACGTTGATGACATCACGGACTTCACGGTGCACTCAGGGCGAAATCTTCAACGTCTTCCTTGAGCAGTCCGATTCTGTAAGTTCGACATGGGTGTGGTACAAGTTTATCTTCTGCAAAGCGGCGATGTAAACTCATATGAGTTGAAAATATGATCTCTTGTTGATATTTTCCTCTCGAAAAAGCAGCACGTCCGCGAAGCCTTGATCCGAGCCGATGCGGCGAAGATCGTATCACCTCATCATGATTCAAAAAGGCTAAATCCTCCACCGCGGTCGCAAGAGTTAGCCGACTAGTGACTTACGCTCACAGCGATTAACTAGTGAGGGCCACCAACACGAATTCCTCCAAGATACTCAATATGAATGGGCGAAGACCATAGTGCATACATCTAACCTCGATAATAGAGATCGCTTTGTTCAAACTATTCTCCACGGTGAAGGGCCCATCCAGGCTGGAGTCGGGGCAGTGATTTTGGCGGGGCAATCTCAGGCGATAGGTTGAATCCGGTGGAAGTGGTCGTCAAAGATTAACACAGGGCCTCCACCAGCATACATACTGAAGGTGGAAATCGGTTTTAGCCAAGGCTGTAAGGGAGGTGGAAGCGGATGATGGGCGATCCCTCAAACTTCGTCATCCGAAATTATGATAGTAGGCTCGGGCTTGGCGGGTTTCTTCATACGAATGTTAAGCCCAGCTGCGTTCGCTTCCTCGGTGGAAAAAGGCCTACTCTAGGATGACCTTGAGAATCGAGACTTGACATTAGAGACCCGAAGTAGGCGAATAATCGCGGAGCATCCGCTACCACAAGAGAACAAAGGGTTAGCAGGCATTTAGGAGGAATATCTTGAAAAGAAGCGTATAAAGAGCATAGAACTCTTCTCGAAAACCCATGAGATCGAGTCAGCGACCTTATAGCAGGTATGGCGATTTCATGTATTAAATACCGGAGAGCGATAAATATAGTAGTGTAAACAAGCGACAATATATATCCGTTCTCGAAGCAAATCTGGTATGAAATGCGCTCGTTATATCGAGCGGGTGATCTTTGAAGCCTCAATCCTCCACGAAGGAGAATCTCGGCTCTTCCCAATCGCCTCACAAGGAGAAACGAAGCGGGGTCATAACAAAAGTCACTAATCTGAGCGTCAATCCCCACAAAGGAGGACTGGCTCTTCCCAATCGCCTCACAAAGGAGGCGGGATACAGCATATATGCGAGAATATGATGTGCTGGCGCCACCGAAGAAGGAGGTGTGCGCAGCCGTGCGAGTTGATCGACTCCTCGAAGCAGCGTGATCTTCCGGCGACATCGGAAAAGCAAAGACAAATAAAGTCAGAAATGCAGTTGAAAGTCAACAAAAGGCATCAAGAACCGAAGCAGCGGCCGGTTATGAAAACGGTAGCCAGATACAACTAAGCTTGCCGAGACGCATTTGGTAGCGCCCGGTATTGCAGCGCCCGAACGTCTGGTCGCCAGGCTGCGCCAGTGGCTTCTGGCAGCGTGAGCAGCGTAAAGCGCTTCTGCTCGTCAGCGGCCCGGCCGCCGCCTGGCGCCAGCCCGCCGCTGGCAATACCGCCTCGCCCTCCGGCCGTCCTTCTCCCCGTGGTTGTCATCACCTACATACACAAGAAAGAGAGAAAAGAAAAAAACAAAACCCTCACACATACCTCGTTGATGAGGAGGCGAGGGCTATGCGAGCGAGAAAACAAGACGAAAGCACGAGAAGGGCGGCCTAGGTCGAGAGAAAAGGAGGGTTGGTGGGTATTTATAACAATCTCACATAGACCCAATCCTCTTTGAATAAGGACTCCTATTTGGCAAGAAGTAGGAATTCTAATGGAGCCCAAATCAATTCTAGTGGGACTCTAATCAGCCCTAATGAGTAGTCCTAATGGAATCTTATCCGGATGTCAAAATAGTGCCAAATCAGTCCGTTGATTGGCTCCTACTCTCCTCCGAAGTTTGGAAAGATTACGAAGATTTATTGGAATAACATCTCATGAGCCACCAAGCGCCGATCAGGCGTCGCCAATCCTACTCAACTAGGATTACAGTATAGCTGTTTCCTAATTTATCGAGAAGTTCGGAAGAATATTTTCATAAAAATATTCTTAGGGATAACTTCGATCGTGCGGATGCATCGGCGTAAATCAGCGCTCGCCTAATCCTACTCCAACTAGGATTAGGTATAAAGCTGTTTCCTAATTTTTCGAGAGTTCGGAAGAATATTTTCATAAAAATATTCTTAGGGATAACTTCGATCGTCGCGGTTGCATCGGCGTAAATCAGCGTGCGCCTAATCCTACTCCAACTAGGATTACGGTATAAAGCGTTTCCTAATTTTTGAGAAGTTCCGGAAGAATATTTTCACAATAAATATTCTTAGGGATAACTTCGATCGTCGCGGATGGCATCGGCTGATCAGCTAAGCCCAATCCTACTCAACTAGGATTACGAGTATAAAGCGTTTCCTAATTCATCGAGTTCCGGAAGAATATTTTCACAAAAATATTCTTAGGGATAACTTCGATCGTGCGGATGCATCGGCGTGAAATCAAGCGTCGCCTAATCCTACTCAACTAGGATTGAGTATAAAGCTGTTTCCTAATTTTTAGAAGTTCGGAAGAATATTTTCACAAGAAATATTCTTAGGGATAACTTGATGATCGCGGATGGCATCGATGTAAATCAGCGGCGTCGCTAATCCTACTCCAACTAGGATTACGGTATAAACTATTTCCTAATTTGTCGAGAAGTTCGGAAGAATATTTCCACAAGAAATATTCTTGGGACAACTTCGATCGTCTTGATAACACCGGCCAAATCAGCGTCGCTAATCCTACTCAACTAGGATTACGAGTATAAGCTGTTTCCTAATTTGTCGAAGTTCAGGAAGAATATTCTCACAAGAAATATTCTTAGGGATAACTTCGATCGTGCGAATTGCACGGCGCCAAATCAGCGCAAGCTAATCCTACTCAACTAGGATTACGGTATAAATGTTTCCTAATTTGTAGAAGTTCGGAAGAATATTTCCACAAGAAATATTCTTAGGGACAACTCGATCGTATGGATGGCATCGACGCCGATCAACGCGTCCCAATCCTACTCCAACTAGGATTACGAGTATAAACCGCTTCCTAATTCATCGAAGTTCCTGAAGAATATTTTCACAAAAATATTCTTAGGGATAACTCGATCGCGCGGATTGCATCGACGTAAATCAACGCTCTAATCCTACTCCAACTAGGATTAGTATAAACCGTTTCCTAATTTTTCGAGAAGTTCCCAAGAATATTTTCACAAGAAATATTCTAGGGATAACTTGATCGTATGGATGGCATCGATGTAAATCAACTACGCCTAATCCTACTCCAACTAGGATTACGAGTATAAACTATTTCCTAATTTGTCGAGAGTTCTAAGAATATTTCCACAAGAAATATTCTTAGGGACAACTCGATCGTATGATGGCACCGACGAAATCAACGCTGTCGCCTAATCCTACCCAACTAGGATTAGTATAAATCTGCTTCCTAATTTGTCGAGAAGTTCTAAGAATATTCTCACAAGAAATATTCTTAGGGATAACTCGATCGGCGAATTGCACCGACGAAATCAACGCTGTCGCCTAATCCTACTCCAACTAGGATTACGAGTATAAACCGCTTCCTAATTTGTCGAGAAGTTCCCAAGAATATTCTCACAAGAAATATTCTTAGGGATAACTCGATCGTATGATTGCATCGACGCCATCAACGCTACCAATCCTACCCAACTAGGATTACGAGTATAAATCTGTTTCCTAATTTATCGAGAAGTTCTAAGAATATTTTCACAAAAATATTCTGGGATAACTCGATCATGCGATTGCATCGACCATCAACGCCGCCCAACCTACCCAACTAGGATTACGAGTATAAACTATTTCCAAAATTTCAACGAGGAGTTCCCGGAGAATAAATCCATATTCTTAAGGATAACTCGGTAACCCTTAATGTCCTCCCACCATAATCTCCAAGAGAGGGATAACTGATGAAGAGTGAAAGTCATGTTGGCATCGATAATCATATCCTCCCCGTAGTTAAACCAACAACACACGGATGATGAAGGAAATAACCGATCGAGGGTTATGAAGTTCCATGTACTGACACAACCAACATGTCGCCAACAAGGAGTTCGCCGACATACGGATAAGTCCAAAAGTCCGATGGTTAGTCAAACAACGACCAACCGGACGAAGTTACAAACAAAACTCACCCACCGCCTTCGAAGTCAAGATAACAAGCGGTCGACAATAAATGCACCGATCTTATCGTAAATCCTACAAAGAACCTGGATGGTCCGAAGAATTGAAGACTTGAAGCTATCTTATGGGACCTCACCGATCAAGGCCGGAACCATCATGTCCAAAGCATCCCGGACTCATCAAGAATCAGACCGAGACGCTTTGGAGGGGTATCTCAGAGGCGCTTGAAAAATACTTACAAAATCCCCAAGGCCAACTCGCGGACGGGAGTCGGCGAATGACAACCCATCGATGATACAGACGCCGAACTCGACGCGAACCCACCGTCGCAAGCACGGTTTAAACCGGACTTGAACGACGATCGGATTTCAGATCGCTGAACCGAACGAACCAAGAATTAGTCCCAATCGTATAAACGGAACCCAAACCCGAGACCGAAAAACGGCTAAACGGCGAAAACGGCGAACTGGCTTCGGCCAAGTGGTCGAAGTGGCTCGGCCACAATGGCGAGCCACCTCGCCAACTTGGCCGAGGTGCTCGCCAAGTGGTGAGGAGGCTCGACCATGGCCGAGCCACCTCGCCAACTTGCCGAGGTGGCTCTACCAAGTGGCCGAAGCTGCCGCACCCCATTGTATAAATAGGGGGTCTTGGTGAGAAGGAGGGGGATTTGGAGCCGGCCCTCCTGGATTTTGGGATTTTGGCTTGGATTTTGGCGGACTTAAGAGCCCCAGATCTACGACGACGGTTCCGAGCACCGGCAGCTCAAGTCCAATGACGCCGATCTATAGGCTAAAGGTAAACAAACTCGGTCGAACTACAGATACCCTCTAGGTTAAGCTTCGCCTTAACCTCGGGGATAGCTGTGATTTCTCCTTGTAGATCTCACCGCTCGGCGATCCTCTCGCCGTGAGTGTGATCCCGAGCGATCCTCTCGCCGTGAGTGTGATCCCCGGTAACCGTTTCCTTGAAGCGAGCCCCTCTCGTCTGTAGATCGAGAACCGGGTTTACACCAGGATTGGAATTGCTTGGTGGTCCACGGACACAATAAGTCCCGTACGGGCAAAGAACCCGCATAGCGAGGATCCGATATAGAGAGATCCTCGTGTTTGTTCACTAAGGATAAAAGTTGTAATCTTTTGATTTTCATTGTACTTTAAAATAAAAGGCATTTCTTTTTGAATTTCGTTGTAGGCCAAAGAAGGCGTAAGCAAATTCAAATCAATGACAATCATCCCGACTTTTACCGCGAACACACGCTACTGCTTGCAACTTTCCCTAATTTAAAGGAGATTGTATGGAGGGGAATGTACCAAAATGATGTGATTCCCAGGCTTCGTTGTGTTCTTATTATGTTCTGTGACAATTTGCAGCATTTGAGCTGGCTTGTCAACCTACCACTCCTTGAAGTTCTATTAGTTGAAGGCTGCAGAAATTTGAAGCAGGTGATTAGGAAAGAAGAAGCAGAAGAAGAAATAGAGAGAATAGGTAACGAGCTAGCTGTCGTTACCTTGTATAGCCTCAGAGTCCTATATTTGAGTGATTTACCTGAGCTGGAAACCATTTGTAATTGTACCCTTCACTTGCCATCTCTGGAGTCTTTAACAGTAGAGAGCTGTGAGAGGCTGAAGAAGCTTCCTTTCGACACACCTACCTCCTGCAGCAAGCTAAAGATGATTGCAGCTGAGAAAGAATGGTGGGATAAGACTTTGGAATTGGATGACGACATGAGAACTCACCTTCTATATTCTTGTTCCCTAACGTAAAATAGATCCTTAATGAAGGTATGTTCTTCTCCCTTTTTCTTCCTTTCTTGTGCATTTTCTTCTAATTTCCTGAGTAAGTAAGTAGTCATCTATTGTTCTTAGTTAGAAGTCTTTAGTATGTAGATACCATGTCGTTCCTGATTTGGATATTATTTTAATCTAAACTCTTTGGGATTTGCAGCTAGCTATACAGGAGGAGTTGGTGTCGGATATGAAAAGGAGGTAATTAAGGAAGAAAAAGATTACTCATTCAATTAATTTAATAAAGGGTAAGTTACACTTAAATACCCTATTGTTTACCTAATATTGCACCAAAGTACCCTAGGTTGTAAAACCCTACAGATGAATACCCTAAGGGTGTGTTTGGCTATTTTATAAAATTGGGCGGGAGTGACCCTACGATTTTCATTGATACTGTTTGTCAAATTTTTGGGCTTTGAGCCCCATTTTTAAGCCCAAATAGTGACACTAAACTAGTTTTATTTGGACCAGGAGAATTTGGTCCAAATGTGACGCTTGTGTGAAGTTGAAATCTCGAATCCACCGAGGGTTGATCTCCGAATCCACGAAGAGCTTGAATCAACGAAGAAAATATATTAGCGAAAATTTTATTGTGAAAAGATATATTGATTCTAGGGTTACATGACTCTTCTTAAATAGAAAAATAAAATAGACTCCTAATAAGAATAGAATTCCTAAAAGAAAGAAACAAAACTCCTAATAAGACTAGAATTATAAAGAAATAGAAAGTATCAAATCCTACCCTAAAAGACTCCTATAATATAGGAAATAAATCAGTCCTAATTAAATCAAAATTGATTTTGTTTCCTAATCTAAATTGACTCTAACTTTATTACTAAAAATAAACTAAAGGCTGATTATTTTCGGATTCCAGCCAAAACTGAGGATTACTGATGAGATTATAAAACTCTGACAACTTGGTTGGCTCCGTCTCGACGAGATAGGTGATTTACATATATACTTTGTCAGAATCCGCCTTCCGGATCAAAAGATATGATCGTTTCCTTGTAGAAGCCAATAATATGTATAAGTCGGCGTTTAGCTCGTGATTGTCCCGCTCCTCCATGAGATTGTTCGTTAAGCGTCCTATATCAGTCTCCCCTTGTTGAAAGAAGCTCGTCCCCGAGCTCATATTTGCTTGAATAGTAGCTTCATCGATAAATATTTTCCTTCTCCTGCATCGATCAGCATCCGCCTTATACTTAGCATTGATTTTCTTCATTTGTTCTTTTACCTTCTCGGCTAGGAATTCTTCTGCATTAAACTTGTGTACGAATCTTTTTGGTGGCATGTATATGTAACTGACAATATGTGGCTCTGTAGTTGACATGAAAAACTCCTCCAAATATTTTTCGTGTTGGTCCTCATATTCTAGTGCCGGTGGTGTCATCTCATTATTGTCGAAATTATTGATGATCATTGCTTCCAAAAAAGAATTTTCTCCCTCATACTCCATACACAATTCTTTCACCTCCTTTTCCTCGAGCCCTCCACCAAGCAATTCACACATATCATCAATTGTCTCACTCTCTAATTTATCCTTCTCCTTCATCGTGACAACATCAATAAGTGCAATATCACTCACAACCTCTTTGGGAATATCATGCATAATATCCATCTTCACTATTACATCATCATCAGCACCATGTATCTCATGCATAACGAGTGTTTGCATCTTAGGAGGAATTTCGGCAAGGGTAGGTTCTTCTTTCGTTGTTGCTACTTCAATGCTCGTCACAAATCTAGGCTCTTTCTGAGTCAAATTGGGGCTTAATCCTTCCATGACCATGGTTAGAGTGTGAACTAGGATGTTGATTGAACATATAATAATAGGTTGGAAGGAAGCGAGCTTTTAATAACTTTTTCATCTTCTCCCACCTATCGACTTCGGCTTTCCTTGGCGGGATCGATTCATGCGTCTTGATTCCCACCAAGCGGATCTCCACCCTTAAGTGGTAGGCCACCAACTTAACCTTCCGTTCATGGAATCTCCATATACTCGAAAAATCTCTCCACTTCGCAATCCATCAAGAAATTCTTCAATATGAAGTTGCGTTGAAAGATGGCGGTCCATCTTCATCTTGAATCCCGGCATCATAATTCCGTCGGCCGCGTCTTTGCGATCATAACGGCGTGAGGCTTCATAGTCATCGGCTGTCAGCTTGAATTCATCTCGTGCGGTTAGATCGCGTCGTTGGCGACCATCAGCGATTTTGAACTCCTACCGTGTTCGGGCGGCTCACAGCCGCCAAAGTCGCTCCATGGTAGTCTTCATCGGATTAACATCGGTCTTTAACTCATCGAACTCAGTTCGAGAAATAGGGGCTTCATCACTTGCCATCGGATCGGAGGAACAATGCTCTGATACCAATTGACGCAGCGCGGAAGTTGAAATCTCGGAATCCACCGAGGGTTGATCTCCGAATCCACGAAGAACTTCGAATCCACGAAAAAATATAATAAACAAAATTTTATTGATGAAAAGATATATTGATTCTAGGGTTACATGACTCTTCTTAAATAGAAAAATAAAATAGACTCCTAATAAGAATAGAATTCCTAAAAGAAAAAACAAGACTCCTAATAAGACTAGAATTATAAAGAAATAGAAAGTATCAAATCCTACCCTAAAAGACTCCTATAATATAAAAATAAATCAGTCCTAATTAAATCAAAATTGATTTTGTTTCCTAATCTAAATTGACTCTAACTTTATTACTAAAAATAAACTAAAGGCTGATTATTTTCGGATTTCAGTCAAAACTGAGGATTACTGATGAGATTATAAATATCTGACAATCTGGTTGGCTCCGTCTCGTCGAGATAGGCGATTTACATATATAATTTGTCAGAATCCGCCTCCCGGATCAAAAGATATGATCGTTTCTTTGTAGAAGCTAATAATATGTATAAGTCGGCGTTTAGCTCGTGATTGTCCCGCTCCTCCATGAGATTGTTCGTTAAGCGTCCTGCATCAGTTTAACAATAGATTTAACAGAAAATAAGGGTTGAAATATTCTTAAAATAGCGTGTGAGTGTCACATGAGAATTTTCGAGGGAAATTCTTACATTTACATTGCATTCAAAACTCTAGGGTATTAAAGTGCAACTTTTAGAAACTTTAGGGATTTATCCATAGGGTTTTACAACCGAGGGTGTTTTGGTGCAAATATCGTGTAAACAATAAGGTATTTAAGTGTAATTTACCCTTTAATAAAGGTTAGGTTAGACATTTTTCAAAAGTAATTAATGAGATGCTTTGGAAATGTAAATGCAAACAACTTCTAGTCACCCCTCAAATTTACTGATTTTTCGCAATATAAATGCAAACAATTTAATTGATTTATAGTAGAACTCAAGTCAACCATGACGGAAATCTTTTACTTTAGATGTGAAATATGAAATTTTTTAAGAAAATGAGGCTTTGTTAAATAACATAGTGTAGTTACTTTGAATATCGGTTAATAAATTTGTAATTGGCGGTTCTTATGCATAACTTATGAATCCATGGGTGGATTTAACAAATCTGAGAATATCTTGTATAGAGAACATTCTGATACATATAGGATGCCTGCTTCAAACCATACTCTTTGAATGTTGATCGTTGCGGAAAACTAGCTTTATTGAAAACAAAGTATCAGGGCATTAATTTCGTTTACAGAAAACAGTTTCTCTTGCAAAGTAATTCCAGCATTAACAACTTACATTGTTTGTTGCTGCTTTATCTTTCTTCTTTAATAAGATCCAATATTCTATTGTTCTTAGTTAAAGGTCTTATATGAGAATGTATATTGCTTTTAATCTAAACACTTTGGATTTCAGCTGTATCAAGGGATTTGGGTGGCATTAAAGCTAAGAGCAACCAGAACTTGTGCGGAGCTGGAAACTTTATCTGTATGCCTCATGTGTCGAAGGATTCTGCTTTTAAAGTACATTATCTCTGATTTTGTTTTAATAAATTCTCTAGAAACACTGTTACAAGGCTAATGAATTGCGAAATGCTTCAAGTTGTAATTTACAAGAATACTAAAAGCATATCTAGCTTTCCTTTTGCAAATACTTTTCAAATGCGCCAAGTATGCACGCACTATTTGAATTTCCATTTTGCATAAATCATCCTTTGCTGCACGTGTTAGAGGCTTTGCCAGCTCAACAAGAATGTTAAATAAACTCTCAACAGCTCAACCCTTTTAATAAAATTGCTTGGTTTTTGAAAACAAGAAAACTCCACCACACAATTCTCAGCATTTCTTATCTTTGATCAGCAAATAGTCCAATTCCACTATATATAATTTCGTACAATTTAAACATATCACCAAGATAATCCATTCGCAAAAAGTCACTCCTTCATACATCATCATCTCTATTCTCAACACATAATTACGTAAAACACGAAATATTCAGTAATGCAATGCTCTTAAGAAGCTATCCAAAGCGATGCAACTTGTCAATGCTAACTCAATGTAAGTTACAGAAAAGATCGGGTTTTGCAAATCTTGCAACAAAAATTACACTTTTACATCTACTCAAGTGTTTGTTTGGCTGAAAGTGTAAAATGATTTACACTTTATAAGTTGGAAGATAATAACTACTATGACATAATTATTTAATTGATATACTATAAAATTCTGATTCCAATAAATGTTACAAGTTTTTCTACCGATTAAACCTAATCTCCTTTTCCAACTATAATCTTGCTAATCACACAGTAAATATAGATGTTTGACAGCATTAATTATCAGTGTAACTTTGTTCCGATCAACCAACCATCCTCTGAAATGTCCTCAGTCTTTTCTAGAACGAGATAGTGGAACTACATACAACATGCACAAGTAAGCTCTTCACGGACATGTTGAATGTAACAGAGTATAGCAAAAATTTTAGCATAATTCTGCTCTCAGAGGTACAATATCATAAATTACTATTCAAAATTGTATATAGTTAAAGCTCAAAATCGAAAGACTCCATCATTACCTGAAAACAATAAAACCTGGAGAGTTCTTTCTCTATAGAGAAGACTTCAGAGGCTTGTAGAGTTATAGCTGAGTGGAGCTTGACTCAGAGTGGGATTTAAGACTACCCTGGTAGATAAGCTTGACGCCATTAATGAGATCATAGGGTTATAATATTTATAAATCAGACTACACTACACGAGGATTGAAGCAAGAGATTTCTGCAGATTACAGAATTTGTGGTGATGGAGAGTAAGAGATGAATAAGGATAATAAAGTGTTTAATTGCAGATACGCTTCATGTACTATAAGGATGTAGCTATTTGTCATTCTTGTTCTATACTATTAGCACATGTGCCCAATAGTCACAGCGATGACATTTACTTTTACATTAGTTTTTAAATTCCTAGTCAGAGTTTGACATTTGGCAGGAACATTCTTAGCGACTCCCGTGAGATTTTAAAAACTAAATGGAGAATCGTCATCATGACACCGCTGGATGTGTGCTAATAACACATAACAAGAATGATAAATACCTAAAACCTCATAACACAAGGGGTGCATACACAACTAAACCGGAAAGAGCGCCTCCACCAGGGTCGTTCTCCATAAATACACACTTTGCACTCTTTTGGAGTAGATGTAGATGTTTTAATGTGACCAGCTGCAATGTAACCTACAATATTAAGAAAAAATGATAACAATAACATTTAAAGACACTGGTAACAAAAACGAAAAAATGCATTCAAAATCTGCAAGAACATATTAGCAAAAGTTCCAAATCTAGATGCCTACCAGCTCTTCTAATGTGTGAGTCCAAGTGAGCATGTGTGCATAGGTGATTATCTACCTAACAACAAGTGTGGGATTGGATATGGAACAAAACTCTTAACTCAAAAAGGCCTCAAAAATAATTGATCAAATTGTTAATATCTATGTGACAATCTGAACATGAAGGAGATTTTGGATTGTACCGTTGGATATCCTCATGCATCAAACAGTGGCGAATAAAGAATGACTTGAGATAGGGATTGTATTCATCTCACGAACAACATAAGGAGAAAATATGAAACACAATGGTGATGTGCATGTTAACCAGTAACTAATGTGTTATGCATGTTTGTGGTAAAAATATCATTCAATCCTGCAGGTGAAGCACAAGTCAGAAATATATATTCAGATGAACTAATATAAGAACATAATTTTCTCAGCATCGAAAAGCTTGCGTTGTTAAAATTGATTTTGTAATAGATGTTGGTGCGAAAGATACTAATTGTATCGAACTGCATAAAATTAACCCCATGATCTACTGATCTTGCAGATGCAAATACGGGTATCAAAAGAAAATATATAAATTATGATTATTAATAATTTAGAGGTATAGAAACAAAGAGGCAAGCAGCAAGGCATAAATAAAACCAATATTGCCAATAACTCATATGGTCCTAAAAAAGAGTAAACTAGCAATGGAGTTCCAATCTGATAACAGCACAAATAACATCAAGCGGCAGATTCATCACTATCCCATGCAATCAGTAGCTGGCATCAGTATGTATAGAAGAATTCTGTTCATAATCGTTTAGTCCACAATTCTGGCACTTCCATGTTCCATCTCTCTCTTGTTCTCTCTTTCTCTATTATTTCCTTCTTCGATTCATCAAATTTTCTACAGTTTCAAGGATACTTCTGATCAGCTACTAAGGTCAGCCCGCTACATATGCTGACTACCATAAACTTGGAACTTACAGTACCATCATCCAGGGATGCACTAAGTGATAGGCGAACAACGGGGAGACAGAGAGGGAGAGTGTAAAACCCAACAGCAAAAACTTGTGTTTTGATTTAATCAGCAAGAACTAAATAATTAAGGTATTAAAGGTACAAAAATGGATAATCATACCGAGGGAAACTTGTGCTGAACATATGGATAATAAATAATACATCATTCCGGGCCTCCAAGAATGAATAAGATCATTGACAGAGATAACCAACACTACTGTATATTTAAGCACATTGCACTCTTATTCTGTAGCATGGGTTAGACCCAAGAACACCAAGGACTCCTGCGCATTCAATAGCAATAGCAAAGGATACTACAATACAGAGTTGTCATACTCACAAGTTCTCGTCCAAATTTATTGTTTTGTTGCATTGCAGCATTCTTCTTTTCTGTAAGTCCTGAAATTGAAGCCATTGTCTGGATAATCATGAGAAAGAAACATAATTTTGATTCTATGTAGTATGAAATAAATGTAAATATGCTGGATAAAAAAAATTATCCATAAAGGTATTTCGATTTATAGTAGCCATGAGATGCATAAAACAACTGTTCCTTGCCCCCAGTACAAAAAAAGTATATAATAAGTTGACAGTGTAATTACCACATTTTCTCGAGGGAAAACTGCTTTGAGGCCCTTTTTGTGAAATGGAATGTGACAAAGCCCCCATGACCAAGTCAACTTGTGCCAAACCCCTAAAGTGAGAAAGTAATGTAATTCACCACCA
This sequence comes from Asparagus setaceus, assembly GCA_012295165.1. NCBI lineage: Eukaryota > Viridiplantae > Streptophyta > Magnoliopsida > Asparagales > Asparagaceae > Asparagus > Asparagus setaceus. The sequence continues at coordinate 23,963,889 of CM022709.1, read as the reverse complement.
TTATACGCTACCACCTCATCAAGCATTCAAAAAAATTATTCTCCATTCTACCCCTCATTATAACCCCCTGACACATCACCTTTTAGTTGGAGTTCGTGCAGGTGGTACTCTCTCTCCTCTTTTACATTGGGTTAACAACCAAAATGCTAGAGATTTTCTGCAAATTTTAGGGGGATTATTTGTAATTATTGAAACTTTTTGGGGGGTCTTGTAAATTTTTAAGGGTTATTTGCAATTTTAAAACTTTTGAAGTCTTTTCTACAAACTTTTGGGGATATTTGCAAGTTCAAGCTTTTAGGGGTTTTGCAAATTATTTAGGAATTATTTGCAATTTCTAAAATTTCCTAGGAATTTTTTGCAATTTTTGGGTGTTAATTTTAATTTCTAAAACTTTTAGGGGATTTTGTGTAATTTTGGGAGACTATTTGCAATTTCTAAAACTTTTAGGGGATTTTGTGTAATTTTGGGAGACTATTTGCAATTTCTTAAACATTTAGGAACCTATTTGCAATTGCTGAAACTGTTAGGAGCGAAAATTGACAGTACAAAAATTTGTCTCTCAAAAGAAGTATATTTGAAGGAAATATATCAAATATAATGCGTGGATGTTAAACTTTTGGGTTAATTGTTAAGTATACGGTAATTATTAAGTTTGAAAGTTAGTTGTTAAACTTAGTATTAGTTGTTAAGCTTAGTAGTTAGTTGTTAAGTTTAACATTTTGTTATTAAGGTTAATAGTCGATGTTAAATTCAATACTTAGTTGTTAAGATTAATAGTTAGTTGTTATGTTTATTGCTTACTTTTAATAATTAGCTTTTGTAAGCACTTTGTTGCTTATGTTTAGCATGAATGCTTAACAATGTTTTGTTTTGTTTAATATTATCATGTAATATTTTCTCAATATATAAGATAAATCTTTAACTATAACAGTGACTCTTAAGCGTAACAACTAGTACTTAAACCTAGCAAATAACTCATAAGTTTAACAACCGACAAACAACATTAACAACCAATATTTAAATATAACAACCAACTCTTAAATTGAAAAGTCAATTCTTTAAGTTTAACAATTGACGGACAATATTAATAACCAATATTTAATTAGTTGTTAGATTTATTGATTGAATATTAAACTTACTAGTTAATTGTAAATCTAACAAATAACTGCTAAAATTAATAGATAAGATGCAAATCTAACAATTAATCCATACGATTAACAACCAACTTTTACATTTACCAACTAAGCGATAAGTTTAACGCCTAGCGATAAGTTTAACAACTAACAAATAAGTTTAACATCCGAAAATAAGTCTAACAAGTAACTCATAAAATTAACAACTAACAGATGGGTCTAACAACTAATTAATAAGATTAACAACTAATAAATAAGTATATGGTACCCAAAAAATTTTAAAAACAAGACAAAACAAAACAAACAATCGCCCTCCTTCAATCAAACCAAATGACAAGTCAATAAGCTCATGACATGCCATCACTCACCATTAATTCCACAACAATCAAAATAATAAACCAATATTCATAACAAACATAGTGTAAACTCTTGCTGATCACCACATCCTCAATTTACGCTCAAACAATATACAAGCATCCATACTCAAATCCACCGCAAAGTAACAATAGTATCCATACTTCGATCTTGGGATTTCTTTATTTATTTATTATTTTTTTTAATGAAGTAGACCAATCACAGCAACATTATAGTCTATGGAAAATTTTCTAAGAAAATAAAACTTCAAGTTTCACAAATGTCCACTTCTCTCCAACTTTAAATTTCCCTTTTGCTCTAACAGAAGCCAATCTCACAAGTAAAGAGCAAAGTAAACGCTCCAGAACATTAATCGATTATTGCTACAAGTAATTGCAAATGATAAATTGCACAAAAGGAATGAACAAATTCATAAGAAAATAGAGCTTTTCCCCGAAAAGGGATTCAAGAGGGAGAGAACATACAATAAAAGCGATTGTCCTGGTCGCAAGTGATGTGGAACCAAGCGCAGGGATTAACAACCTCCTCCTCATCCAAGCGGCGACCACTTCATCGGCCACCACCACCAGTAGCAGATTTAAGCCGTGCAAGCCCAAAAACAGCAATCTTCGCGACGAGTTTTTCTTGGAGAAATATTTGCGAAAAATTGTGAATCGAGCAGAATGTTGCTAGGCTTAATATCTTCATGAATCATCGAGGATGGCAGATCTCGTCATCACCCAACTCTTCCTCCGCAATCTCTTCATCGCCGCCATCATCCAACTCTTCCTCGCTCCGTCAGCACTGCCACCATTTCGGTCTCGGCTCGTTTGATGCAGAACCCAAGCGGAAAAGCAACATGAGCTCTATCGATTGGAGATCCCACAGAGAGCATCTTGGCAGCGAGGGCGAGCTCGTTCTGAAATTCCCGGTCGCCTTGAAGAGAGTATGAATCCATTAACAACGCGATCTCCGGCCACGAGAGGGACCCACAAAACAGGGGGCGAACCCCTTCTAGCCGAGCTTGGGAGAGAGGAAGAATGATGAGGTGGTGGATCAGGGGGAGGAGGCGGCCTGGAGGATGAGCCAAGCGTCGGCGTTGGAGCAGGAGCACGATGGGAGTTTGGAGGGGGACAAATTTTGGATTTAGACCGTTTTTGATTTACTTACAAAAATGACCGTTTTATTTATTTTAAAATCCAACTTGGTTTTGATAGCTAGAAACGAGTCGGTTTAAATAAATCTTCTGAAAGCGATTTCCGTGAAGATTAGTGGTGATTAGCAAGGTAATTAGCCAATGTTAAGATTAGAAAGGTGATTAGAAAGGTGATTAGCAAGGTAATTAGCCAATGTTAAGATTAGAAAGGTGATTAGAAAGGTGATTAGCAAGGTAATTAGTTACTAAACTTCACGGAAATGATTTCCGTGAAGTTGGCTAACTTTAGCCGATTTGACCTAGTTTACGCGCCTTGGCGAAACTAGGTCAATCATCGTAAGACAAACGGTCTTTTGGAATTAAAGTTCAAAAATGGGCTATTTTAAAAATTTGTCCTTTGGAGGGGGAACCAAGGGGGTGACCTGAGAGAGTTAGAGAGAGAGAGAGAGTATTTTTCCTCCCCAGTTCTACCTTCCCTTTCCTATTCTATCTCGCCCTTTCCTTTCCCTCTTTCTGAGTTCTGTCTCTCAAGAGAAATCATATCATACATATATATATGTATAGAGCAAGGCTCCTATAAACTTAAGTTGATAGGAGATAGTGTTCACCAACTTTTATATCCATTGATGTTGCCTTGGGATAGGTGAAATCAAGAGATACGTAAATTTTAAAAATGGGCTTCATATCTTCACGGATCCCAAGGCAATATCAATGGTTAGAAACGTTGATGGATGACTATTCCCTATCAACTTAAGTTTATAGAGCCTTCTATATATATATATATATATATATATATATATATATATATATATATATATATATATATATATATATATATATATATATATATATACACACACAACAAGGCTCCTATAAACTTAAGTTGATAGGGAGGAGTGTCCATCAACTTTTATATCCATTGATCTTGCCTTGAGATCCGTGAAAATCAAGATGCACACAAATCTCAAAGTGGACTTTATATCTTTTACGGATCCCAAGGCAACATCAATGGATAGAAAAGTTGGTGGATGACTATTCCCTATCAACTTAAGTTTATAGAGCTATATATATATATATATATATATGTATATATATATATATATATATATATATATATATATATATATATATATATATATATATATATATATATATATATATATATATATATATATATATATATATATATAAAGAAGGCTCCTATGAACTTAAGTTCATAATGAATAGTGGTGCACTAACTTTTCTAACCACTCATCTTGCTTTGGGATCCGTGAAAGATATAAAGGCCACTTTGAGATTTGTGCATCACAAATCTCAAGGCAAGATGAGTGGATAAAAAGTTGGTGCACCACTATTCATTATGAACTTAAGTTCATAGGAGCCTTACTCTATATATATATATAGGAAATGATGTATATGAGGTGGCGTCATTTTTTAAATGAGCTACCAAGAGATTAATACCTTTGATGTGACTAGCAAGGTGGGCCTCACCACATGGCTATCTCTTGATAGCTCATTTAACAAAATGGCATACATGCTCACATTATTTTTGTGTGTGTGTATATATATATATATATATATATATATATATATATATATATATATATATATATATATATATATATATATATATATATAACAAAGCTATAAACTTAAGTTGATAGGGAGGAGTGTCCATCAACTTTTATATCCATTGATCTTGTCTTGAGATCCAGTGAAATCAAAATATGCACAAATCTCAAAGGTGGGCTTTATATCTTTCACGGATCCCAAGGCAACATCAATGGATAGAAAAGTTGGTGGATGACTATTCCTATCAACTTAAGTTTATAGAGCCTTCTATATATATATATATATATATATATATATATATATATATATATATATATATATATATATATATATATATATATATATATATATATATATATATATATATATATATAGAGCTTTGATAGGAATAGAATTAAAATATTTATCCATAACTGTGCTTTAATAGGAATAGAATTCCTAGGATTCAATTTAGTGCCTTTATATCAAACATAATAAAACCCAAAAGATAAAACAATCAACAACTTAACAACAACACTGACACCAACGTCAATGCTAACACGAGCACACAAACAAATGCAGGACAAATGGGCTCTAATGAGGCCCACTAACACTTTGCAGGCGGCGTCATATTACACTAACGTGTTTTGATAGGAATAGGAATCCTGCAATAAGATTTAGTGCCCTTTATTTAAAAATATTTATGCATAACTGTGCTTTGACCCTAAACATAGTATTTCAAAGTTTAAGAAATTATACTATTATCATTTCAATAGAACTCTATTTACAATTGTTATCCTCTCACATGTAACATCACATGCCAATATATATAAGCTATGAAATTAGAACAACTTTCATAGCACTTTCATCTCCTTCTACTGTATGTGCCTTTGTTATTTTCTTCTTATTAGATTATATTAGATTATTTTAAAGCAATTAATTATATTGTATGTTTGATCTTTTTTCAGATTAAGAAATTACAATATTTTTCACAGCACTTTCATCTCCTTCAACAGGTATGTGCCTTTGTTATTTTCTTCGTATTAGATTAGATTATTTAAATAGAACTCTATTTGCAATTATTATCCTCTATTTCAAGTTTATTTGCAATTTGTGAATGTGAACAAAGAGATTATATAATAAGATTTTATAGTCATGTTTTCTTATTACGAAGAGATTATATGCCTTTTAATTATTTATAAGGAGATACAAATATACAATGTTTATGAAATTACCTTTTAGTAGTCAGATACAACGGTGAAATCCACCTAGCAGATGTGAATATTCCAAATGAATTATATGCCCTTTATACAATGCAATCACCAGAAGCAATTGAGTTTCGAAGCCACACCAAAATGTACAACAATATTTTCTTATTCACATCATTTGGGGCAAGATTTGATAGGGAGCTTGCATCAAATAGAAAAGGAATTTTTACATTTAGAGCACAATGCCAAATATGTCATAATCTCCCTGCTCTAATTCCAAAAGAAAATAAGCCTTCATACTTTCAGGTTTACTCCTATGATACAGAGAATGAGTTAAAAAATCGATTGGGAATATTAGATAATGCAAATATGAGTGGAACCTCAACTAAGAGCTTGATAAATATATTGCAAGGAAACTCATATGCAAAGTTCCTTTGCAAATTGAATGATTATCAATATTTTGAAGACTTTAAGATACTAATAAATAGAGTCGTTGCACTAGATCAACGTGTTTACAACTCACCAACGCAGATCGGTGGGCTGTCACGGGTTGAAGGAAATAATGGCAATGCTCCATTTGAGAGAGAGAGATAGTCCGCCCATGCACACTCGTGAGAAAGACATCAAGTGAAATACTATTTTGGTCGTTATGATCATTGCAATATCCTTACTCTCTCCAAGCGGAGAGGTTGGATGGCATCAAAATATTAAAAGAAGAGATAAAAAGATATCGAGAGCTTACAATGAATAAAGAACTACAATAAGAACCCATTATACCACCTTTACATCTGCTGAAGACATATTTAGAGAAAGTGAAGGTAACTTTAAATTCACAATTCTTAGTAATTTTATTATATATGAACATAGCTTAACACTCAAACTTACAGTGTCAAGGCACCAAAGCCGAAAAGTCTCATGTAAGATTATTATTGTCATAAGCTCGGATAAGAGACTCTTGATAGTCTATTTTACTTATATTTATGGTCGCTTATTCCATCAATATGTTGTTGATATGTACATAAATCTTGAAACAACAAGACTTGATTCCAAGGCATTGTTGGCGGTGTAACTAGGGAAGCAAATGCATGCCAGTGGGCAAGAGAATAATGCTTCCATCATTATTCATAAGAGGGAAATCACGATAATAGATAAAAGGTATATTCATGATACTTATTTTTAATATCGCATCTAAAAAATAAGATTGACATTCTTTCTTTTTCATATACAATGGAATGACTCTGCGCGCAACTTTATTTGGGGATATGGCTACAAATGAAGGATCAATTCTTGAAGACACAATCAAAGATAAGCCTATAATAGCATTATCAGATTTTAAAATCTCTATATATAAAGGTACATATTTAATTACTAAAATTCTTATTAAAAACAACTAAACATGAAATTTATCTTATGATTATCTCAATTTTGCAGGGGAGGCAAGCATATCATCGCAAATTTTATCAATGATATGTATCAGCCCAAAAATATAACTTGCTAAAGAATTAGCGGAATGGTAAGTAGAACAAGCATACCTTCATATAACCCAATAATGAAATAGTATTATATTTTAATCTAATATGCAGGTTTCATTTAGAAGAAGCTGCAAAAATAAAAGTGTAGGCATCAAAAATTGCTGATGAACCCCAAATACAGTTTAAATCAGGAGAAGATTGAAGAACGACGTCATCAAAGTCAAAAGGAATCAACTCACACATATGAGACACTTTTTGTGTCGCCTAGGAACACTTTTGTCTCTTAATAGGCGGGACACTATCTTGTGTCTCGCCATTGGCGAACACTTTCTTGTCACCATTTGCGAGACACTTTCTTGTGTCTGATAAAGCGAACACAAAAGTGTCACGAATGGTTCTCTTGGGTGTTCTATTGATATTCGTGGGGCCCACTTGACCTTTTCAGCGTGAGAGGATGTTCAGCGTTAGTGGCGGTTACACCCTTGAAAAATGCCCACTAAGCGTGAAAAGAGGGGCATTTAAACGTGCCGTAAAAATGGAAGAACGGTTACAACAGCTAGGAAGCAGCCTCTTGGCGAGACAGTTTTGTGAGGCCAAAAGTGTCGGCGCCCGGTAGCGTGGCCGGTTCTGGCGAGGCACGGCTGTCGGCGCTATGGTGAAACGATTTTGGTAGAACACTCCCAACTATCTCGCCACTACACATCAACGCCGCGTTCCTCTCGGATTACACCCGCTGAAGCCTATAAATACCCCCCTACACCCATCTGAGAGGGGGATCGAAGATCTGATAATCAGGCCTTGCACAGAGACTTTGAGATAGAGATCTGCGCGGGGAGAGAAGGAGATTTCGGATTTCAACACAGCAAAGGAGATTTCAAGAACGTCATCCACATGGAAATTCCTCGAGATTAAGCTTTGTCTTAATTCTTGGAAAGAGTAGATATCTTACCTGGCTAAGATATTTGCTTAAGTTCTTATTTCCTTTGCGAAGCATAAACTCAATCCCGTCAATCGGGCGATGCGCTTTCGGTGGTCCGGTTCGCATCTCGGCACTAGCAAAGAACCCACGCAAGAAGGAGATCGCTACGTAGTCTCTTCTGTTCGTGTTTGTAAGAGAGTGAGCCTATTTTTCTTTGTATTCGAGAGATCTACACATGTAATCTTTCAATTGTTTTCATTTTCGAAACATTTTGGAATGGAAACCGCAAAGAAACTTGCTTTTTGCGGAAACACGATGGCGACCACAGTGGGAGCCAATAGTCTCAACGTTGAGGCTATTGTTATGGCAACCGGCAATGATCAAACCGACCTCATGGTCGATGGATTGGATTATGTCTTCGATCAAGCCAAGTTCGAAGAGTATCTCTCCTCCTCTTCATCAAAGTCCTCCTGCCGCCAGCATCGAAGGATCTCCTCTCCAAGGAGGGAAGTCCGACCGTCAGAGTGCACAATGAATCTGCCCTTTCGCGGCGGAGGTTTCCCAAACGGCAAATTACAAAGCCGGAGCTCGCTCATGGTGGCTCTATTCGAAGGAGGCATCTTATAAAGTCTCTACATACGGCGAAGAGGGCTCGTCGGCGGCGTCGGAAAGATGGCTTTGTCAATTTGCTAAGGCTATGGAGTCAACGGATGGAGTTCACTATCATCACGAGCTCCGTGATCAAAGCGTCAACAAATTCTGGCGCCTCAATCTCAATCCGTCAACTCCGCCAAGGAAGAATGGATCCTCATCAAGAGGACCCGCTTTGATCTAAGAAAGAGCACCAAAAGTGTCATGCATGTGCGCTCGTCGGCGTCTTTGTTATCGCAAAAGCGCAAGAGTCGAAATCAACCAGAGGATCGACTCAAAGTCACAAAGTTTGGATCCCGAAGTCCGCACAAAATTTGGCCTGAGGCTCTGCCTTTGGCCAGCAGTTCAAGCTGTCTCGGCCAAACCCGAAGGCGAGAGCGGTCAAAGCTGTCTCGGCCAAAGGAGCTTCAGTCGAGACACCTCTAACTATCTCGGCCAAGATGATTCTTCTTCGCCTCGTCCATCCGCCTCTCCTGCTGATGTATCAACACAGAATCCTTCAGCTTCGGTGTTGGTATGCCAGTCCATAGCAGGAAGCAAAGACAAGGCACCAGTGAAGGGACATTTGGGTTACTCGGTCTACACACGACAACAGACTTGGGGTCATATCCAAACTCTGACTCAAGTTCAAAAGTGTCCCAAAAAGGCGAGACATCTGAGGCCTCAAGGACTCCTATCACGCTCGCTTGAGCATCCCTCGGGAAGTCCGTGAGTCGAAAAGAAGAAATTAGGCGTGTGACTCGCAAAGTCACAAAAGATGACCAGACACTTGTGATTCATGCGAAGACGACTTCAGATGACGAAGCTAGATGATTATAAATGTCTCCCAGGTCAAATGGTCAACGCCCCCAAAAGAAGATGTGTCCTCCAGTTAAAGGCAACGTTACACTGGCGGGTGAAAGTGCAATCCATGACGGACCACACCAACCGCATCATCGGTGGGGTGCAAACCGCGGGATAATTGATGAAATAGATTGTTCTTGCTCGTGTGCACAGCTAATCAAAACACTACTATCAGGATGCGATTGCTCTGACTCGAAGGCTCATCCGCAAAGGGCTTCAGTGTTCGAAAGGCTTTCCCTGCCAACAGCAGAAGAGTCGAAGCCAAGACCAAGACGCTTCCGAAGAAGGAGAAAATTTGCTATTCAACAAGACGAACTCCCCGAAGTTACCATTAATATGGTAAACAAGGGAAAAGGAGAGGCAACGACGACACGCATCCCGATTTCACCCCGAGGAAAAGTTGGCACGAATTTCCCGAGAATGTCGGTTACAACGGGCTATAAAACCTTGAGATTATAGAAGGATGCATGAAGGGGATTCATCTGAAGATGAGACTTTCGACGCTTGCTCAGCGGTGGCGTCCGATGACACGATGTCAAGTGTAGGTCAAGCTAGAGAGGCTTATACCATCACTCTGGCGGCTCAAATGTTGCAAGAAGCCTTAGCTAAACAGAGAAGAGCTTAAGGCCGAAATGAAAATAGAAATGGAGCTAGCCATACAGCAGATGAGGGAGTTGCAAAGCCAGAAAACTGCGCAACCTAAGTCTAGCCAACAAGCCGGACCCAGTCACCGTGTCGCTCATGTATAGAAGATAGCGATACGGAAGTGGATGAACACATCCTTAGACGACCTCTAAAAGCTACATCAGGCCCCCAAAATGGAGATGGCCCAACCCATCCTACCGGGAGTAATCTGAAGCAAGGGGAGGATGAAAGCGGAAAAATGAAAGAGCTTGAAGGCAAAATCAATGCTCTAATGTCCGCCAAGAAGTCAAGAAGACCGCATTCCATGTCCATATCCGAGAGTGGGACTCAATTTCCTACCCCGAAGTTCAATCTCATTAACTTCACACCGCTTGATGGAAGGGGATCACCCACGCAAAGACCTAATTTACTTCAAATCTTACTTGGGGTGATCTCGAAATGAGCCTTTGATGGTTCGGTCATTCGGTGGTACCTTCATGGCTACCCGATTGGTATCAAAGACTCAATTTTGGAAGCATCAATTCTTTGGGGCGACATGGAAACTTCTTTTCTTAATAACTTCTTTGATGATGATACGGTTTCAATCGACCCTCTTGGACAAAGCGTAAGAATGGAGAGACGATCGACTCCTTCGTCAGCTTAGCAACAAAACCATGAGCTGGGGATCCAGATCGAGAGCTCATCTGCGGAGGCGTCGCAGCAACCTTTCCCTAGACTTGCTAGAAGCCATGGGGGTTGTAGCACCAACCACATGGAAAGACTTGAAGCTCCGAGGAGAACAAGCTGAGCGATTCCTCAAGAGGAAGAAGAATGAAAGAGGCGAACCAGCAACGAGTCCCTCAAAGTCAAATTTCGTGCCTCGTGGCGGAGAGCGCCGGCTACTCATTGATGCAAATCAAATGTTCCGGCTGACAACGTCGGCCAATCACCGCCTTGGCAGCAAAGTGGCGAGAGATTTCACAAAATCTCAAGAATGTAAACTCGGGACCAAGATTCCAGAGAACCTACACCTTTAAGGAGGAAGAAGTGCCGATCGTCTTCAAATATCTCTTGGACAACAACAAGATCAAATTGCCTCCAATCACCAACCAGGAGGAGGCTAATAAGATCTCATACCCCAAGTATTGTGCATATCACAGGAGGGTCCATCATCCGACTAAGAGCTGCTTCGTACTCAAGGACAAGATCCAGGCTTTGATCGATGCCGGTATCACAACGGCAAAGAAAGAGAAGAAGATCGGTTCGAATATGGTGGCTATCAATTTCGGATCTATGCCGCCCATGCTGTACCAACAGAAGATTGTCCCAAAGGAAGAGGTCAGGATGGTCAACGATGATCCACATGGTCAACGTCAGAAGGGGTTAGTTTCGCATATAGCCCCTAATGGCAAAGTACTTTGGGTTCATCCAGACCTCTTTCAAGATGAGCAATGGACCGATCTTCCTCAGCATAGAAGTCCAGGCGTAAAGGCAGGTCTTGAGGTCACATCTCAGCAACTCCAGAGGAAGGTGATGAAAAGGTTCCAACCCTCTCGTCGTCTGAAAATGAGCATGAAGCTCTTGCAGCGGAAGGAGAACCAGTTTATGCCACCAGGAGTGGGCACGAGTACAGATATGAGTATCTCGAAGCTTCCAATCCAAATGCTAAGATGCTAACGGAGCTGGGGGTGGTGATAATTCCTCCTACCCGCCCTGAAAAATCACATCATCAGGCGATCGCCAAAGAGGATATGGTCAAGCAAAAGGATAAGCAACCCTAAGAGGTTCAAGCCCCGAGGCAGTCCTAATTCAATCATTTGATTGGAAGGGACAAACCGGAAAGTTTAGGCTCCTCGTACCGCTTCGATGTCATGGCTCAGTTGGCCAACATCCCAGCGAGGATAACTCTTTACGAGTTGTTGCGTCTCTCCAAAGAAACGGAGGCTTTACGAGGGCGTTCGGTCGAGCCTTCATCACACAAGTCAGCGGGTTCACGAAAGCGAGAACCGCAACTTGGCTGACTCGCATTTTCCTTGCATCACCTTCACCCGAGAGGATATGCAAGTGAGAAATTCGAAGCATGACAGGCCTTTGTATTTTACTGGATACATTGGCTCGGTTCGCGTCAGCAGAATCAAATCGATCCGAGGCTGCGGTCGATATAATGCCACTCGATTGATATATCATCTCGAAATTCGCTAGTAAATTGGCTTCTCTGAGCCTTTGTCATTTACGGATTCAATACCGGGTCCGCACTTTGGGTAAAATCCGAGTGAAGTGCCGCCTTGAGATCTCAAGTTCAAGTCACATGCTATGTCATCGACACAGAGACTTCGTACAATTTACTATTGGGTCGACCTTGGATCCATAGTAATGTCATAATCCCGTCTACATTACATCAGTGTTTGAAGTATGTCGACACTAATAATGTGGTCAAGACGGTGGTCGCGGATAAGCAGCCATTCAAGGGGTTGGAAAATTATTTCACTGACTCCCTCCTATATGGCGCTGAATCCGATACTGAACCATCGGCCCGAATGCGGACGGTGAAAATGAAGGCGTCTAGAAGTCGGGCTCGATTACGATGGAAACTTTATACTTAATGACATTGAACCTCTTGTAATCGATCTTGACGGATCTAAATCGTCAGGAGGAAGTTGTAACTGGCAACTTGCCGATGAACATATAATAAATGATGATTTAGAGTATGTACCTAGTGTTGATACTATAATCAGGGGACTATAAAGAGCCGCGGTCGCGCCGTGCGCTCTCATCATCCAACTGGATGAAGAAATGCCTCCAAAGCTTGATTGGGTCAACTTTCGTGGTCCCTTCAAAGGGTGCAAAAGAAACGATCTTTGGCAAAGGGAAAATATCTCCGTCGCAAGACCCCTTGTGGGAACTTGATGATAGTGACGAAGGACCTTGCAAATATTTCTCCAAGTATAGCCCACAAGCGCGCCATTACATGAAGAAATGGGGATATAATTTCACACACGGAGCGGGTCTTTGTTTCGGACGCGGCCTCTGAATTCCTCCTAGACCTTCTTACGTCCCGAAAGGAAAATCCGACCGCTATTATGAACATAAGAGAGGTCTGGGTTATGTCTCTTCATCTTCTGACGAATGCTGTTGGCAGATTGAAGATCACAACAATTCATCAGATTCTTCAACGTGGGATTCAGATGTTAGTCTCGGCGAAGTATTCAAAGGACTAATGTCTAATATGACCACGATAAACCCGGCAGAGCCCGAAGAAGATGATCACTCACTGACTTGGGAAGACCCTTGGACTTTCCATTTGAACATTCAATACGGTGACAAGTTTGAACAGAGAGAACCTCCGACCGAAGATATAGTGGTTCAAGTCAATATGGGCGACGAAGCTAATCCGAAGCCCATATTCATGAGCGGCAGTCTTCCCCCAGAGGAGAAAGAGGAATTAGTTGCTCTGGTCCGGGAATATATCGATGTTTTCGCTTGAAATTATGAAGATATGCCAGGACTTGACCCGAATGTGGTGACCCACCACCTCAATATCAAGCCTGATGCTAAACCCGTCAAGCAGCAACAGCGACAGTTTCATCCGCAGATCATGGAAGCGATCGTTGCGAAAGTGAAAAGGCTTATAGAGTCGGGTTTTATCATGGAAGAGCAACATCCAGACTGGGTGTCGAATATTGTCCCGGTTCTAAAGAAGAATGGGACAATCAGAATCTGCATAGATTACAGGGATCTGAACCTCGCATGGCCGAAGGATGACTTTCCGCAACCCATTACGGATGTCATTATAGACAACACTTGTGGGTTTGAAAGAATGTCATTTATGGATGGATTCTCCGGATACAATTAAATCAAGATGCATCCCGATGATGAGAAACATACCTCGTTTAGGACGCCTCTTGATATCTTTTGCTACATTGTCATGCCCTTCGGTTTGAAGAATGTAGGCGCTACGTATCAACGAGCGATGATGAAGATCTTTCAAGAGCATCTCCAAAAGACTGTTGAGTGTTATGTCGATGACTTAGTGGTGAAAAGCCAAAATAAAAGTAATCATATCAAAGATCTCAAGATGGTGTTTGACCTCATGCGAAGTCATCAATTGAAGATGAATCCCACCAAGTCTTTCCTGGGAATGGCCAGTGGTAAATTTCTCGATTTCGTCGTCACATCGAAGGGAATTCATATCGATCCTGACAAAGTGAAAGCGTCGAATTACAACCATGAAAAACTCAAAGAGCTTAGAGGGTTGCAAGGAAGATTGGCCTATGTCAGACGGTTCATTTCTAATCTTGCAGGAAAATACCAACCGTTCTCCAAGCTCACCAAAAAGGGCGTTTCGTTCATATGGGACGACGCTTGTCAAAAGGCTTTTGAAGATATCAAGGCATATTTATCAAATCCTCCCGTTCTCATTGCACCGAAATCGGGGAAGCCATTCTTGATTTATGTCAGAGCGACGAACCATTCATTAAGTGCCTTGTTAGCACAAGATGATGATAACGGTCCTGGCGGGCAATCTACTATCAAGTAGGACAATGGTAGGGCTAAATCTACGATATCTTGATATTGAGAAAGAGTGCGGCCTTGGTATTATGATCGAAAATGTCATTACAGTTGGGACGAGAGGATACATGTCATCTCGGGCGTTAACCCAATTCGGGTATTTATGGCCTAGCAAGCCTCTTTGAATTGGCGATTAGCGAGGTGAGCATTACTCTCGCAATATGACATCCACTTCAAACAAGTGGGTGAAAGGGCGAGAAATTTGTGACCTTTAGCGGTCCGACACAGCAAGGACAAAGCTAAACTTTATGAAGATTTGACGAAACTGCGAGGTCAACCATACTTCTCACGAGCATGTATGGTAATTATATTTTGATGGAGCTTCTCGGCGACCAATATGACAAGTTCCCTAGATGTTCTAAGATTTACCGAGTTGGGGTTGTCTTAGTTTCCACGAGGAAGCATGTGATGCCTGGCCTACTCCTACTTAGGCGTGCTCTAATAATGTGGCGAATACAACGTATGCTTATTGGACTCAATTTCATGATTCGAATATCTGAAGCCTTGAGGATTCCCACTCATAGTCGAACAAATCCGTGGGGACTCTAAAGTGAAATCGGACACGATTACGTATCACAGGTGATTCGTTGAGATGGCGGACTCGTTTGAAGAATTTTTCATCGGTATATTCCACGCCTCGAGGCGCTATCTGGGAATCGCTAGCGACATTAGCCGTCTTGTTGGTGTTCGCGGTAAAAGTTGGGATGATTGTCATTGATTTGAACTTGCTTCGACTTCTTTGGCCTACAACAAGATTCAAAAGAAATGCCTTTTATTTTAAGGCTTACAATGAAAATCAAAAGATTACAACTTTTATCCTTGTGAACAAACGAGGATCTACTGTTATGTCGAGTCACCGCGTGCGTGGTTCTTTGCACGTAGGGGACTTTTGTGTCCGTGGACCACAGCGCAATTCAATCCAAGTAGGGCCGGGTTACGGAACTTCTGAGATGTAAAGGGGCTCGTTTCCACGAAGCGCTGAGGAATCACACTCCGCGAAGGAGAGGATGCGCTGAGGATCGCCTCCGCGAAGGAGAGGATGTGGGAGTGAGGTGAGATCTACAAGGAGAAATCCGCGCTATCCACGAGGTTAAGGCGAAGCTTAACCTAGAGGGTATCTGTGGTTCGACCGAATTGGTTTTAGCTTGTAGATCGGCGTCGTCGCACTTGTACTAGCTGTTGCTTTCGGGGATCGCCTTGATTACTCGTAGATCTCATAAGAATTCTTGAAGTCAGAGCTCTTCCAAATCCTCAAAATCCAACCTCAGGAAGCCTCCACGAAAATCCAAGCCCTTAATCCAGAAGTGCCCCAGAAGATGGCCCCTATTTATACAATGGAGGGTGCTAACCACCTTGGTGGCTCGGCGCTTAGAGCCACCTCGGCGAGTTGGTAGAACCACCTCGGCCAAAGTGGCGAACCTCCTCGGCCACTTGGCCGGCACCTCGACCAAGTTGGTAGTGGCTCGACCAAAGTGGTGACCCGCCTTAGCCCACTTTGTAGAGGTTTGGCCTATGGCCGTCTTCTTGGCGTTTTCCGGCGTTCCGCGTCGTTTCTCCGTCGATTCTTCGTCGATTCTTTGGTCTTCGGGCTCGGTTTTGCTCGGTGATGTCGTAGTTGTGTTTGAGTCAGGTGCGATCAACTTTGAGCTTAAGCGGCCCGTTTGCATTGGCGGACTAAGTGCGGTTGATTCCGTCTGCGTCAGCGTTTGAGTTTAGTCAGCTTCGGCCGCGTCGTTTTATTGGCTGCGTGCCTTAGCAGGCTCACTTTATCGCTCGTCGACTTCGCTCTCACAGCGTTTTGTGGCGTGATCGTTTTTCGGCGTCGGTTTGTCGAATGGATCGTTAGTTGCCAACCCAGATCACGCGAGTTTTCGTTGGATGCGATAAGCAATTTTTATGCCTGGATACCCTCCAAAGCGTCTCGGTCGATTCTTGATGAGTGCGAGATGCTTTGGATTATGATTCGAGCCGATTCGGTGGAGGGTCCCAAAAGATAGCTTCAAGTCTTGATTCTTCGGATCATCGGTTCTTTGTAGGATTCTGATAAGATCCGCGGTCTTTGCATTTATTGTCGATTTGTTATCTTGATTTGAAGGCGATGGGTGAGTTTTGTTTGTAACTTCGTGTTGGTTGGTTGTTGTTTAACTAACCATCGGACTTTTGGACTTTCAGGTATGTGGAACTCCTTGTTGGCGACATGTTGGTTGTGTCGATTACATGAATTTCATAACCCTCGATCGGCTATTTCTTCCATCATCCGTGTGTTGTTGGTTTAACCACGGCGGAGGACTAATCTTTTCATGGAGATATCCTCCAGGATTTCTTGTCGAAGCGGGGAGACCATTTGGGTTTCAACCCTCGTCCTAGCTTCGATTCGTGAGTCGGCGCTTTGACGGTGTGGATTGAGCGTTGGTAAATTTTTGGCGGAGCGGCGTTGGTTGGCGTCGCTCTGCATTACTCCTTCTGGAGTACTATTATCCATAGTGGGAGAATTTATTCCGTTCCAAGCTGTTGACCGATAGGCCCGGAGAACGCGCGGTTGGCATTGATGCGATGGGAGGAGTCTTTTCAAGGTAAAGCGTTGTCGTCAATATAAGCCTCGTCGAGAATTGTCAATTTATCCTCTTTAAGGTTCCACAATAGGAGAAAATTGAGGGTTATTGAGTTATCCTAAGAATATTTCTTGTGAGAATATTCTTGGGAACTCTCAGCAATTAGAAGCGTTTATACTCGTAATCGATTGGAGTAGGATTAGGCTGACGTTGATTTCGTCGATGCAATCATACCCGATCGAGTTATCCTAAGAATATTTCTTGTGAGAATATTCTTAGGAACTTCTCGACAAATTAGGAAGCGGTTTATACTGTAATCCTAGTTGGAGTAGGATTAGGCGTAGCGTTGATGTCGATGCAATCCGCGATCGAGTTATCCTAAGAATATTTCTTGTGAGAATATTCTTAGGAACTTCTCGACAAATTAGGAAGCGGTTTATACTCGTAATCCTAGTTGGAGTAGGATTAGGCGGCAGCGTTGATCGGCGTCGATGCAATCCGCTACGATCGAGTTATCCTAAGAATATTTCTTGTGAGAATATTCTTAGGAACTTCTCGACAAATTAGGAAGCGGTTTATACTCGTAATCCTAGTTGGAGTAGGATTAGGCGGCAGCGTTGATAAATCGATGCAATCCATACGATCGAGTTATCCTAAGAATATTTCTTGTGAGAATATTCTTGGGAACTTCTCGACAAATTAGGAAGCGATTTATACTTCGTAATCCTAGTTGGAGTAGGATTAAGCGGCAGCGTTGATCGTCGATGGGGAGCCTTGCGGGGTGTTATTACTTGAATAAATCTTGAGAATCTTTCCAAACTTGGCGGAGGGAGTAGGAGTCAATCAGCGGACTGATTTGGGACTAATTTGACATCGGATAAGGTTCCAATTAGGACTCTTAATTAGGGGCTGATTAGAGTCCTAATTAGAGTGATTGGGCTCAATTAGAATTCCTACTTCTTGCCAAATAGGAGTCCTTGTTCAAAGAGGATTGGGTCCATGGGGTTGTTATAAATACCCACAACCCTCTTTTCTCGACCTAGGCCGCCCCTCTGTGCTTTCTCTTGTCTTCATCTCGTTTCTCGCCGTCTCCTCTCTCAAGCGGCGGTACATGCACAAGGCGTCTTTTTCTTCTTCTTCTTCTTTTCTTTCTCTCTTTTTTTGTTTTGTGCATGAGCAGTGCAAAAGCCGGCAAAGGGGAGGCGGCGTCGGCGGTGGCGGCAATCGAACCTAGCCGTGGCCGACATGGCGATAAGCGGCCGTGGTATTTACTGGGTCTGCGGCGGCACGGACGGCGCTGGCAGCGCTGAGCCGACACAGGCACCGGGCGGCAGCAGGCCGCAACCTAAACGCTGAGCGGCCTTTGCAGCCGCGACTGAAGCGGTACTGGCCCGCGCTGAACCGCGGCTGGCTTCAGTACCGCAGCTGGCCCTAAACGACCTGGCACCTGATGGGTGCTAGCCGTGTATTGGCGTCGGTTGTTGCTTGTCGCCTTTTAGTTAATAATTTTTTTACGCATATGTGACTTTATTTGTCTTCTTTGCGGTTTTCGATGTCGTCGGAAGATCAGCGTTTGAGTCGATCAACTCACACGGCGTGAATGCATACTCCTTCTTCGTTGGTCGCCGGCGTCATCATATTCTCGTACATATATCGTTGTATCCCGTTCTCCTTTGTGGTGATTGGGAAGAAATCCTCCTTTGTGGGGACCGGCCCAGTTGTGCGCGTTTGTTATGACCCGCACCGTTCTCCTTTGTGAGGCGATTGGGAAGAGCGAAATTCTCCTTTGTGGGGATGGAAGTTACCTGATTGGTTTTGCTTGGACATCACGGTCACCGATATCTTTAGCGGGGCGTTTCATCTGTACCCCTGCGTGAGCGGAATATATTAGCTTGGTTTCTGCGACTATATTTATCGTTCTCGGGTATTACGATCGGATGAAATCGTTTACCCCCCGATATCAGTCGTGACTTCGATCTATGAAAGATGAATTCAGCGCCTTTTACTAGCGGAATATTTTCGATTTGGTTGATTATTCTTCGGGAACTTTTGACTACGCGGTTGATGGGCGCCATGCGAATACTATTCCGCGTGTGAGGATCCCTCGATTTTTATCTGCTTCGATTTGCACCGTACAGTGACCACGATTCGAGTACGTATCAGGGGAGTTCTCGCATTCTCGACGATTGGTGGCGTAAAGACACTAGCTCCGCAGACGCTGCGAAGAGCCAGTTATTTATCGGTTAAGGATCGGATCTGACTCTTATCGAGAGTGAGAGGTGGTTGAACAAAGGCGGCGGAGGCCCATATTCCCGGATACCTCGTCGGCTCTCATTGACCGACCTTAGACACCATCTTTGTGACTCATGGTATGCCATGGCGTCGTAGAAGCATGATCATATTCATTGTGGGTTTATTACCCGGTAGGATTCGGGGTTCCATAGGAATCGCGTCATCGGTCTTCACCACAGGGTTGTAGAATTGGACACACGCCCGTGATGAGCTCTTTGTTCTGCCTCGACTTTGAAGAATCGCCTTGCTAAATTGGGCGAGATGCGTCGTCAAGTCATAGATTCTTGGTTGGGTTCACTTTCGTCAAGTAAGCATTGGTGGGAATTAAGCGACCGCCGTCCTGTTGGATGGGATGGAGATCTTGGCTTGTGAGTGCGTATTCAGCGATTACGTGCCACCATGTATGGCCTTCCAATCGGCGTCAATCATTTCTTCACCTTATTCGAGCTTTATAATCCAGTTGAATCGTTTCTCACTAAGCAATTGGGGTTGGCTTTACATGAGATGTATGCATTATTCGAGGTCTACCCATGGGAAGATGCTATATCGAAGTACTTTCCCTCAATCGAGGCTGGCGACTTTGAAGGAACCTACGCCCGTCGTTATAAGACTTTATGGGATCTCACTTGTCATTACTATATAGCTCTGGCCCAATCGAGCCTTGCGCCAAAATCGCGAGTGAGTGCGAAGCGGTTCGCGATTACTTGTTCCGGCATTTGGAGGACAAATCGGCGAGGAAATATGTGAACTATCACGCTCACTCCCGAAGGTTAATGAACGTCGAGAAGTCGAGGCTAACTCTTATCGCTCGGCTCGCCAAGAAGGCTTTCCTTCCGGGGACCAAATTGCGACCTTTACGTGGCATGCGGTGAAGCCTATCGGTAGACAACTCTCCTAGCGGGCTACCTTCAATGGCTCCAAAAGTGTGTGGTTCCATATCAATCGATGGCCTTCTTACCCACGGAGGTCCTTTACCTGCGGTTATTCGCATACAAGAAGGAACTCTCTCTCCTTGGTGATGGTGGCTAATATTCACCGTGGATTGCGGCATATAGTTGGCGTTTACTTTCGGAGAAAGGCGAGCCATCCTCACGTATCCCTTACATTCAGTAGAGCTCCCATATACTTTGATGGCTGGTTGGTCCTCCATCGTCCGGACATGATGTCGACGCGGGCTCCGCAGTTAAATCTACTCCTTTCTTGCGGTTGGTAGAGGAATTTGCGGATGGAAGGCGTGGTTTCGAGAGATCAAAAAGCATCTGCGAGATTCACAAAGTGTGGATCTTTTCGGATGTTTTCCTCGATTCTCGGTCAATATGAGTCCTTGGTTGTGAGGAGGTCGCGAACCTGGCGGACTTCACTTGACATTGTTTCAAGCTGGCTAGTGAATATCGGGCGGGGTATCTCACCTTAGAGTAAAGGAGGAATGCTTTATTAGTCTTATTTTCCTGTCGTTTTGCTCGCCCGATCGGTTCTGACCACTTTATGTTGAACCCGAACAAGCGGCTCAGTTCGAGTGGACTTATGGATGGCCTTGAGCATGGTTGTGGGCGTCATGGGATGTGCCGGTGCTAGGTTCGGTCTCGAGCTCAGGCCGTCGGTGGAGTCGACATTCCTTCATTGTAGTTGGCTATTGGTAGCTAGCGAGCGATCCACAATGAGGGCTATCTCGGACTACAGTGGCTAGAAGCATCGTTGCGAGCCGACACTTTCGGACATCTCGAGATCTGCTCAAGTTGAAGCGTAGGCAATCTCATCCACCGGTGATGAGGGAATTCCGACTCAGTCTTTGGGACTTTAGAAGAGGACCAAGCGCATCTTTGCGAACCTCGGTACTCTCTCTTTTTCCCCTTCGTTTTCTCATCTCTCATTGGATTTCTCATTCCAGCAGAGCTTTTCGGAAAAGCTGTTGAAGAAGAATTTCAACCCTCTCAGGGGTTAAGCGAAGAGGTTAGCCCATAAGAATCGCGTGAATCCTCGGTCCTTGATATAGACTTGACGTGTAATCCGGTCGGTGGCCCGGGTAACAATTCACGTGATGTTATCACGAAATTTTAAAACTACGGGGGCGACATTTCTTCATTTGCATCGCGAGGGGTTTTAGGGATTATGATCACGGCTTTGATTTTCCTCCCCGAATTACGAGGCCAGTTACGCTCATCTTTGGCGAAGTTTTACTCAACAAATGTATGGAGCTATGGCGGAGGAGGCCATGTAGGACGATCAGGGGACCCGGTACATCTAACATCGATAATTCCTCTTACGGGTGGCGAATCGAGAATGGAATGACTGGGATTCATACCCCACTAATTGCCTCTTTGCCTTTTGTTCTTTTAGAGGGATTACGAGGAGACAAAGCGCAAACGAGACTAAGCAAGCTAACTTGCTTGTAGGAGGTAGCGGCTTTACCTATTGTTTGACTTAATTGCATTTGTTTTCCTAATGCCTTCTTTTTAGGACTTCTCAATGGAGGATCTGTTATTTGGTTTATCACGGTAGTACTTCCATGGATGACACGATGCGCACTTGGTCACAAGACTGACAGCATGATTTGAAGATTTACTGAAACTACCATCCCAGAAGAAGGTATGAATTTTTCTCCGGTTAATTATAGGACCGGCCGTTTGGCGATACCACTATAATTAAAGAGGTGAGACATTCCATTTGTGCGTGACGAGGTACCCCTCTTCGGTCGCTTCCTCGAATCGGCTACGGCCCGTTGAGATAGATGAGCCTGCGAGGAGCTCGGCCGGTTAATGACATCGGCGATAGATCGCCTACGGTAGACTTCGCTAGCCTCACGAAGCTACAGAAGGAGGCGGGTAAGGGTCTTTTAGCCAAATAAGCTTTTGCTCATTTTTACTAAGAATCCTAAAGTCCTCTCTTCTTACGTGCGAGGCCTACATCTCGACTCCATCTGGCGAGGCGTTGATCTTTGGATGAAGATCCATCCCATCTTATTATCGTTTGGAAATAAGCTCATTCTTTTCTTTGGTGAACCTTGTGATCGAAAAGGTCCTTCATGGCGGGCTTTCTCTTCATCAGATTCAGGCCTTTGCTTGATCCGGATGGCTTTGATACGGGATATGGGTTACTCCGGAGTGGCTCGAGGCCGTTGTTGATGATCTAGCCCATCTCTGGAGGGCGGCTCGAAGGCTACCGAAGGCTGCTTGGTAGGGGCTTTTCGCCTTAGGCGCTCAAAGGCGGCCCGTTTAGAGGCATGGCGGTGCTCCGTGTTTTCAGGGCTCGAAGTCAGTCTGAGAAGCCGTAGCCGATCGGCTTAGGCTGTTGTTCTTGAACATATTCTTCCTTAAGCCACATCGGTGATATTGTGGCGAGTCGCGGAAGGATATCTTGCTTCGAGGGAAACTCCATCTTGAGGAAGATAGGATGGGCGGTTTGGGCGAGGCAACAAGGAAAAGCCCTGGCCGTTGTGTCTAGGAAGCGATGTCATGAGCGGCTGGGCGAGCTCGAGGCGACCACGAAGACGAACAGATGAGAGTCGCCGGGCGAGTTGCGGGAAGAACTCCAGCGGGCTTATGATGGTGAAGTGTCACCATTTCGAACAACAAATCCTTTGTCATAGACTTGATGTTTAAGCGGTAGTAGCTCCTTTTATATTTAAATGAATAAGATTTATTCCTTTCATTATTTATTATGATTCTTTTCGCCGTCGAAATAATTAACCATAATACTTATAGGATTTTTGGCAAACCCTCGGCCTCAGCGGGTTTGATTAGCCTTACCGACCACCGTTTGAGTTGGGCTGGCGTCGCGGATTATCACGGATCCGTTCATGCGCGTGGCGTTGTGCTAAAAGAATGAAACTCTTCTAGACTTGTTGCTATGATATTGAATACATAGGCTTTATACTCTTTTACGGGCAGAGACCACCCGACGCGTGTTGCATGTAGACTTCGTCCGCTTCTTAGCGGGACGAAATACCCCAGAATCGAACTCGGTGTCTTCTTCAATCGGAAAAAGACTAAGCCGTAGCGTGTGGTTGGCTTTATCCTTCTTAGGCTTGGGATAAAATACCCGAGTCGAACTCACGGTGTCTTCTTCAATGGAAAAAGACTAAACCGGCAGCAGCGTGTGAAGCGTTGGCTTTATCCTTCTTAGGCCGGGATAAAATACCCGAGAATGTTCACGGTGTCTTCTTCAATCGGAAAAAGACTAAACCGACAGCGTGTGAAGCGTTGGCTTTATCCTTCTTAGGCCGGGATAAAATACGGTCGAACTCGGTGTCTTTTCAATCGAACTAGCCGTGCTTAGCGTGTGAAGGCGTTGGCTTTAGGGTTATTAGCTGACCCCGGCCCTCAGCGGGTTTGATGAGCCTTTACGACTACCGTTTGAGTTGGGCTAGCATATAGATTATCTAAATCCGTTCTACACACAGCGTTGTGCTAAAAGAATGAAACTCTCTCGGACTTAATGCTCGACGATGTTGAATCGTAAGCTTTGTCTTTTGTCACGGGGAATAGACTACCCGACAGCAGCGTGGTAGGCGTTGGCTTTATCCTTCTTAGGCCGGGATAAAATACCCCAGTCGAACTCTGGTGTCTTCTTTTGGGAGAATGGTGAAGCAGGATGAAGATTGATTGAGGTGGGAAAGGAAGAATGTGTTCTATTTCAGGGATGAGGCTAGCAATGAGATTCCTTCTTTGTAGGAATCGAAAAGACTCGAGTGACCTTGATCCGGTTGCACAGTGCGAAAATCTCGGCGCTATACCTTCGATTCGCTACAAGATGAAGATGGAACTAAGAGTGGGATCTCCACTCAGAGAGCCGAAAGAGACTCAGGCGACCTTCGATCCGGACAACTGATACGAAAATCCGTGCATAACCAATTCGGCGCTACAAGATGATGGAACTAAGAGGGGATCTCCAAGAGCAGAAAGAGACTTCGAGCGACCTTGATTCGGACAACCAGTCGAAAATCCCGCATACCTTGATGGTCGCGCTACCTAAGATGAAGATGGAACTAAGAGTGGGATCTCCACTCGAGAACGAAGAGACTTCAGGCGACCTTGATCGGACAACACAGGTCTTAAATCGTAGCATATACCTTGGTCGGCTACTAAGATGAAGATGGAACTAAGTGGGATCTCCACTCCAGAGCGAAGAGACTTCGAGGCGACCTTGATCCGGACAACTGATACGAAAATCCGTATATACCTTGGTCGAGCTACCTAGGATGAAGATGGAACTAAGTGGGATCTCCTCAGAAACGAAAAGACTTCGGTGACCTTGGTCGGACAACGGTGCGAAAATCGGCGCTGCCGATCGGCTACACAAGATGAAGATGGAACTAAGAGTGGGATCTCCACTCAGAAGCCGAAGAAGAGATTTGACGACCGGTCGGACAACACGTGCGAAAATCGGCATACAGCCGATGGCTACCTAAGATGAAGATGGAACTAAGAGTGGGATCTCCACTCAGAACCAGAAGAGACTTCGAGGCGACCTTGATCGGACAACTGGTCGAAAATCCGTATACCTTGGTCGGCTACCTAAGATGAAGATGGAACTAAGTGGGATCTCCACTCAGAGAACGAAGAGACTTCGAGGCGACCTTGATTCGGACAACACAGTGCGAAAATCGGCGCATACCTTCGGTCGGCTACCTAGGATGAAGATGGAACTAAGAGTGGGATCTCCACTCAGAGAACGAAGAGACTTCGGTGACCTTGATTCGGACAACACAGTCGAAAATCCGGCGCATACCTTGATCGGCTACCTAAGATGAAGATGGAACTAAGAGTGGGATCTCCACTCAGAGAGCGAAGAGACTTCGGTGACCTTGATCGGACAACTGATGCGAAAATCCGGCGCATACCTTGGTCGGCTACCTAGGATGAAGATGGAACTAAGAGTGGGATCTCCACTCAGAGAGCGAAAAGACTTCGGGTGACCTTGGTCGGACAACTGATGCGAAAATCGGCGCATACCTTGGTCGGCTACCTAAGATGAAGATGGAACTAAGAGTGGGATCTCCACTCAGAGAGCCGAAGACTCGGTGACCTTGATTCGGACAACACAGTCGAAAATCCGTATACCTTCAGTGGTACCTAAGATGAAGATGGAACTAAGAGTGGGATCTCCACTCAGAAGCGAAAGAGACTTCGGTGACCTTGATCGGACAACTGATGCGAAAATCGGCGCATACCTTGGTCGGCGCTACCTAAGATGAAGATGGAACTAAGAGTGGGATCTCCACTCCGAGAACGAAAAGACTTCGGGTGACCTTGATTCGGACAACACAGTCACGAAAATCGGCGCATACCTTGATCGGCGCTACCTAAGATGAAGATGGAAAGAACCCCTCCGTTTATCACGAAAGGGTCTTACGCTTGGAAGGAAGAATTTTATATTCTATCTCGTAAAAGGATTTTGATTGGGCCTCTTGTTCATAGAAGCGGAATCAAGAAATTTTGGTAATGTACGAGAAAATTTGTAGACTACCGTCAAGGAATTTGATCGTGAAATTATGATGGAGGACAAATCTAGGGTTATCCTCAAGAAAAGTGGGTGAAATATCCCGAGGAACTTCCGTCGAAGCGGGTTATCACGAAGATACTAAGGGTAGTATTTCTTGGGGAACTTCCCATTATCGGCATTAATTGCGGTCGCCATTTTGGGTAATTAGGCGATGCAGCACCATTAGAGTAGAGCCGTTTCTATTACAAGCGGACCCTCCCATTTAGGTTGAATTTACCTTTCTTTTTGGAAGTGAGGATTATCGATTAGTCGGCGGCGAGGACCAAATCTCCTTCTCTAAAGGTTCTCTGTCGAACTTTCTTGTTGAAAGCCCTCGACATCCTAGCTTGTAGAACTCAATGCATTGTTGAGCCTCGAGCTTCTCATCTAACATCTCAAGCTCTTGAGGCGTTTTGATGTTGTTCTTGGTCGTCATCTGTTGAAAGGCGATGCGAAGTGGAATCTGAATTTCCGGGAGAAGCGCCGCGCAGTAAACCCGAGATGCGGGGTCTCTCGGTTGGCGTCGCGTCTGATCGTGCGATCGCCGGAGTGCTTCTCGAGTTTATCATCGGTCTGCTTGTTACTCTTCACAAGCTTGACAAAATTTTGATATCGTCTTGTTGAATGCTTGGCTAATCCATTTCTTGGATTATAAAGGCACGGCAGACATCTTGTATCTTGAATTTCATAAAACGATGAAGGAATTGGCGATAAATGGGGACCATTATCATGCACGATCCGTCTCGGGACACCATGTCGATAAATGACATGGTGTTTGATAAATTGCGGCGGTACTCGCCTTGACTTCTTTTAAGCGGGTTGCCGCCCGGAGAAGTAATCGGTGATCGCTAGAATAAACCGATCGCCTTTGGTGAAGCGGAGGAAAAATGGGACCTCGGCGTCCATTCCCCATGTCTCGAATGGCGGGATGTGGCGAAGGATGCAAGCTGCTCGGTGATGCATATAATTAGCGTGAATTTGACAGCGTGGCATTTCGGCGTGCTCGACGCGTCATTAATCATTGTTGGCCAGTAGCCCATTCTCTGATCGATCGTAGAGCTTGGGACCCGGTGGTGTGCACCACATTCACCGCCGTGTGCTTCGAAGGACCTCTCTGCCTCTTTGTTTGAGAGGCATCGAATAAAGACCATCGTACCCTCGGCGATATAGCGTCACGGGTTTGAGTGTCATAAAAGAATCTTGGAGCTCTTAGCGGATTGACTCTCTCTCCTCCGTCTTCGTGAGAATGCCATGTAAGACATAGTCGATGATAGGAAGCGCCAATCTCGGGGCTCCAACTTGGTTTGGGTTGCATGTACTTCTTTGGTAACTACCCTTATCTTCTTGTGCCTCATCATATATGGTGCGAAGAGTTGGTGAGTCTGACCGTAACTAGTTGCTGGGTCTCCGAAGGTTGTGCTAACGACACGGCTAACGCCGCCGGTGCATCCGCATAAAGCGTTTTGGGCGGGATATATTCGATGAAAAACTCTTGAATGATGCGCTATTTCAACGACTATCGATGATAGGGATTAGATCAGTTCGACCGTAGTCACCACGACACCTTAACTATCAATTGCGAATCGCGATGCGGCGAGATATTCGACCCCGGCTCCTTGGCGAAACTAAGTCCAATAAGTAGCGTTGTATTGGCATTAATTGCGGTCGCCATTTTGGGTAATTAGTGCAGCACCATTAGAGTAGAGCCGTTTCTATTACAAGCGGACCCTCCCATTTAGGTTGAATTTACCTTTCTTTTTGGAAGTGAGGATTATGGTCGTCGGCGGCGAGGACCAAATCTCCTTCTCTAAAGGTTCTCTGTCGAACTTTCTTGTTGAAAGCCCTCGACATCCTAGCTTGGTAGAACTCAATGCATTGTTGAACCTCGAGCTTCTCATCTAACATCTCAAGCTCTTGAGACGTTTACGATGTTGTTCTTGGTCGTCATCTCTGTTGAAAGGCGTCGAGTGGCGAGATCTGAATTTCCAGGCGCCGCGCGTAAACCGAGATCACGGGGTCTCTCCGGTTAGGCGTCGCGTCTGATCGTGCGTCGTCGAGTGCTTCTCGAGTTTATCATCGGTCTAAACATTTTACTCTTCACAAGCCGACAAAATTTTGATAATCGTCTTGTTGAATGCTTGGCTAATCCATTTCTCTTTGGATTATAAGGCGTTGGCAGACATCTTGTATCTTGAATTTCATAAAACGATGAAGGAATTGGCGATAAATTGGGGACCATTATCATGCGATCGTCTCGGGACACCGTGTCGATAAATGACATGGTGTTTGATAAATGGCGGCGGTTTTCGCCTTGACTTCTTTTAGTTGCTTGCGCTTGGAAATCGGTGTAGAATAAACCGATGCGCCTTTGGCCAAGCGGAGGAAAAATGGGACCTCTGACGTCCATTCCCCATGTCTCGAATGGCGGGATGTGGTAGAAGGATGCAAGCTGCTCCGGTGATGCATATAATTGGCGTGAATTTGACAGCGTGGCATTTCGGCGTGCTCAGCGCGTCATTAATCATTGTTGGCGAAGTAGCCCATTCTCTGATTCGATCGTAGAGCTTGGGACGGTGGTGTGCACCACATTCACCTTCGTGTGCTTCGAAGGACCTCTCCTGCCTCTTTGTTTGAGAGGCATCGAACAAAGACCATCGTACCCTCGGCGATATAAGCGTCACGGGTTTGAGTGTCATAAAAGAATCTTGGAGCTCTTGCGGGATTGACTCTCTCTCCTCCGTCTTCGTGCGAGAATGCGTAAAGACATAGTCGATGATAGAAGCGCCAATCGGGGCTCCAACTTGGTTTGGGTTGCATGTACTTCTTTGGTAACTACCCCTTATCTTCTTGTGTCTCATCATTATATTGGTACGAAGAGTTGGTGAGTCTGGCCGTAACTAGTTGCTCGGTCTGGAAGGTTGTGCTAACGACCATTACTTGCCGCCGGTGCATCGCATAAAGCGTTTTGGGTAGCGGGATATATTCGATGAAAAACTCTTGAATAGTCTGCTATTTCAACGGCTATCGATGATAGGGGATTAGATCAGTTCGACCGTAGTCACCACGAACACCTTAACTATCAATTCGAATCGCCGTGCGGCGAGATATTCGACCCCGGCTCCTTGAAACTAAGTCCAATAAGTAGCGTTGTATTGGCTACATTATTGGAGCGAGGTTGATGAGTGAATATGCAGGGCATGACATGATTCCGGAAATCAAGACAACTCGACTCAGTGGAGATTTTAGAACATCGGAATTTTCATACATTGGTGGCAGAAGCTCCATCAAAATACAATCGCCATATTTGTTGGTGCGATGTAGTGTTAACCGTGGACTTCATCAGGAAGATCATCATATAGCTCAAGCTGCGTCGTCGTCGGTGGCGACCAAGAGATCTAAATCGCTTGTCCTTTGGTGACTACGTTGTTTGAAATACAAGTCATATTGGGACAAGAGCAAGGCCCATTTAAGCGCCAACTCATTGAGGTGGGTCATAAATATTCGGACGGTTCGTTAGAGATAACATAAATCGTTTGTCAGGCTAAATAGTCGCATCTTACGAATCGCGAACACTAATGCAAACAACTGCTTCGACCATTGGATATCGAGACTTCGGCCGAGACTAATGTTAAATTCGAGATAATACAACTGCATTGTGGCCGCTATGTCGTCGTCTTCGCGAGTAAAGCTTAACGAGTGATCCGTTGCCTTGGCGTAGATCAAAAGCGGTTTTCCGGCAGCGGTGCAACAAAACGGGAGGTTTAGCGAGATAAGACTTGATCTCTTGAATGCCTTACGGCGTCGTCCCAAATATATGACCGCCCTTCTTGTTCAACTTTGAGAGCGGTTGGCACTTCACGATAGGTTCGATATGAGCCGTCGGATGTATGTCGCCCTTATAACCACGAGTTCTCTCAGATTTCGGAGGTTGCAACTCTTGAATCGCCTTCACTTTGTCGGGATCGGCGTGGATTCCTTTGTCGGTGGCGACAAAGCCAGAGGAACACCCTTTGGACATCGAGGAAGGATTTGGCGGGGTTCATCTTTAGGCGATGAGTCGCATGAGTTCGAATACCGTTCTAAGATCTTTGATGTGATCTCCTTTGTCCGCGGCTTTTCGACCAAATCGTCGGCGTAGCATTCGGCCGTTTTCGAAGGTGATCTGGAAAATCTCCGTCATTGCTCTTGGTATGTTCTTGTAGGCATTTTTGAGGCGAGCGGCATGGCCGTGTAGCAATATATGCGATGAAGTTACGAGCATTGTGTGTTTGGCATCATCGGGGTGCATCTTGATTTGATTATACCGAAAAGCCATCCATAAAGGATATTCTTTCAAATCCACCGTGTTGTCAACTATGACATCGGTGATTGGAAGAAGTCATCTTCGGGCAAGGCGTTGAGGTCTGCAGGTGACACGGATCTAATGACCCATTCTTCTTCATGGCCAGGGACTATATTAGCCACCCATCCGGATGTTGAATTTCCTCGATGAATCCAGATTCTATGAGTTTCTTCACTTCGTCAACAATTGCCTCCAATATTTGTGGAATGAAACCGTCTTCTTTGTTGCTTGGCGGGTTTGACATCCGCCTTGATGTTGGCGATGTGTTGCCACATTAAATTGAGGAGTCACGGCATGTCCTCGTAACTCAGAGCGAATACATGATATACTCACGATTAGGGCAATCAACTCTTCCTTTTCTTCCAAGGGAAGTATTGCGTGTTTATGAGTTTAGGATGCTCTTCATCCCATATGCTGGACTACCTCATCCTTAGTGGGGGTTCTCTTTGTTGAACTATCCCAATGCTCTTGGAGTTGATGGATCCATGGGTCTTCCCATGTTGGCATGTCTTCATCACTCTCAGCGATGGCGAGGATCGTAGTAGCCATATTTGACATTAAAGCCTTGAAAGCTTCTCAGAACGGTGTCGGAATCCCAATAGAAGAGTAGGGCGAATGTCCGTCTCCCTCACGGGTGGATTATTATCAATCGACGCGAGCATTCATCTTGAGGAGGATTAGGTATCCCAATCCCCTTCTAAATGCATAGTAATTATCAGGCTTCCCTTTTGGGACATATCTCTGGGAGGACTTCGAGGACCTGCGCCCAAAACATGACCTTCTCCTTGTGCCAAGTTGTACCCCGTCTCTTCATGATACCCGGTGTTTACGGACTATATCGAATGTGTGGAGGATAGGTCCATTATTAGTCTCGTCGTTTTGAAGAAGAAGATGATTGAGTTGCGCATCTCCTTTTCAGTAAACCAAGTCTTTTCACTACTTGATCTTAGGTGGGATGGCGAGTCTTTGTCCCAAAGTCACCGGGCTGCTTTTGTGTAAAGCAAGATGGCCAGAGTTGGCGAGTGCAACTACGGATCATTGTATAAACTGTTATCACATCATTCAAAGATAAAGGTACTCTAAATGCGTCATTTATTGATTCATCGGCAATTTGCCAATTACAATGTTCATCGGCGATTCTTCATCGTCAAGATTGATTACAAGGGGTACAATGTCATTTAAAACAAAACCTCCACTATAACCAAGCCGGTTTGGTATCGGCTTCTTCACGCTGTCAGGTACCTTGGTAGATGATTGATTTAGGACTCATTACGTGAGAGAGAGAATCGGTGAAATAATTCTCCATCCTTAAGCGGTTGTTTGTCGCGACCACCGTCTTGACCTCATTATTAGTGTCTACATATTTGAGACGATGAAGAGTAGGCGGGACTATAACGTTATTGTGGATCCAATTCGACCAACAATAAGTTATAGGAAGTCTGCGTCAATCACATAGCGGTGACGGACTTTAAGTCCCCATTTGGCACTTTATCCGGATCTTACCAGCGGGAGACCGCTGGTGTTAAATCCATAAATCATTGTGCTGTCGGCCTTGATTCTTGGCGAAATTCAAGATGATACATGGCCTTGAGGCATGATGCTCCTGTGGAACCGGATCGACTTGGATCGGTTAACTTCACTAGAGCCAATATACCGGTGAAGTATAGCGGCCTATCGTGTTGGAATTCCTCGTGCATATCCTCCTTTGTAAAAGTGATCGGGGTGTTTAGTCGCGAGGTTGCATTCTTTGGGCGACTCTTACGGACTCGGCCTAATCACGGGTGAGGAAGACACGAATCGTGAGGGAGCTTCTTGAAGAGCTTCTCGTCTCTTTTGATAAGCCTGACAACTCATAGAAGTGATCCTTGCGGGGATATTGGC
The DNA here is from genome assembly GCA_012295165.1 of Asparagus setaceus. Lineage (NCBI taxonomy): Eukaryota > Viridiplantae > Streptophyta > Magnoliopsida > Asparagales > Asparagaceae > Asparagus > Asparagus setaceus. The sequence goes on along the minus strand of CM022709.1, from coordinate 23,931,862 downwards.
TAATTGGGCCATGGCGTCGGCGGTATGGAAGTTCAAAGTTCGGTTTATCTCTTCAATCGGGCGGCGAATCGAGGCGCCGGTTGAACTTCATCGCGGTGCTTTCTTTGTAGCTTCTTTGGCGACCACTGGCATTGCGCTTTCTGCGTGAGTGAGGGGATTTGTTGGTACCCCAGCTCGAGGCGTCTTGGCATTAAGTCGGGGACTTACGGGTACTTGTATTTGTACTTCGTGTCCTCACGGTGGCGTGGGCTTGGGTTCCCCTTCGGACGGTGGAATGTTACCACGTTCATCGTCTCCCTCGAGTGCGGAGTAGCATGGCATGCCTTTCCCTTACGCCCGGCTTTTCTTCAGCGAAGAAGAGGCTACCATTGCTCATCTTCAAGTAGGTGCGGTGGACCCACAAGACTTAGCCATTCGAGGTTGTATACGATACAAGTCCTTTACGGCGTTGCTTGTGTGGAGTGGTCATTCACCGTCTTCAACTGCGACTTTGACCAGCGGTTCGGTTCAAACCATGTCAGCGGCACCGACCGAAGCTTATGGACCGCATTAGCTCCGACCTTCTTTTCTTTGGGCGGCTTCATAGTGATGACCCTCGTCAATTAAAGCACGGATTTTGTCCTTAAAGGCGAAGCGAGTTTAGTGGGGTGATGAGCGCCCTATGGTATGCGGTATCTTGGGTCATTAGTCTTCATTGCCTCCTCTTGATTACGAATCGGAGGGAGCTTGATCTTGTTATTTTCCACAAGATATTTGAAGAGGCGGGAATCTGTTAGTCCCTAAAGGAATAGGACTTGAATCTCGGCTCACGAGGCCTTCGTTTACGTGGCCCGGGTTGCCACGTTGATTGTGTTGTTCGCGGCGCTTGATTCTTTGCTTCTTCTTCTTCTTGCTGGGGTTGGAGTTGAAATGTTTGGTTACAGCGTCTTGGCTTGCTCTTTCCCTTTGCGGCGTGGGACAAAGTTAAACCGAGACTTCCGTGGTGGCCTCTTTCGCCTTTTTCCTCTTGAGGAACCTTTGGCTTGCTCTCCACGAACCTTCAAGTCCTTCCGTTATCGATGGTCTGTACCCATTGCTTCAAGCACATCTATCGATAAGTTCTTGTGGCAGGTTTGGAGGATGAACTCCTCGTTATTGGATCCGTGAGTTCATTGCCTTGTTCGAATCGTTTAACAAAGATGTCGGTTTCTCAGTCTTTCGCTTCTCGTCGAGCAATGTCGATCGATACCTCGGTATCGTCATCAAAGGTAGTAAGCTAGACTCCATGCGCCAGTCCATGTGAATGCTCCGGCGGCGGCGGCGGTACCATTCGGCGGACCCCGAAGGGTGCCAGCGAATGACCGAACCATCGAGGGTTCGTTGCGAAATAACTCCGAGGTGTGACTTGAAATAAATCAAGTCTTTGCGTCGGGGAACCCTTCCGTCAAATGGTGTGAAGTTTATTAAGTTAAACTTCGGCCAGTGCGGATTGATTCCCATTCCCTCGGGTATGGGCAAGGAATACTGTCTTCTTTACTTCTTGGCGAAATCAATGAATTGATTTTGCTCTCCAGTCTTTGATCTTCTGGCTTTCACGAGCAACAATATCTATGTTTTGCCCGCGTTGCGGGGTTGGAGGTTATCATCTTCTTGTGCTTCCTCTGCTCGAATGGCTATCATCTTCATCGGCGTTGGCCATTTCGATTCACCTTGATGTTTTGTCGGGGCTTGGATCTGTTGGTGGTGCATTTCTCTCATCGTGCATGGCCAACTCCATTTCTAACGAAGTTTTCCGTTGTTTATTGCTTCGTCTAGCATTTTGGCCACTTGATGCATGCTGATCATAAGCGTTTCTTGGGGGCTCCCTTAGCTAGATACGGTATGATCGGATCGCGATTGCGAAGCCAATATCGGCATCATCCTCAGCGGGTATCCTTGAAGTTTATCATTATGCGGACCGTCGGATAGTCGGGACATAAGCGAGTTAGCGTTGCGTCTTGTTGGGAATAGCCGTGGCGATGGTTCTTCTTTGGTCATATTATTAGTGACCTCGGCAACTCACCCTCGGGGAGGTCATCCTTTTGCGGTCGCCTTGACCTGGTCTCGGCATCTCGGTGGTGAGTCTGGAAGGCCGACACCCTTTACGGAGCTTCTTGATGGCAATTGCACTCCGAGAGCATCGTCTTAATGAGCTTGGAGCACAAGCATGCTGCGTCAATTTGGGGAATCCCGAGAGATTTTCGTTGCCCTTGCCGCGGTAGTACGGCTCATCGGTGTGTTATGCGGGAGCAACTGCCGTATGTCGGCGTGATCTCTCGGGTATAGCGTCCTCATCGTCGGATGAGCGTCTCCCAGGGCGGGTCAATCCATCCGAAACTTAGAAAGTGACTTCGCCTAGACTTTCGCCGATGTGGTGAAGTCTGAGACTCTGGGACTTCGATTTTCAATCCGATAGGAGAGCTGCGGGAATCTTCTTGTCCTTGTTGGAGCAGTGCGACCTCACGCATGAGTGACGGTGATTCTCTCAGGACGAGGCGATCCTTGATAGTCGGTTTGGTGGTGGTGGCGAGTTGGCTTCACCAGCGATTGGATCTGACGCTGACTTTGAGGTGTCGTCAATCTTGGACCTTGGCGTTGGATGCGCAGCGCTGTATCTTCGGTTTAGGTCTTGAGAGGCGAGTGTGGGCAAGCTGAGGTTGGGGCACCATTAGACTTGGGCCTCAAACACGGCGATGCGTTGGTGGCTTCTTTGCCACTTCCTTCTTTAACTCACGAGCTTTCTTTGCACAGGCTTCGGCGCTTGCATAAGGAGTCTGGCGCTTCGGATCGCTCTGAAGTGTGGGCGGTTCCGTTTGACACGGACCCACTTCGTCGGTTGGCGGCTTGGATAAACCGTCGATCACGGTGAAGCCTGCGTGAGTTGGATCTTAGATCCGGCAAGCGGACCCCATCCATGGATTGCATGGCCTTAGCAAGTTGCGGCGCCATGCTTTGTCGTCGCCTTTGGCTTCTCTCTAGGCGCCCGGCGCATCGTCGGCGTTCATCTCGAGCACCATCTGGACTTGGCGAAGGATTTCTCTACGCGGCAGGTTGGACTTCCGTCACAGGGGCTCTACATCGGAGGCCATCGGGTTCTCCTTCGGCGGAGACCTTCTTGGGCGGGGGGCTGGATGCGGAGGAGGGTGAGGATAGGTACTCCTCGAACTTCTCTGGTGAACTTCGAACTTCGACCTCTTCTTCCACGGGATAGGAATCCGGTTCGATACGGCGACCTCCGATCGAGGCGGTGGCTCCCAGCGTGGTCGCGGCTTGTTGCGGTAAAAGTTGGGATGATTGTCATTGATTTGAACTTGCTACGGCTTCTTTGGCCTACAACAAGATTCAAAGAAATGCCTTTTATTTTAAGGCTTACAATGAAAATCAAAAGATTACAACTTTTATCCTTGTGAACAAACACGAGGATCTGTTATATCGGGTCACAAGCTTGCGTGGAGTTCTTTGCTGTCTTGGGGACTTTTGTGTCCGTGGACCGCAGCAATTCAATCAAGTAGAGACCGGGTTACGGAACTACTGAGATGTAAAGGGGCTCGTTTCCGAAAGGAAGCGAAGGGGAATCACACTCACGAAGGAGAGGATGCGCTGCGGGGATCGCACTCACGAAGGAGGATGTGGGCGGGTGAGATCTACAAGGAGAAATCCTGGCTATCCACGAGGTTAAGGCGAAGCTTAACCTAGAGGGTATCTGTAGTTCGACCGAATTGGTTACCTTTAAGCTTGTAGATCGGCGTCGATCGCACTTGTACTCATTGTTGCTCGGGCCGTCTTGCGGATTACTCGTAGATCTCGCAAGAATTCTTGAAGTCAGAGCTCTTCCAAATCCTCAAAATCCAACCTCAGGAAGCCTCACGAAAATCAAGCCCTTAATCAGAAGTGCCCCGAAGATGACACCCCCTATTTATACAATGGAGGGTGCCCGTTTGCAATTTGGCTCGGCCCTGCAAACGCTCGACGGTGGTGAGCACCTCGGCCAAGTTGGCGAGGTGGCTTCGGCCAAAGTGGCGAGCCTCCCGACGGCACCAGCAGGTGGCTCCGGCAAAAGTGGCCGACATATGGCCACTTTAGTACGAGTTTGGTATGGCGCCGTCTTCGCGGCGTTCCGCGTCGTTTCTCCGTCGATTCTTCGTCGATTCTTTTGGTCTTCGGGCTCGGTTTTGCTCGGTGATGTCGCCGTTGTGTTTGAGTCGTGCGATCAACTTCGAGCTTAAGCGGCCCGTTTGCATTGGCGGACTAAATGCGGTTGATTCCGTCTGCGTCAGCGTTTGAGTTTAGTCAGCTTCGGCCGTCGTTTTATTGGCTCGTCGCCTTGCCGACTCACTTTATCTTTCGTCGACTGCTCTCGCGTTTTGTGGCGTGATCGTTTTGCGGCGTCGGTTTGTCGAATGGATCGTTAGTTGCCAACCGTCCGCGAGTTTCGTTCGAGATGCGATAAGTAATTTTTATGCCTACGGTTAGGCCCACCCGGAAAGAGAACAAGCGGTCCTTTGTGAGGACGCATCAACTTTTTATACCGAAATGTGCTTTAGACGCCAAAGAGGCGCATGCCACTTTAACCAAACTCGAGCCTCGAGATTGGTGCTTTCCCATTATAGATTACGCCTTACACGGTATTTTCTTTGGAAGGCGTAAAGGAAAAGTCGATCAGAAGAAGAACGCAGAGATTTTATTACAGCAGCACTTCCGGACACTCTATCGTCACACATATGACGGCTTGCTACTCCGATGTCTTTCGACCGAGGAAGCAGAAGAAGCCCTCAAAGAAGCGCATGATAGGACTTGCGGCGCACATCAACCAGGTCCTAAGCTAGGAGATAGACCGAAAAGATTGGGCTATTGCTTGGCCGACCATGATCGAGCGCAATTGAATCGGCGAGGCGATGTCGATGTCAAATACATGCTAACTATATGCACCAGCCGCTAGAAGATCTGCATCCTTCATCTACTTCTTGGCCATTCCAAACCTGGAGAATGGATGTGGTAGGACCTATCTTTTCCCCGTCAGCAAAGGGTGACCGTTTTATTTTAGCAATCACGGATTACTTCTCCAAATGGGCTGAAGCAATTCCGCTCAAAGAAGTTAAGGCAAATAATGTTATCAAATTCATCAAACACCATATCATCTATCGATACGGTGTCCCAAGATGAATTGTGCACGATAACGGCCCCCAATTTATCAGCAACGCCTTTGTCAGATTTTGTAGCAAGTTCAGAATCCAAGACGTCTCATCTACAGCTTATAATCCCACTGCAAATGGTTTAGCCGAAGCCTTTAATAAGACCATCATCAAGATCTTAGCAAAGCTAGTAAGGACCAACAAACGAGATTGGGACGACAAGCATGGAGAGGCTCTTTGGGCTTATCGCACCACGGTCCGGACACCGACCGGGGTCACCCCGTATTCCTTGGTATACGGGTGTGAACCCGTCTTGCCATTGGAGATACAAATTCCATCCCTTCGTATCGCACTCGCGACGAGAATGACGGATGATGAGCAACATCAGAAGCGTCTTGAGAGCTTGAGATGTTGGATGAAAAACGCTTGGAAGCTCAACAACAAATTGAGCTATATCAGGCTAGAATTTCCAAAGCCTTCAACAAAAAAGTTTGGCATCGGGCTTTCAAGGAAGGAGACTTGGTGCTCGCCGTCCAGCGACCAATGATCCTCAATTCCAAGAAGAAAGTCAAACCCACTCAAATGGAAGGACCATATCTAATGTACTCGTAGAGAATCTTGTAGAAATTAGCCCTTCTGCATGTATGTGTCTTATTATCCAGATCCTCTCAATTATCTTGCCGATAGTTGATGACTTAAAAATATTTTCTCCTCGCAGCCCCACACCGCCGGGCCGCGGCAAACCGAGGGTCTCCGGTTCCAAGTTTGAGCTTCAGCCCCCATCTCTCGACGATCCTCGGCCAGAGCCTCGCCTGCTGAAGGCTCTCCCGCTCAACCTGAACCATCGGCTACTCAAGTCGAACTCCGACCAACTCGTGGTTCCCAGGTTGAACTAACGAGTGTGGGGGCATACCCAAGCCGAGGGATCTTCTAACCGCGATCTATATATCCTCTCGATCCCGCCTTTTATAAGAGTTCTAAGATTCTAATACCTCCCAAAACTCACATTTCTTCTTTCACGCTGTTCTCTTCAGATTGTAATGATTCAATCAAGGCTGATGTCGACTTCAAGATCCTGAGAAGGCCATCGTGAGTGAAGGCTTCGCCTTCCTTCTCAACATCAAGTATCGAGAGTTATGGACAAGGGTTTGTAATTGATACGGCCTACTCAAATGGAGCGACGCTTGATCACCCAAAGACTATAAGATGATGATGCCAATTAATGGAAGTTCTCAAAAATACTATCCTTAGTGTACTCAGATAACCCGTTAACGCATGAAGGGCCCAGTTTATCATATCCCCATAGCCAAGTAATACCTTCACCAATTTTGGATGATCGACTTTTAAATAGTCACGCTTCTAAACTCCCACTTGGTCAAACCTTTGAACAGCTTAGGGACCAAATCAAAATTCCTTATCATTACTCCCACTTGATCAAACCTTTGAACAGCTTAGGATCATTTTAAATTTTCACTCCCACTTGGCCAAACCTCCTAACAGCTAATACTAACAATATCCTTTCTCGCGGATTCCTTTCACTTAATAGGAATTCCACTCAAAGATCGGGTTAGTCTCTCTACCCCAAGAGGAGACAAATTTGAATAACTAAACCTTTGAGTATTTAGGTTCCTCCAAATTTTACCTTTTACTCACGTGAGTTAAAAGCCCCTTTGTTTTTCGAAGTCAAAGCCATGTGACCCGACTCCAATTTAATTCTTGAAGTGGAGATCCCACTTTGAGTTTCTTTATAGATTCCCTGACGCACGTGCATCAGGAATCTTTTGACTCTCAGTTCACGTGAACAAGGAGTTCTCAATTGAAGTGGGAGATAAGAAAATACCTTCTTCTTCTTCAACACAATGGGTTTGTCTTTGCCCCAAGAGAAGACACAATGGGTTCATCTTTGCCCCAAGAGAAGACATAATGGATTCGTCTTTGCCCCAAGAGAAGGCACAACGGGCTCGTCTTTACCCCAAGAGAAGACAACAATTAAAGTCTATGTATTCAATGCATAGCCAGTCTCATTATTGACCTAATGATTTGTTAAATCTATGCCTATTTATGCGTAGTAGGTGTTATTCATGTCCTTAAATCAAGAATAAGTCTGCATCTAACACATGCTGCCTGGTAGTCAATTCTCGTAAAGATGACAAATTCTACGTATTCAATATCGTAGTATATAGTCTAAGAGAGTTCATTCTTTTAGCACAACATTACATGTAGAACGGACTTAGATAATCTACATGAGCCCAACTCAAACGTAGTTGGTAAAGGCTTATCAAACTGCATGACTGAGGGTTTGCCAAAATCCTATCAAGATTATGCTCATTTATTCGCAATCGTAATAGATGACGAATGAAAGTCGATAAAACTAAAATTTTATTTCATGAATAATGAAATACAAAATAATTGCCTGGCTAAACAAAACAAAAAGGGGGCAAATAAAGGCTTTAGTGAGACAAATGACGGAGGTGGATCCGCTTCCTTCCGTGTGAGAGTCTTCTTTGTATTTCTGTTCTAACTCCCTCCAATAGCATTTTCGGTGAAATCGCCGAGTCTCAAGTCAATTATCTCGCACCACCGCCAGATCGCTCATCGAAGTCTTCATCTCTTCCGCTAGTTTAGAATAGGACTTCTATTCCAACTCGTGTCAATCTCCGTAAGGCTCTCAGATCTCTTCGCTTCTTCGGCTTTTCTAAGCTTAGCAACCTCGAGCTTGTCGCCAACTAATGAAGCAAGTCAGCCTTTAGTCTTTTTATTATTCATGCTTGCCCCTCGATACGCATCGTAATAAGCCCCGACTGCCGAGTTCATGCACGCTAGCCGCTGGCTTTGGCTTTCATGATAGACTCCTCGGACCGATAGAAATGGAACCGCCGATCGCAGTCTCGTGGTTCCGCCACTCGCTCTAACCGAATCGGTCTTCGCAATGAAGTCCGCTAATCCAAAAGCCTTCTTCTTTATGATCTTCACACACCGATCGGAGAAGCCGTTGAATGAGCTGAAGGAGAAACCCTTGTCCATAACTCTCGAGCACAGATTGAGAAGGAAGACAAAGCTCTTCAAGCTTCGCTTCCGATGATCTCCGGATTCGCCCGGGATCAACGCTTTGATTGAATCGCATAAACACGTAAGAGGGCACCGTGAAAGAAGAAATGAGTTTGGAAGGTATTAAGTCTTAGAACTCTTATAAAAGATGGGATCGAGGATATACCGATGTTAGTAGAAGATCCTCGCCTGGACCGCGTCATTTCATTACACTCTAGTTCAACCTCGAACCACCGTGAGTGATCTGTGTTTGACTTGAGTAGCAGGGTCCGTGCTGAACGGAGAGCCTTCAACGCAGAGGCGGGCAACAACAGATCGGCCTCGAGATGGGGAAGCTCCAAACTTGAACCGAGACCCTCCAGCTTGTCTCTAAGCAGCTAAAGGACGCCCGGCCTGCAGGAGAAAATATTTTAAGTCATCAACCGCTTCGGGCAAGATAATTGAGAGGATCCGATAATAAGACACATACCTGCGTAAAGGGCTAATTTCAACAGATTCTCTCCAGTCCGTTTCGATAACTTATCGCCGACAGGGTTATGATCTGACTCAAACAAAGATCATCCGAAGCTAGGCTCGGTTTTAGAAAACTCCCCAGACTCTTCATGCAAGCTCCATCTCCATCACTCATGCAAAACATCATATCGATATATGCATATGTTAAAATCATCATATGTATATACCGAGCTCATGGGTTCAATGAATTCCTGCCGCAGTTCCCTCCTTCACCGCCTCCACTCATCGCAGCTACAACATATTAGATTTTCAATTTGAAGAGGGGAAAACAAAATAAAGATCAGACTTTGTTTGTACCGAAGTCATTTCCACTAGCACTCATGCTCTTCTTGAAGTTTTTCTAAAAGAACATGAAGCGCACTAGCAATTAGCGGAGGAACAAAGTCGAATTTCCTCAATTCTTTGAGTTGCCACCCAGATGAGGTATTCGTACCTGCAACGACAGTCTTGGGGACAGGAGAGATATCAACGTCTATGTCGGGGGAAGTATCCAGGGCATCCTCATCCATAGCTTCATTTACTTGTCCCGTGAAGCTGGGATCTTCATGGACTAATGGCGAGGGAAGGCTCTACTGAATTTTGCCTCTTCGTGAGCCGCTCGAGGAAAAGAAAAAGAAGAAATAAACAATAGGTATGAATCACGTGAGATGGTAAGATTAAAACTTTACCTCCTCCTCCTCCAAGTGAGATCGCCCTACCAAGTGTTGAGATCTTGGACCGAGGCCTATGTGCGACTTCTTAGTATGCATCAACGCTCTGGCAATAGAAGCTGCATGAGGCACGGTCATCGACGTACGGACTCTCTTTCGAGGAATGAACTCAGGATCCTCCTCTTCTTTCTTCCTCTTCCCCGCCTCAACAGCCATTTTGTTGATAAGTGAGAAGGACCTTCTTTCGAGGTCAATTCAAAGGACGCCTGGGAGGAGATGGAACACTACGAGGTCTTGACTGGTTCATCCCTCCGAAGTTGAGAATGACGAGGAGAAGGTACTACTACTTCACTCAGATCCTGACCCTTGTGACTGATAGCCTCCTTCTTCTTCTTCGTAGTCCAGTCATGTCGCCGGAAATCTTCTTCGTCTCCTCGACAACCCTTGTTTTTGCCCTTGGACTTCGCGATGGTTTAGCTCGCGGAGGGGAGGCATGAGTCGATGCCGATTCTCTTCTATGCACCACTTCAGCTTTTGAAAGTTTTGGAGTGGGAGCGTTAGCCGCAATGAGCCATTTGTAGTATAAAAAAGTCATCTGAAGTTTGGGCTCAGCAGCAGGAAGATTGAATTTGGCGTTGGTGCAGCCACTGATGCTCCAATACCAGGCACGTGCACCATCAATAAGACCTCCATGGATCTTCATCCCCCGATTTGGATTCCCGACATAGACTTGGTCATAACCAAATTGGCGGGAGAACCGACAGAGGAAATAAGGCTCGATGCTGCAAGAATTATTGACCCGGAAGATGAGATAACCTGGGCGAATGTTTATTAACCATCGGAAACAACCCAGGTCCAATACAGTCCGAGCTCCATTAAGTTCAAGAAGATCCACCAAAGCACCTCATCATAATGACCTGAAAAGCGTGGGAAACACTTAAAGAATTCCCAACACTTGGTGACATTGAACTGACGAGACACCTCGTGCCATTGTCTAGCTTCCCATTTGTACTTCTCTAAATTCTCAGAAAGGCAGGCAGCCTCGTGATCAAATCAGACAAAAGTATTATCAACCGGACGGTGGAGGACGAGCCAGGTCATTAAATAGGTGCACGGCAACTCTACTTTGGGGACCAGGATCTCATTAGAAGACCTTTTTCCCTTCTGCACGAAGTCAATGACTAAGCGTCGAAGTCCACAATGAATATCTGCCACCATCGCCGGGAGAAGAGAAAGTCGGCGATCGACGACTAGCTCAACAGCTGGAAAGAGCACCTCTAGAGGCATCGCTTCTAAGACTTGATGCGGGACCACACATTTCTTCAACCATATTGCTAGGTAGCCCGCCAGAAGAGTTTGTGGCCTTATTTGCTTCTACGCATGCCACAAGAAAGTCTCAACTTTGTACTTTTCGATCTTTCCTCAAAGATACCGAGTGGTATATGATTGAGCCTTCATCTTCTTAATCAACTTGTTGATGTCGAAGGATTTAGAGGTCGAACTCACTCACGCCATCGCCACCTCCAAGTTTATGAACAAATAGTCCAAACCGCTTCAGAGGGCGCTGAAAAATACTACAACTCAAGGCCAACCTGACGGGAGTCATCTAATGACAACCCATCGAATGATACGTGACGCCGAACTCGACGTAACTCATTGCCGCAAGCACTCCGCTTAAACCGACTTGAACGGACGACGGATTTCGTGATCGCTGAACCGAATCAACCAAGAATTAGTCCCTAATCAAGTATAGACGAACCCAAACCCGAGAGATCCGAAAAACGGCTTAAACGGCGAAAACGGCGAATGGAAGGGCTTCTACCAGCAGTCGGGCGGTTTCTGGCCTAATAATGGTCGAAGCCACCAACAATCCTGTCGGCAGCCGCAATACTCAGCCGAGCCACCCTACCAACTGCCGAGGTGCCTCGCCAGCCGAGGAGGCTCACCATGTGCCGAGCCGCCACTCGCCAACTTGCCGGAGGTGGTTCTCGCCAAGTGGCCGAGTTACCGGCACCCCCATTGTATAAATAGGGGGTCTTGTTGGCTGGGAAGGGATTTGGAGCGGCTTCCATTGATTTTTGGGATCTTTCAAAGGCCGGACTAAGAGTTCTTGCTAGATCTACGAGTAATCGGCGACGGTTCTGAGCAACGGGCGAGCACAAGTCACTAACGCCGATCTTCAATCAAAGGTAACCAATTCGTCGACCACAGATACCCTCTAGATTAAGCTTCGCCTTTAATCTCGTGGATAGCGCAGCGATTTCTCCTAGTAGATCTCACCTGGGCCCGGCCATCCTCCTTCGTGAGTGTGGATCCCTCAGCGCCTGCTTCAGGAAACGAGCCCCTTTACATCCAGTAGTTCCGCAACCCTGCCTCTACCGGATCGGATTGGCGGGTGGTCCACTTGACAATAAGTCCCCTAAGATGTAAAGAACCCACGCAGTTTAGATCCGATATAATGTAGATCCTCGTGTTTGTTCACAAGGATAAAAGTTATAATCTTTTTGATTTTCATTGTAAGCCTTAAAATAAAAGGCTATATTTCTTTGAATTTGTTTCAGCGACAAGTTTGTAAGCAAGTTCAAATCAATGACAATCATCCCAACTTTTACCGCGAACAAGCCGGCTACTAGAGCCACCGCCGTGATCGAGTTCGTCAGGCCGCAATCAAGGATCCTTATCCCTGGAGGAAGAGGTCGAAGTTCCAGCTCGACCAAGAGAAGTTCGAGGAGTACTTGTCCTCACCTCTTCCAGATCCAGCTTCCCCCGCCTCCAAGAAGGACTCCTCACGCAAGGAGAACCCGGCGGGCCTCTCGAGGTAGAGCCCCGTGACGGCGAAGTCCAACCTCACGCTACGTGTAGCAGAAATCCCCTCGGCGCCTCAAGTCCTAACTACAACGGCCCGAGATGAACGCCGATGACGCCACCGCGACTCTCCAAGCGAAGCCGCCAAAGGCGACGACAGCATGGCGCGCAAACTCGCCAAGGCCATGCAATCCATGGATGGGGTCCGCTATGAAGCGATCTAAGGTCCAGATTTCACGCAGAGGTCCACCAAGGAATCGACGGCTTATCCAAGCTATCAACCGACGAAAGTGGGTCCGTGGTCAAACGGAACCGCTTCCACACTTCAGAACGATCCGGAAGCCAAGACTCTGGCGCAAGCACGAAGCCGGTGCGCAGTTCGAATTAAAGAAGGAAGTGGCAAAGAAGCCACCAACGCATCGGGCCAGTTTGAGGCCCAAGTCTAATGGTGCCCAACCTCGCCGCCACACTCCCCGCCTCTTAAGCCGAAGGATACAAAGGCATAAATCCAACGCCAAGGTCTCAAGACCGACGACGCCAAAGACAAAGGCGCTCAGATTCAACCGCCAGAAGCCAACTCCCCGCCACCACCACCAAACCGACTATCAAGGATCGCCTCGTCCTCGAGAGAATCACTGTCACTTCATGTGAGGTCGCACCTGCTCCAAAGAAAGACAAAAAGATTCTCGCGCCTCTCCTATTGATTGAAAATCGAAGTCCGAGAGTCGGCCGAGACTTCGCTACCACATCGGCGAAGTCTAGGCGAAGTCACTTTCTCGAAGCTTCATGGATTGACCCGCCCCTGAAGGAGACGCTTCATCCGACGATGAGGACGCTATAACGAGAGATCACGCCGACATACGCAGGTTGCTTCGACACACACCAATGAGCTGTACTACCGCAGTAAGGAGTACGAGAAAATCTCGGCGATTCCCCAAATTGACGCAGCCATGCTTGTGCTCCGTGCTCATCAAGACGATGCTCTGAGTGCAATTGCCATCAAGAAGCTCCAGAAGGGTGTCGGCCTTCCGTGAGACTCACCACGAGATGCCGGACCTAGGACAAGGCGATTCGCGAAAAGGATGATCTCCCGAGGGTGAGCGCCGAGGTCACTAATAATATGACCAAAGAAGAATCATCGCCACGGCTATTCCCCCGCGATCGCGAACGGCTAACTCGCTTATGTCCCGACTATCCGACGGTCCGACATGATAAGCTTCAAGGGGCTACCCGCTGAGGATGATGCCGATATTGGCTCCGAACGATCCGATCATATCAGATCAGCTTAAGGGAGCCCCTAAGAAACACTTATGATCGCATGCATCAAGTGGCCAAAATGCTAGACGCGCTGAATAAACAACGGAAAACTTCAAATTAGAGATGGAGTTGGCCATGCATAATGAGAGAAATGCATGACCAACAGATCCAAGCTTTAACGAAGATCGAGGGGAATCAAGTCAACACATTGACGATCAAGATGATGAAATACTGGATCAGAGGAAGCACCGAAGATGATAACCTCCCCAACCACGACGACGCCGCTGCTCATGAGAACAGAAGATCAAAGATTGGAGAGCAAAATCAACTCATTGATTTCTCGCCAAGAAGTAAAGAAGACAGTATTCCTTGCCCATACCCGAGGGAGGAATCAACTTTACCCGCCGTTTAACTTAATAAACTTCACACCATTTGACGGAAGGGTTCCCGACGCAAAGACTTTGATTTATTTCAAGTCACACCTCTGAGTTATTTCGCAACGAACCCTTGATGGTTCGGCCATTCGCTGGCACCCTTCGCGCAGCCTTCGACGGTACCGCCTCAAGCCGGGAGCATTCATACCGGGACGACATGGAGTCTAGCTTTACCAATTTCTTTGATGACGATACCGAGGTATCGACGGACGCTGTTCGACGAGAAGCGTAAAGACGGAGAAACCGTGGACATCTTTGTTAAACGATTCTAACAAGGCAATGAACCGCCGGATCCAATAACAGGGAGTTCATCCTCCAAACCTCGCCACAAGAACTTATCAATAGATGTGCTTGAAGCAATGGGTACAAAGACCATCGATAACGGAAGGACTTGAAGGTTCGTGGAGAGCAAGCCGAGATTCCTCAAAAGGAAAAAGGTAGAGGTCACCGACAACGAAGCTCAAGCTTAACTTTGTCCCACGCCGCAAAGGGAAAGAGCAAGCCAAGACGGCGCTATGTAACCAAACGCCTAACTCCAACCCCAAAGAAGAAGAAGAAGAAGAAGAAACGGGCCAAGAAAAAGTACGCTAACGCGGGCAACCTCGGCCACAAAAAAGTAGGCCTTAGAGCCGATTCCCAAGTCCTATTCCTTTAGGGACGACGAGATTCCCGGTCTCTTCAAATATCTTGTGGAAAATAACAAGATCAAGCTCCTCCCGATTCGTAATCAAGAGGAGGCGATGAACACTAATGACCCAAGATATCGCATACCATAGGCGCTCATCACCCCACTAACTCGCTTCACCTTTAAGGACAAAATCCGTGCTTTAATTGATGGGGTCATTACTATGAAGCCGCCCAAAGAGAAGAAGGTCGGAGCTAATGCGTGATCCATAAGTTTCGGTCGCGCATTGACATGGTTTGAACTCGAACCAAGGGTCAAAGTTGCAAAGGAAGACGTGAATGACGACTCCACACAAGCAACGCCTTTAAAGGACTTGTATCGATACGTACTCAATGGCGCTAAGTCTTGTGGGTCCACCCACTTCACACCGAAGATGAGCAATGGGTAGCCTCTTCTTCAAGAAAAGCCGCGTAGGGAAAGGCATGCCATGCTACTCCGCACTCCGAGGGAGACGATGAATGTGGGGAACTGGGCCCACGCCACCGTGAGTGGACACGCAGTACAAGTACCCTAAGTCCCCGACTTAATGCCAAGACGCCTCGTGAGCTGGGGTACCAACAAACCCCCACTCAAGAAAGCGCAACAAACAGTAGTCGCCAAAGAAGCTACAAGAAGCAGCCGCGATGAAGTTCAACTCCCGGCGCCTCGATTCAGCCCGATTGAAGAGATAAACCGAACTTCAACTCCATACCGCTGATGTCATGGCCCAATTAGCCAATATCCCCGCAAGGATCACTCTCTATGAGTCACCGGCTTATCAAAAGAGACGAGAAGCTCTTCAAGAAGCCCTCACGATTCGTAAGTCTTCTCACCAGATTAGGCCGAGTCCGTAAGAGTCGGCCCAAAGAATGCAACCTTGCGACTAAACACTTCCCCGCATCACCTTTACAAAGGAGGATATGTAGACGAGGAATTCCAAGCACGATAGGCCGCTATAACCGTATATTGGCTCTAGTGAAGTTAACCGATCCAAGTCGATCCGGTTCCACAGGAGCATCATGCCCTCGCTACCATGTATCATCTGGGAATTCTCGCCAAAGAAGTTAGCATCAACGGCACATGATCTACGGATTTAACACCAGTGGGTCCCGCCCACTTGGTAAAATCCGGATTAAGTGCCAAATGGGGGACTTAAAGTCCGAAGTCACCGCTATGTGATTGACGCAGACTTCCTATAACTTTGTCATGGTCGAATTGGATCCACAATAACGTTATAGTCCCGCTTCTTTCATCGTCTCAAATATGTAGACACTAATAATGAGGTCAAGACGGTGGTCGCGACAAACAACCGCTTAAGGGATGGAGAATTATTTCACCGATTCTCTCCTCTACTGAATGAGTCCAAATCAATCATCGCCTAAGGTATGGACAGTGAAGAAGTCGACACCAAACCGGGTTATAGTGGAGGTTTTGTTTTAAATGACATTGTACCCTTTGTAATCAATCTTGACGATGAAGAATCGCCGATGAACATTGTAATTGGCAAATTGCCGATGAATCAATAAATGACGATTTAGAGTATCCTTTATCTTTGAATGATGTGATAACAGATTATACAATGATCCGAGTTGCACCCGCCAACTCCATCATCTTGCTTCACACAAAAGCAGCTCCCGACTCTTTGGGACAACACTTGTCATCCCACCTAAGATCAAGTAGTGAAAGAGACTTGGTTTACTAAAAGGAGATGCGCCCAACGCCAATCATTTCTTTGAAGAAGGTGAAGATGACAATGGGCCTATCCTCCACACATTCAGATATAGTCCAAACACCGGGTATCATGAAAAGATGGGGTATGACTTGACACACGAGGGAAGGTCTATGTTTCGACGAGGCCCTCGAACCCTCCTAAAGCGCATATGTCCCAAGAGGAAAGCCGGATAACTACTATGCATTTAGAAGGATTGGGATACTAATCCTCCTCGAAGATGAATGCTCTGGTCGATTGATAATAATCCACCCTATGAGGGAGACGACATTCGCCCTGACTTCGGCTTGGGATTCCGACACCACCTCGAGAAGCTTTCAAGGCTTTGATGTCAAATATGGCTAATGATCGATCCTCGCCATTGAGGGTGATGAAGATATGCCAACATGGGAAGACCCATGGATCCATCAACTCCAAGAGCGCTTTGGGATAGGTTCAACAAAGAGAACCCCCACTAAGGATGAGGTAGTCCAGTTAATATGGGTGATGAAGAGCATCCCAAACTCATAAACATCAGCAATACTCTCCTTCGAAGAAAAGGAAGAGTTGATTGCCCTAATCGTGAGTATATCGATGTATTCACCGAGTTACGGGACATGCCAGACTCTAATTCCTAATGTGGCACATCGCTCAACATCAAGGCGGATGTCAAACCCGCCAAGCAACAAAGAAGACGGTTTCGGCCCACAAATATTGGAGGCAATTGTTGACGGCGAAGAAACTCATAGAATCGGATTCGCCGAGGAAATTCAACATCCTGGATTGGGTGGCTAATATAGTCCCTGGCCATGAAGAAGAATGGTTCGATTAGGATCTGCGGTCGACTCATGAGACTAAACGCCTTGCCCAAAGGATGATTTCCTCGCCAATCACCGACGCCATAGTTGACAATACATGTGGATTCGAGGATGTCCTTATGGATGGCTTTTCGGTATAATCGATCAAGATGTACCCCGATGACGCCAAACACACAAATGCCGTAACTTATCAAGATATATTGCTACACGGTCATGCCGCTCGGCCTCAAAATGCCTACAAGAACATACCAGAAAGCAATGACGGAGATTTTCCAGATCATCTTCGAAAACGGTCAATGCTACGCCGACGATTTGGTCGCGGAAAAGCCGCGGACAAAGGAGATCACATCAAAGATCTTAGAACGGTATTCAACTCATGCTAACTCATCAACTAAAGATGAACCCCCCAAATCCTTCCCGATGTCTAGTGGCAAGTTCCTGCTTTGTCGCCACAAATAAGGGCATCCACGCCGATCCCGACAAAGTGAAGGCAATTCAAGAGTTGCAACCTCCGAAATCTGAGAACTGGGATTACAAGGACGACATGACATCCGACGGTTCATATCGAACCTATCCAGAAGTGCCACCGCTCTCCAAGTTGAACAAGAAGGGCGGTCATTTATTTGGGACGACGCCGTAAGGCATTCAAGAGATCAAATCATATCTCGCTAAACCTCCAGCTTTGCATCATGTCCGGAAAACCGCTTTTGATCTACGCCAAGGCAACGGATCACTGCTACGCCACTGCACAAGACGACGACAGCGGTCACAATGTGCAAAGTATTACCCGAGTTTAACATTGGCCTGCCGAAGTCTCGATATCCAATGGTCGAAGCGCTTCCTTGCATTAGTGTTCGCGATTCGTAAAATGCGCACTATTTAGTCGGACAGACGATTTATGTTATCTCTAACGTAAACCGGTCCGATATTTATGACCCACCGCCTCAATGAGTTGGCGCTTAAATGGGCCTTGCTCTTGTCCCAATATGACTTGTATTTCAAACAACGTAAGTCACCAAAGGACAAGCGATTTAGATCTCTCGTCACACGACAACGATGCGCTTGAGCTATATGATGATCTTCCCGATGAAGTTCAAGAAGTCAACACTACATCGCACCAACAAATATGGCGATTGTATTTTGACGGAGCTTCGCCACCAATGTGGCAAGTGCCCCGATGTTCTAAAATCTCCACGGAGTCTGGGTTGTCTTGATTTCCTGGAATCATGTCATGCCCCTCGCTTATTCACCATCAACCTGCTCCAATAACGTAATACAACGCTACTTATCGGACTTAGCTTCGCAAAGGGCCGGGGTCAATATCTCAAGCGTATGGGATTCACAATTGATAGTTAAGCGTGTCCGCGGTGACTACGGTGAGGAACCCCGATCCGTCCCCTATCATCGTAGCCGCTGAATATGGACTCATTCAAGAATTCATCGAATATATCCCACGCCCAAACGCCACGTGATGCACTCACGGGCGCAAGTCGGTCGTTAGCACAACCTTCCGAGACCGAGCAATTAGTTACGGCCAGACTCACCAACTCTTCGCATCAATATATGATGAGGTACAAGAAGATAAAGGGTAGTTACCAAAGAAGTACATGCAACCCAAACCAAGTTGGAGCCCCGAGATTGGCTTTCCTATCATCGACATTATTCTTACACGGATTCTACCGAAGACGGAAGGAGAGAGAGTCAATCCGCGAAGAGCTCCAAGATTCTTTACTACACGTAAAACCTGCATGCTATATCACGGGTAATGATGGTCTTTATTCGATGCCTTCAAACAAGGAGGCGTAAGAGGTCCTTCGAAGCACACGAGGGTGAATGTGGTGCACACCACCCGTCCCAAACTCTACGATCGAATCAGAGAATGGGCTACTTTGGCCCACAATGATTAATGACGCAGCCGAGCACGCCGAAATGCCACGCGGTCAAATTCACGCTAATTATATGCATCACCGCCGAGCAATCGCATCCTTCGCCACATCCTCGCCATTCGAGACATGGGGAATGGACGGTAGGTCCCATTTTTCCTCCTCCGCTAAAGGAGATCGGTTTATTCTAGCGATCACCGACTACTTCCAAGTGGGTCAAGCAATCCCGCTAAAGGAAGTAAAGGCGAAGTACCGCCATCATTTATCAAACACCATGTCATCTATCGACATGGTGTCCCAAAACGGATCGCATGACAACGGTCCCCAATTTATCGAATTCTTCATCGTTTTGTGAGAAATTCAAGATACAAGATGTCTCACAATGCCTTTATAATCCAAAAAGAAATGGATTAGCCGAGGCATTCAACAAGACGATTATCAAAATCGCCAAGCTTGTGAAGTAAATAAGCTTAGACCGATGATAAACTCGAGAAGCACTCGGCGACGCGACAACCGGCACGCTAACCGAGCCACCCCGCATCGGGTCTACTGCGTGAAGCAGCTCCCATTGGAAATTTAGATCCCGGCCACTCAGACGCTCTTTCAACAGATGACGACCAAGAACAACATCAAAACGCCTCAAGAGCTTGAGATGTTAGATGAGAAGCTCGAGGCTCAACAATGCATTGAGTTCTACTAGCTAGGATGTAGGCTTTCAACAAGAAAGTTCGACAGAGAACCTTTAGAGAAGGAGATTTGGTCCTCACGCCGACGCACCGATAATCCTCACTTCCAAAAGAAAGGTAAATTCGAACCTAAATGGGAGGGCCCGCTTGTAATAGAAACGGTTTACTCCAATGGTATGACGCCTAATTACCTAAAATGGCGACCGCAATTAATGCCGATAAATGGGAAGTTCCCAAGAAATACTACCCATAGTATCTTCGATAACCCGCTTTCGACGGAAGTTCCTCGTGGATGTTTCACCCACTTTTCGCGAGGATAACCCTAGATTTATCCTCCATCATATTTCACCGATCAAATTCTTGAACGGGCCTACAAATTTTCTCGTACATTACCAAAATCTCCTCTTGATTCCTTCTATGAACAAGAGGCCCAATCAAAATCCCTTTTACCGGAGATAGAATATAAAATTCTTCCTCTCCAAGCGAAGACCCTTTCGTGATAAACGGAGGGGTTCTTTCCATCTCATCCTAGGTAGCGCCGATCGGCGGTATGCGCCGGATTTTCGCACTGTGTTGTCCGGATCAAGGTCACCCGAAGTCTTTTCGGTTCTCGTGAGGGAGATCCCACTCTTAGTTCCATCTTCATCCTAGGTAGCTCGAATCGGTAAGGCGCCGGATTTTCGCACCAGTTGTCCGATCAAGGTCACCTCGAAGTCTTTTGCCTCTGAGTGGAGATCCCACTCTTAGTTCCATCTCTCCTGTAGCTACCGATCAAGGTATGCGCCGGATTTTCGTACTCGTGTTGTCCGGATCAAGGTCACCCGAATCTTTCGGTTCTCGGAGTGGAGATCCCACTCTTAGTTCCATCTTCATCCTAGGTAGCCGATCGGCGTAGTATGCCGGATTTTCGCATCAGTTGTCCGATCAAGGTCACCCGAAGTCTCTTCGGTTCTCGGAGGAGATCCCACTCTTAGTTCCATCTTCATCTGTAGCTACCGACCAAGGTATGCCGGGATTTTACTGTGTTGTCCGAATCAAGGTCACCCGAAGTCTCTTTTCGGCTCTGAGTGGAGATCCCACTCTTAGTTCCATCTTCATCCTAGGTAGCTACCGACCGGTATGCGCCGGATTTTCGCACTGTGTTGTCCGACCGGTCACCCGAAGTCTCTTCTGTTTCTGAGTGGGAGATCCCACTCTTAGTTCCATTCTCCTAGGTAGCTCACCGGTTGTATGCGCCGGATTTTCTGCTTGTCCCACCGGGTCACCTCGAAGTCTTTTTCGGTTCTGAGTGGAGATCCCACTCTTAGTTCCATCTTTCGGCTCTAGGTAGCCGACTCCAAGGTATGCCGATTTTCGTGATCGTGTTGTCCGATCAAGGTCGCTCGAAGTCTTTTCGGTTCTCTAGTGAGATCCCACTCTTAGTTCCATCTTCATCTTAGGTAGCCACTAAGGTATAGCGCCGATTTTCGTGACTGTGTTGTCCGATCAAGGTCGCTCGAGTCTTTTCGGGATTCAACAAGAAGGAATCTCAGTCATAGCTTCATCCCTGAAATAGAACACATTCTCCTTTCCCACCTCAATCAATCTTAATCCTGCTTCAGCCATTCTCCTATCAAAAGAAGACACCAAGGTTCATCTTGCATTTTATCCCAAGCCTAAGAAGGATAAGGCCAACGCCACACGCTGCTGTCCGCTTTTAGTCTTTTTCCATTGAAGAAGACAAAGGTTCGCCTCGGGGTATTTTATCCCAAGCCTAAGAAGGGATAAAGCAACGCCACACGCTGCTGTCGGCTAGTCTTTTTCCATTGAAGAAGACCAAGGTTCGCTTTCGGGTATTTTATCCCGCCTAAGAAGGATAAAGCCAACGCCACACGCTGCTGTCGGCTTAGTCTTCTTCTCCGATTGAAGAAGACACCGTGAGTTCGACTGGGGCATTTTATCCCAAGCCTAAGAAGGGATAAAGCCAACGCTTCACACGCCACGGCTAGTCTTTCTCCGATTGAAGAAGACACCGAGTTCGATTCCGGGTATTTCATCCAAGCCTAAGAAGGGATGAGTCTACGGTAACACGCGCCGCCGGTTAGTCTCCCGCGGAAAAAGACGGCTTCCACGTATTCAACATCAGCATTAAGTCTAGAGAGTTTCATTCTTTTAGCACAACGCTCATGTGTAGAACGGATTTAGATAATCCACATGCTAGCCCAACTCAAACGGTGTTGGTAAAGGCTCATCAAACCCGCTGAGGGTCAGTCGGGCTAATAACCCTAAAGTCAACGCCACACGATTGCCGGTTTAGTCTTTCTCCATTGAAGAAGACACCGTGAGTTCGACTCGGGTATTTTATCCGGCCTAAGAAGGATAAAGCCAACGCCACACGCTGTCGCTTAGTCTTTTTCCGATTGAAGAAGACACCAAGGTTCGCTCTGGGTATTTTATCCCAAGCCTAAGAAGGATAAAGCCAACGCTTCACACGCCGGTTTCCGCTTAGTCTTTTTCCGATTGAAGACACCGTAGTTCGATTCGGGGCATTTTATCCCTGCCTAAGAAGGATAAAGCCAACGCCACACGCTGCTTCCTTAGTCTTTCTCCGAGAAGAAGACACAAAGAGTTCGATTCGGGGTATTTCGCCCCGCCTAAGAAGGATGAGTCTACGCAACACGCCCGCCGTGTTAGTCTTCCCGCGGAAAAAGACGGTTTACGATTCAACATCGTGAGCATTAAGTCTAAGAGAGTTTCATTCTTTTAGCACAACGTTGTGTGTAGAACGGATTTAGACAATCTACATGCTAGCCCAACTCAAACGGTAGTCAAAAGGCTCATCAAACCCGCTGAGGGTCGGGGTTGGCCAATAACCCTAAAGTCAACGCCACACGCATTGCCGGTTTAGTCTTTCTCCGATTGAAGAAGACACCAGAGTTCGACTCGGGTATTTTATCCCGCCTAAGAAGGATAAAGCCAACGCCACACGCCGCTGTCGGCTTAGTCTTTTTCCGATTGAAGAAGACACCGTGAGTTCGATTCGTATTTTATCCCGGCTTCCAAGAAGGGATAAAGCCAACGCCACACGCGGCCGCTTAGTCTTTTTCCGATTGAAGAAGACACCAGAGTTCGATTCGGGTATTTCATCCCGCTCTAAGAGGGACGAAGCCCACGGTAACACGCTGTCGGGTGGTCTCTTGCCCGTAGAAAAGAGCAAGCCTATGTATTCGAGTATCATAGCAACAAGTCTAGAAGAGTTTCATTTTAGCACAACGCCACGCGAACGGATCCCGATAATCCGCGACGCCAGCCCAACTCAAACGGCGGTAAAGGCTAATCAAACCCGCGATGGTCGAGGGTTTGCCAAAATCCTATAAGTATTATGGTTAATTATTTCTAACGGCGAATCAATCATAAATAATAAAATGGGATGGATCTTATTCATTTGAAGCAAAATAAAAGGAGCTACAATCGCTTAAACATCAAGCTTATGATAAAGGATTTGTTGTTCGAATGGTGACACTTCACCATTGTAAGCCGGTGGAGTTCTTCCCGCAACTCGGCCTAAGGACCTCATCTGGCAGCGTCTTCGGCCTCCTCGAGCTCCCGCCGCTCGGATGATCAAGCTCCTTAGACGCAGCTGTGAGGGCTTCTTCCTTGTTGGCCTTGCTACCCAAATTGCCCATCCTATCTTCCTCAAGATGGAGCTCTCCCCGAAAGCAAGATTATCCTCCACGCGACTCGGCCACCGATGTGGCAAGGAAGAATATGTCTCAAGAACAAATGCCCCCGAAATGGGCGGCTCTTTCCGATCCGACTTCGAGCCCAGTAAAAACACGAGCATCGCGCCATGCCTCTAAACGCGAGTCGGTATGAGCGGCTATGTATGAGGAAGCCCCAGCTGCCCGCAGCTCTTGCAGTCTCTGGAGCTGTCCCTCCAGATGGGCGAGATCATCAACAATGGCCTGAGCCAGCTCGGGGTAACCCATATCCCGTATCAAAGCCATCCGGGGATCAAGCAGTGGCCTGAACTGATGAAGAGAAAGCCCGCCATGAAGGACCTTTTCGATCACAGTGTTCACCAAAGAAAAGAATGAGCGTATTTCCAAACAGATAATAAGATGGGATGGATCTTCATCCAGCATCAACGCTCTCGCCAGATCATGGAGTCGAGATGTAGGCTCTGCACAGAAGAAAAGAGGACTTTAGAATTTTCAGAAAAAAAATGGGCGAAAGCTTATTTGGCTAAAAGACCCTTACCCGTTTCCTTCGGTGTAGCTTCAGAGGCTAGCGAGTCCACCGAGGCGATCTATCACTGGATGTCATTAACCGCAGCTGAGCCCTCAGTGTGCTCATCTATCTCAACGGTCGCTGTGGTAGCTGATTCTGAGAAAGCGACGGAAAGAGGGGTACCTGCCGCTGCACAAATGGAATGTCTCAGCTTCTTTTAATTATAGTAGTATTGGCCAAACGGCTGGTCCTATAATTAATCGAAGAGAAAGTTCATACCTTCTTCAGGGATAGTAGCTTCGGGTAAATCCTCACCAAGGGTATCTCCATCTTGTGACCAAGCGCAGAGCGTCATCCAAAGTGTTGCGCATATAAACCTGCATCCCACTAAATCCGCCATGGAGAATTTCAAAAAAAAAAGGGAAGGCATTAGGAAGGCAATGCAATTAAGGCAAACAATAGGTAAAGCTACATACCTCCTATAGTGGAGTTAGCTTGCCTAGTCTCGCTTGTGCACTTGTCTCCCGCAATCCTCTAAAAGAACAAAAAGGCAAAGAGGCAATTAGTGGGGTACAAATCCCGAAGTCATTCCATTCTCGCATTCGCCACCCGTAAGAGCAATTATCGATGTTAGATGTACCGGTCCCCGCCGATATCCTACATCGCCCTTCCGCGCCATAGCTCCATACATTTGTTGAGTAAAACTGGCTCAAGACGAGCGAACTGGGCTCAGCAGAATGTGGTGAGCAAAATCAAAGCCGGATCATAATCCCTAGAACCCCTGCATGAACGGAGAAATATCAGCCTTCAAAAGTCGAATTTCAGATTTCATCACGGTGAATTATTACCTCCGCCACCGACCGAACATTACCGCCAAGTCTATATCAAAGGACCGAGGATTCACGATTCTTGTGGGCTAGCTCTTTCGCTTAACCCTTGAGAGGGTCGAATTCTTCCTCTTCAATAGATTTTCCGAAAATTCAATGGATGAGAACTCTAATGGAAAGGATGAGAAAACGAAGGGAAAAGGAGAAAGTACCGAGATCCTTCTCATGAGCTGCAGCCTCCGCTTGGTCCTCTCCTAAAGTAGCAGCGTCAGAATTGTGGAACTCCTCCTCAGCCTCACCCGGTCGATAAGATTGGCGGCGCTTCCTCTGAGCTTGACCGCATTCTGCAGTGTCTCGAATGCCTGGCTCAACGATGCTTCGGCTACCAGATCTGAGATGGCCCTCACAGGGACTGACTCGTTAGCTACTAATAGCCAACTACAATGGAGGAATGTCGACTCCAGCTGACGGTCTGAGCTCGGGAGACTGAATCTAGCACCGGTACATCCCATGACGCCCACAACCATGCTCGGCCATCCACAAGTCCACCTCGAGTCCGAGCTGCAAGCTGGTTCCCAACATAAAGTTGGTCGTGAACCGAATCGGGCGAAAGACGACAGGAAAATAAGGCTCAATGAAACATTCCTCACTTACTCTGAAGGTGAGATACCCCGCCTGATATTCACTAGCCGCTTGAAATAGCCAATGTTAAGTGAAGTCCGCTGTCTTCGCACCTCCTCGCCACCAAGGACTCACCATATTGACCGAGAATCGAGGAAAACATCCGAAAAGATCCACCCTTGTGAATCAGACCGCTTTCTTGATCTCAGAAACCACGCCTTCCATCTGCAACCTCTACCAACCGTAAGAAAGGAGTAGACTAATCTGTGGAACCCGTTACGACATCATGCTCGACGATGAAGGACCAACCAGTCATCAAATAGGTATATGGGAGCTCTACTGGACGGAAGGGATACGGATGATGGCTCGCCCTTTCTTTCTCGGTAAACGCCAACTATATGCCGCAATCCACTGAATACCGCCACCATCACCGGAAGAGAGAGAGTTCCTTCTGGGCGAAGTTGAGCCGCAGGATAAAGGACCTCCAAAGGTAAAGCATCATCGATTGATATGGAACCACACACTTTGGAGCCGATTGCAAGATAGCCCGCTAGAAGAGTTGTCTACCGGATAGGCTTCACCGCATGCCACGTAAAAGTCGCAAACTTGGTCCTCAAGGAAAGCCTTCTTTGATGGAAAGTGTATAAGAGTTAGCCTCGACTTTGATCGGGCTTCATTAACCTTCAAGGAGTGAGCGATAGTTCACATATTTCTACGATTTGTCCTCCAAATGCCGGAACAAGTAATTCGAATCGCCGACTCACTCATTTCCTCTAGCAAGCAAGTTTCGATTGGGCCGAGCTATATGGTAATGACAAGTGAGATCCCATAAAGTCTTATAACGACGGGCGGCGCTCCTTCACGGCTCAGCCTCGATTGAGGGAGAAGTACCGATATAGCATCTTCCCATGGGTAGACCTGAAATACGGACATCTCATGCAAAGCCAACCCCAACTCGCCATGTTTGGTAAAAACGATTCGAACGGATTATAAAGCTCTAAGGTAAAGAAATGGTTGGCACCGATTGAAGGCCATACATAGTGGCAATAACCGAATACGCACCGCAGCAAGTTCTCCATCCCATCTACGGACGTCAGGCAATTCCCACCAAAGCTGCTACTTGACGAGTGTACCTACCAAGAATCTATGATCGACGACGATCTCTCGGCCCAATTTAGCAAGGCAATTCTTCAAAGTCGGTGGCAGAACAAAAGCTCATCACGGGCGGTGTATCCAGCCCTACAACCCTGTGGTGAAGGCCGATGACGCTGATTCCGGGAACCCGAACCGCCGGGTAATAAACCCACAATGAATATGATCATGTCTCGGTCGACGCCATGACATACTGCGGTCACAAAGATGGTGTCTAAGGTCGGTCAATGAGAGTCGACGAGGTATCCGGGAATATACAAGGGCCTCCGCCGCCTTTGTTCAACCACCTCTCACTCTCGATAAGAGTCAGATCCGGATCCTTAATCAGTCGCCGAATAGATAACTGGCTCTTCGCAGGTTCGTGAGCCGGGCGGCCCCTACGAGCGGCGATCGGGTGACCAATCGCGAGAACGGAACTCCTCAAATACCGGATCGCTCCGCTGATGTCCCAGCAAATCGAAGCGAGATAGAAATCGCGGATCATCACACATGGAATAATAGTCACTATGACGCCCATCGACCGCGAGGGTCGGAAAAGCTCCCGAGGAATAATCAACTGAAATCGAAAATACCGCTAGTAAATGCGCTGAATTCATCTTACATAGATTGAGTCACGACCTTATAACGGTATGACGATTTCATCCGTGATAAATACCCGAGAATGATGAATATAGTCGTAAACAAAGCGACAATATATATCCCGCTTCTACAGCAAGAGTACGGTATGAAATCGCCCCGCTAAAAACATCGAGACGGTGATCTTTGAAGCCTCAATCCTCACGAAGGAGAATCACGCTCTTCCCAATCGCCTCACAAAGGAGAACGGCGGGTCATAACGAACGCGGCACAACTGGGCGCCGGCCCCACAAAGGAGGATTTCGCTCTTCCCAATCGCCTCACAAAGGAGAACGGCGGGATACAACGCATATATGTATGAGAATATGATGACGCCGGGCGCACAATCGAAAAGAAGGAGGCGGCATTCACGCTGCCGGCGAGTTGATCGACTCGAACGCGGATCTTCCGACGACATCGGAAGCCGCAAAACACGACGAAGAGTCGACGCATGGCTAAAAATCAACAAATATAACAAAAGGCCTGGTCGTCGCGGCTCACCGCCACAACCGAGGCACCAACGGACACATACCGACGCCGCAACACAACCAAGCGATCGAACCATGCACTCCGATGCCGGCTGGCTGCGTCATTGGCGCATTCGCAGCGCCAGCTACGCCGGCCGCTGGCTACGGCGCTACCAGCTAGGCGCTGGCGCCCTAACGCCGCTTCTGCCACGGCCGGGCATGTAAAAAGCCGGGCGCCTAACGCCGCTGCTTCTAGCTACGGCCAAGGCTGGCGCGCTGCTTCGCTAGGCGCTGGCGCTTAACGCCGGCCACTTCAGCCAGCCGGCCAGCGCTGGCAGACGCCGGCCACAGCCACAAGGCTACTGCACCTCACGGGCGCTGACGCTTCACCGCCGCTGCCGCCGGGCCGCCGATCGCTGGCGGCCATTCATTCTTTCTCCTCCCTCTCTCGCGGGTCCGCCAAGATGCATGCAAAAGGAGAGAGAGAAGAAAACAAGAAAAAGACGCCGCGAAAACACTTGTATACATACCTCGTTGTTCGAGAGATGAGACGGCGAGAGACGATGAGAAAACAAGAGAGAGAGAACACAGGGGCCGCCTAGGTCGAGGCAAAGAGGGGTATGGGTATTTATAACAACTCCTAATGGGCCCAAACCAATTCTAATTAGGACTCTAATCAGCCCCTAATTAGAGTCCTAATTGGAACCTTATCCGATGTCAAAATAAGTGCCAAATCAGTCCGCTGATTGGCTCCTACCCTCCGCCAAGTTTGGAAAGATTCTCAAGATTTATTCAAGTAATAACATCTCGCCATATCACCACCGACGCCGACACAGGCCGCCTAATCCTACTCCAACTAGGATTACGAGTATAAATTGTTTCCTAATTTATCGAGAGTTCTCGAGAATATTTTCACAAAAATATTCTTAGGGATAACTCGATCGCGGATCGCATCGACCCGATCAGCGTCGCCTAATCCTACTCCAACTAGGATTACGAGTATAAATTGTTTCCTAATTTGTCGAGAAGTTCCTAAGAATATTTTCACAAGAAATATTCTTAGGATAACTCGATCGCGCGGATGGCATCGACGCTAATCAACACGTCGCCCAATCCTACCCAACTAGGATTACGAGTATAAACCGCTTCCAAAATTTCAACGAGGAGTGAAAGTCATGTTGACATCGGATAATCATATCCTCCGCCAGAAGCTAAACCAACAACGCACGGATGATGAAGGGATTAGCCGAGTGAGGGTTATGAAGTTCCATGTATTCGACATTACTAACGGTCGCCAACAAGGAGTTCGCCGACATACGTAAAAGTCCAAAATCGATGGTTAGTCAAACAACGACCAACCGACACGAAGTTACAAACAAAACTCACCCACCAGCCTTCGAAGTCAAGATAACAAGCGGTCGACAATAAATGCGGCACCGTGATCTTATCGTAAATCCTACAAAGAACCGGATGGTCCGAAAGAATTGAAAACTTGAAGCTATCTTATGGGACCCTCACCGATCGGGTCGGAGTTATCATGTCCAAAGCATCCCGCACTCATCAAGAATCGACCGAGACGCTTTGGAGGGGTATCTCAGAGGCGCTGGAAAATACTTACAAAATCCCCAAGGCCAACTCGCGGACGGGAGTCGCGAATGACAACCCATCGAATGATACGACGTCGAACTCGACGGCTAACCCACCGGCCGCAAGCACGGCTTAAACCGACTTGAACGGACGATCGGATTTCAGACCGCTGAACCGAACGAACCAAGAATTAGTCCCTAATCAAGTATAGACGAACCCAAACCCGAGACCGAGAAAAACGGCGAAACGGCGAAACGGCGAACGGCTACCGCCAAGTGGTTTGAGTGGCTCACCATAATGGTCGAGCCACCCTACCAACTTGTCGAGGTGCCTCGCCAAGTGGTTTAGGGCGCCACTATGGTCGAGCCACCCTACCAACTTGTCGAGGTGCCTCGCCTGCGAGGCGCCACCACGGTCGAGCCACTCTGCCAACTTGGTCGAGGTGGCTCTACCAAGTGGTCAGCTGCCACTATGGTCAGCCACCTCTACCAACTTGCCGAGGTGCTCTCGCCAGCAGAGGAGGCTCGGCCACCATGGCCGAGCCACTCTACCAACTTGTCGAGGTGCTCTACCAAGTGGCCGAAGGCTGCACCCCCATTGTATAAATAGGGGGTCTTGTTGGTTGGGAAGGGATTTGGAGCGGCTTCCATTGGATTTTGGGATCTTTCAAAGGCTCGGACTTCAAGAGTTCTTGCAGATCTACGAGTAATCGCAAGACGGTTCGAAAGCAACGGCGAGCACAAGTTCAGCCAACGCCGATCTTCAATCAAAGGTAACCAATTCGGTCGAACTACAGATACCCTCTAGATTAAGCTTCGCCTTTAATCTCGTGGATAGCCAGGATTTCTCCTAGTAGATCTCACCCATTCCCGCATCCTCTCCTTCGTGAGTGTGATCCCTCAGCGCTGCTTCTTCGCGGAAACGAGCCCTTTACATCTCAGAAGTTCCGTAACCCGGTCTCTACCGATCGATTGCGCGGTGGTCCACGGACACAATAAGTCCCCAAGACAGTAAAGAACCCACGCAGTTGGTGATCCGATATAACGAGATCCTCGTGTTTGTTCACAAGGATAAAAAGTTGTAATCTTTTTGATTTTCATTGTAAGCCTTAAAATAAAAGGCGATATTTCTCTTTGAATTTGTTTCAGCGATCAAGTTTGTAAGCAAGTTCAAATCAATGACAATCATCCCAACTTTTACCACAACAGCTTCAAGCCGACTTAGGCTATTTTTGGCCTTCACTTCGCTTGACGCTTATGGCAGCCGGTAGTGGCAAGTCAACTCCCACAGATATCATAACTATCTAAGTTCTTCTCCCTCATCCGATTCACCGACCTGGTGGTAAGTACTCCCGTATGGTACCATCTGGTGAACTGATACCTTCATCATCTCATGGAGTGGTAAGCCCAACTCCCCATTCCTTGCCAAAAGGTATTCGTGTTCGGTTGTAGATCTCTAAAGCGCCAAGAAGTGGTTCACGCCGATAGGAAGCCCGAACATGCTTGCTCGAATGGGGATATACAAGCCTTCTCTCAAGCTCGGGCCCCACCGATCAAGAACGCATTTCATCATTCGCGACCACCACCGGTCGGGAAGAATGGACCCAACCGAAGCACCGGTATCTCTAAACCGGTAGCTCCTTTCCCATGTTGGCCAGATGATTCTTCACAAGACGCCTTTGAGCAAAGAAATCATCATGAGGCGGACTATCCATACCTACGATCCCGGGGTAGAGTCCACGGATATAGTTCCTATCGCTGGAGCCTGGGATAGCGCCTTGGCTAACGTACCCACAATGTACACGCTCCTGTTCCTCGGTCAACCTCCAAGACATATTCCTCTTGACCGATAGGTTGTGCAAGTGCACCAGCGAGTGATGGCGAGGGAAAGAAGGTAGATGTAGACGAGTCTCCGCCTCATGTTCAGAGCTGAAGGCGTAATTTTCGGTCCGCAATGTAATCCCGAATAAATAGCTTGGCTTCCGCAAGATTTCGGTAGAGCTAGCACCCTTCATAAGCGGAGCGTCAGATATCATCCTCCGCAAGTCACGACGGTCCCCTTGTTCTAACAACTCTAATAACTCCGGAGGGGCACTTGGGCCAAGCAGGGGAATATCAGTTATCAACGGCGCTTCATGGGAAGAGGAGAAAGCATTACTAGTCAACTCACTCGATTCGTGAGCAGTAAACGCCGTAGGAGGGAATTCAACTGCAAGACACAGAAAAAATACGTTAGAATAAGCTCAAGGAGCAATATTAAGTGTGAAATACACTTAATCAAAATCAAAAAATGAGAGAACTCTTCAAAGCGTCGACAAGATAAACCGCCTCGCCAATGCCGAGATAGCCCAAACCGCCTCGCCAATGCCGAGATAGCCCAAACCGCCTCGCCAAAGAAAGAGAGACAAATTCCGACCGTCGCAAACACAAGACAGTCAGAACCTCATTTTTTTTGATTTTATGAGTGTTTTGGCAATGCAAAGTACTCGTTTAAGCCCAGATCCTCATGAAGGAGGACCTCGACTCTTCCCAAATGCCTCGCGAAGGAGCACAAACGGGGGTTTCTACATAAAAATTCAATTTTTCAACACGAAGTGCACACTCTTTCCCCCAAGACTTCACTCCCAAAGGGCGAGGCAGTGGATTCCTTAACTTCAAGAGTCTGAGGGACAGGTTTGCTCTTGGGAACCTGAGATCTCTTGGGAGACATGATAAAAATCAGATTTTTTTGGCTTGAACAAGTAAAAAACTCGGGCTTTGAGGAAGATCCAAGGCAGAAGGATAAAAAAGGCTGGGAGATAGAGGATCAGGGTTTGGCTTTGGTATAGGATCAAGGAAAACATGATCTTGTGGAAGAAAATCGACCGAACTCAAGGAAAATCGAACAAAACCCTAGGTTCAAGAGGGGTTTTTGAGAAAACTTGGAGGCTTGAGAGGCTTGAAGGGTTTGCAAAGTTTTTATGGAAGAAAAGAGAAGGTTTTGGGAGAGTTTTGAAGTCCAAAAGGCGGGATATCGAATGATGACAAAACCCTAACTATCGGGCTTATAAAGGCCAGACCCGACTTCAACCACTTCACGCGCGACACAAAACGTGTCGCGCACAAAGGGACCTCAAACACTTCATGCGTGACACAAAACGTGTCGCGCGCAAAGGGACCTCAGGCACTTTGAGCGAGACACGAAAAGGTGTCGGGCATGAAGATTTCCAAGAACTGTCTCAGCATCATGGGATTTGACAGTTATCTTCCTCGCGAGATTCAAGACGTTTCACATGTTCGTCCTCCATCAAAATCAACAAACATAACAGTGCATTCAGAATAATTTGACCCAGGATTACATTCGGAAGCCTTCTCTGAATTCTACATAGTTTATCCCTACAGCGGATAATCTGATTTCGGGTGTTCAATGAGCTAGACGGTGCTTCTTCCCTAAATCCTCATTATTGAAGAAGAATCTTATGCCATCTCCCACTGTGATGAGATAATATGGTTCTCTATGAACTCAACTACAACCCAGGTGGTAACCTTCAAGATGAAGATGATCAGTTCAAAATCAACTTCATCATTTCAATCAGTTTAAATACAGATGCAATAGCTATTGATCCCAGAGTATGGTCAGCGGCGTCGCGTAGCCAGGGGTTAAAAGCGAGAGCAAGATATAGGCCTCTTCTATAAAGTTCAACGTTGGACAGAAGCAAGGCTCATCTTATCCAAAGTATTCCAGACTCTTTGATAAAATACAGCGGAGTCTGAAAACTTTGGAGGGGGTATCTGTAGGACCCAAAAATTGCTGATGAACCCCAAATACAGTTTAAATCAGGAGAAGATTGAAGAACGACGTCATCAAAGTCAAAAGGAATCAACTCACACATATGAGACACTTTTTTGTGTCTCACCAAAGGCGAGACACTTTTTGTGTCTCGCAATAGTCGGGACACTGTCTTGTGTCTCGCCATTGGCGGGACACTGTCTTGTGTCTCGCCATTGGCGAGACACTTTCTTGTGTCACCATTTGCGAGACACTTTCTTGTGTCTCGCCAATGAGCAAGACACCAAAAGTGTCTGAATGGTTCTCTTAGGTGTTCTATTGATATTCGTGGGGCCCACTTGATCTTTTCAACGTGAGAGGATGTTCAGCCACGTTAGTGGGCAGTTACACCCTTGAAAACGCTCACTAACCGTGAAAAGAGGGGCATTTAAACGTGCCTTAAAAAGGAGAGAACGGTTACAACAGCTAGGAAGCAGCCTCTTGGCGAGATAGTTTTGGCGAGACAACCCAAACCGCCGTAGAAGGGCGGATGGGCCGGAGACAGCCTAACTATCGCCTTATGGTGAGACAGTTTTGGGCCGAGACACTCCCAACTGTCTTGGCCACTACACATCCAACGCACATTCCTCTCAGCAGTTACACCCCCCTGAAGCCTATAAATACCCCCCTACACCCATCTGAGAGGGGGATCAAAGATCTGATAATCAGGCCTTGCACAGAGACTTTGAGATAGAGATCTACGCAGGGAGAGAAGGAGATTTCGGATTTCAACACAGCAAAGGAGATTTCAAGAACGTCATCCACGTGAAAATTCCTTGAGATTAAGCTTTGTCTTAATTCTTGGGAAGAGTAGATATCTTACCTGCTAAGATATTTGCTTAAGTTCTTGTTTCCTTTACGAAGCATAAACTCAACCCCGTCAATCTGACGATCGTTGCTCGGTGGTCCACGGATTACGCATCCCCGGCACTGGCAAAGAACACACGCAAGCAGGAGATCGCTACGTAGTCTCTTCTGTTCGTGTTTGTAAGAGAGTGAGCCTATTTTTCTTTGTATTCGAGAGATCTACATGTGTAATCTTTCAATTATTTTCATTTTCGAAACGTTTTGAAATGGAAACCGCAAAGAAACTTGCTTTCTGCGGAAACAAAAAGGATCTCCATCAACGATCTTTAAAAATGTAAAAGAAATTCAAATTAGTGATATTATGCAGACATCACA
Source organism: Asparagus setaceus (assembly GCA_012295165.1). Classification (NCBI taxonomy): domain Eukaryota; kingdom Viridiplantae; phylum Streptophyta; class Magnoliopsida; order Asparagales; family Asparagaceae; genus Asparagus; species Asparagus setaceus. The sequence goes on along the minus strand of CM022709.1, from coordinate 23,897,779 downwards.
GAATTTGATATATGTACAATATTAGAAATCTATTCTTATTAATACAATTAAATCTAACTAAATTTTGCCAATATACAGACACGCTATTGCACATTTAAGTAAAGATAACTACCATTCTAAATAGACTCCAGCCATGGTTCTATGCTTGCAAAGGCTGCAACAAGAAAGTAAATAAAGATGTTAATAAAGAGTGTCTGAATGATACATTCCGCAGAATCACTGATGATTCAGTATCAAGGTTAAGTAATATAACTTTTTTAATGACATGAACATATCAAAATACAATATTAACATATATCTAGAAATCAATAATGAAAACTACAGGTATGTAGTTAAGATTCTCGTGAACATTGGCACGGACAATGCAAAGGTAACACTGTTTGATGCAGCAGAAATTTTTATTGGATGCACAGCAGAACAATTCGTTGCAGAGAGAGAAGAGGTAATTCCTAACTCAATTCAAGTAGTAAATTAGAAAATCATAAAATTTTTCATATATATGAACTTAACCTTTGTTTTCATTGAAACAGAAAAATAATCAGAGTCCATATTTCCAAAAGTTTGTGTTGAACATCGGAAAGACATTTAAATTCCTAGTGAAATTAGATGAGAAGACAAAAGATGAACGAGGCGAATGAAATATAATAGCACAAGAAATCCAACTCTAGCCTGATATCACAATCGACATAGATGATGAAGACGCTACTCTAGAATTGCCCAGGAAAAAGATAAAGGTGGAGAAAGATTGATCTCGACTCAATTAAAATATGAAACAAAAGACTAAAGGATAATATTTTTGAACATTTTATATTATAACTTACCTTTTGAGTAAAGTTAGGAATTTTTATAAGGGATTTTCATGCAATATTTTTAGTAGTTTTGTATGCTTATGTGATTGCTTTTATCACATAAAATTATACTATAGTTACTATTAATCTTTAGTTTTTGTCTTTTATTATTTTAAGTCTATCAAATGATGTAGGTTGAGATCTCATATATATATATATATATATATATATATATATATATATATATATATATATATATATATATATATATATATATATATATATATATATATATATATATATATATATATATATATATGTGTGTGTGTGTGTGTGTGTGTGTGTGTGTGTGTGTGTGAAAAATGGAAAAACTTGGTACCAAGTTCCTCAAAGGAACTTGGTAGTGATGTGGACAATTCTAGCCCACACATGTAACTTTAAAAAATAATTCTCTCTCTCTCTTCCCTTGAATGTGTGGACTAGAATTGTGCCACATCACTACCAAGAATCCTATACCAAGTTTCTCCATATTCCTCTATATATATATATATATATATATATATATATATATATATATATATATATATATATATATATATATATATATATATATATATATATATATATATATATATATATATATATATATATATATATATATATATATATATATCATATTTGTCATACTTTATTTTTTATGTTTGCTTTTGATATTGTTTATTATAAAACCCGAGCTTATAATGTCCCAAAGTCTTTGCATAATTCATTTCCACTTAATAAAAATGTGGTTTCTTTATTGCTAGAACTATAGTTCATAATGATATTGTTATTCATGCTTGACTCCATATTATAGCTTGGGATTAGTAAAGTTTAGAATATGACATGTTGATTATCACATTTTAATTACAAATTTATACCCTAATTACCTATTTTATATGAATAAATATCCCGCTAATAACTATTTTTATCTTAATTTGCGTGCTAATGGAGTATTATTGAATAAGAGCCCAAATGAAGATTATTTCAAGCCCAAAAGATCTCTAATGAAGCCCGAATGCCTAAATCCAAAGCCCGACTAAGTTCGAAGCAAAATCTCAACACACATCACTTTCTTGGTGAATTATTAATAACTTGGCTTACAATTGAGAATCAAATCAAATATGGAAAAATAAAGTCAAATTCGTGCTCGGGATGGTGAATCAGAAGAAAAGCGATATCTCTCAATCAGGAAGCGAATTCAACATATTATATATGAAAATCGCCTATCTCGACGAGACGGAGCCATCCAAATTACCAGATTCTCAAAATTTCATCAGCAGCAGCGGGTTATGACAGAAATCCGAATATAAGTGATATATATTCAATTATTTAAAGGCCAAGTTAAATTCTAAGAAGCCCAAGAGCATTTAAGAGAAGCCCAAGAGTCTTAAAGGAATTAAATACAAAAGAAATAAAGCCCACAAAGCCCATCTCTCAAGGATTAAATCAATGGTCTAGATTATTTGCAGAGATCCTATGGCTATGAGGGTTGTTTAAGGGCTAACCTAAATCCTATGGTTGTGAGTGTTACTTGGGGGCCAAGGCAAATCCAAAGGTTGTGAGAGATTCTTGTTATCTATAAATAGAGGGGTAGAGTGAGGGCTTGAGATTGTGAAATATTTTGTAAAAACTCCATTTGGAGAGGAGGGTTACTCTTAATTGAGAAGACCTTCCAAAAATTGTAACTTTTGTTACACAATAAATGAAATTTTTCACCCCTTCAATTTCCTTTCTCTTCTTCTAATCCAAGGACCAAAAGGAGGATTAGATTAAGATCGAGTTGTTGGTTTCTATTTTATTTCTTTTTCATTTTCTTTCTTGTTCATTTAATTGCTTTGTAGCTTAGATTTACTTTCATGCAATTTAATTTCATGCAATTTACTTTCATGCAATTTACTTTCATACAATGTATTTAATTCTTGTATTTACTTTCTAGAATAGATTTTTTTTTCTTTAATTCACCTTGAGGCTAGAACCCTCTAGGGAATTACCCTTTCTAAGTGTGGAGCTAATATTTGTGGGATCCTAGAGATTGTTTGAAACTAGCTAACAAATCCAACTCATTCTTGTGAGATTGAGATAAGCTAAGTGGATCTACTCTAGATTCCTCATATCTTTAATTAATCCTCCATACTTTACATTCTTAATTTTCCTCTTATCCTTGTTTTTCATTTGTTTATTTTCTTTAATTGTCTTTCTCCTCTCTTGATTTCTTTTTCTTTTTATTTACACAAATCACAATCACCCTCCTTCTCTCACACTCATTTTCTTTTATTTTCACTTTACCACTTCCATCTTTAAACCCCCTCACACTCATTTTCTTTCTCGTTTTTATCACACACATTTTCTAAATCTCCCCACTCTCATTTTCTTCCTCGTTTTATTGCACATAATCCACAGTCCACTCTCTCTTATCTCTCACGAACCACTTTCACCATTTTCTCACTTTCATTTTATTTGAATAACTCCTAATTGTCATGCGCATAATTTGAGAACCAAAACTTAAACAAAACTCTTCCTACTTCCCGTTCCTCGTGGGATCGATAATCTTAAATACTATAACTTGATAAAGGTTGTATACTTGCAACTAAGGTAATCACTCAAAATTTACCCATCACATGTAGCATCAATTTAACTTATTTTCTTTTATTATTTTGCTTGAAGATATTATTATGTTAATTGATTTTTTCTTAGGGAATCAATTAAGATATCCCAGTTAAGCATATTGATCTCAGTTTAGCACAAAAATCCATTACATTAATTTTTTATAATGTTTAAATAAAAATTATAGCAAATCTAATAATCCAATTTTACGGATTTGAATTCAAAATTAATCTGACTTATTTATAGTAATGAAATAAATAAAAAAATAAATAATTTTGATATTCATAAAAACTAGTATTAGTAAGTGTATGTGCAAAGCATTTTTTTGGGTACAATTTTAAGCTTATTTTCTAATTGGCAAAATCTGGGCCACACCTGACCCAATTTTTTTTAGTTCAAATATGAGGCCTTAAGCCAGTTTAGTTGTGGACCAGGGGGTAGCTAGCCCACAACTGAACTGGTTCTCATAAGAACCAGTTTTGAAAACCAGTTTGGCCCAATTGCCAACCAAACCCTAAGAGAAATGTGTCATAAGTGTAGATGCATCCATAAAAAATTACAGAAGCTTAATATGTCCTGATCTTGACTATTCAAAGTATAGCTCTTTATGAGATATCATACCTAATCATACTTCCTTTTAAAAGCACGAGTTCCGGAAAAGCTTTCCATGGTCAATATTACCCTTCACTATTTTGAATATTTTATTTAAATCTTAATATATCCTAATCATAATTATATCCTATCCTAATCCCACGTGAACTATCTATAGCTAAATAATTTAAAAAATAATATTAATAAAATATATAAAATAGCTTTAAGATATTAGTTTGTTAAGGTAAAGAAATTATAATGTAGCTAACATACTATAATACATGAAGTCTTGCAAAAAGACGCCAAAAATTTTAAAATTGCACAAAATACCTTGAAAAGTTTGAAATTATAAAAAACATCCCGACATTTCAAACTTAAAACAACAAACATGAAATCAAGAAATTAACAAGAGTCTATGAAGAATTAAAAATTTGCAGTTAACACCACAATGTCTCAAAAATTATAGAAACACCCTCAAAAGTTCAAATTACAAACAAGCATCCCGAAATTCTAAAATTTTAAAACTTGCAAACAATATAGATGAATTCAAGGGATTACTATGATGCACCTAAAATTTCGGCGTTCAAAACTTAAAATAACAAACATGAAATCAAGAAATTAACAAGAGTCTATGAAGAATTAAAAATTTGCAGTTAACACCACAATGTCTCAAAAATTATAGAAACACCCTCAAAAGTTCAAATTACAAAAAGCACCCTAAAATTCTAAAATTTTAAAATTTGCAAATAATAAAGATGAATTCAAGAGATTACTCTCAAGCACCTAAAAGTTTAAAATTTGCCAAAATTATCCTCAAAGTTACAAAAATGCAAAAAAATTTCCTTCAAATTTAAAAATCGAAAAAACTCTAAAATTTCAAATTTATAACCAAGACACATCAAATCTGAAAACTATTAGTAGACCGCTGAAATCTAAATTTTTTAAAAATAACCCAAAGTTTTAATAATTGCAAAGGCACTCTCAAAATTTTCAGAGTTGCAAGAAATATCCCGACATTTGAAAATTACCATCGACACATGAAACATAGAAGTTACAACTACCAAACTTAAAAATAAATTTTTTAAAGACTCCCAAAGTTTTAGAAATTACAAATCACACCCTCAAAAGTTCAAAACCATAAAAAGGGCGAAATTTCAAAACTTGGCAAAGAAAAGTGTAATTGTTTGGTATTCTTTCATTAAGATATATATATTTAATTTCCAATTTAGGGTTTACTATCCCTTTTCAAAGATCTAAAAGTAGTCTAAGTTGATCTTTGGTAAACAAAAGCAATAAGAATTGATTAAAAACATCCAGTTAAGGAATAAAAATTTAAAAATATATGATTATCGCCACTATATAAATCAAAGTAACTACATATAATTTTACTTATAAGTTGGAGCAAAGAAAAATACATAAGTAACATTAATTGATAGAAGTTTAAATCCATAAAAATGATAAAAGACTATAATATAATAACTTAGCATTAATTGATTATAATTTAAAACATTAATCTCTGATGTTAATAATATTTATAGGGTAAAAGAATACAAGGAATTACGTATGGAGAAACTATCGAATATTTAGAGATATCCTTCAAAAGAATCAAGCTATTTCCATTGCAAATGGGAAAGTGACGAAATAAATCTAAAATTCAAAACGCCCATGAATCACTTGAATTGACATTAACATAAAGTATATCTAATAAAGAAGCACCAACTCGAGTTCCATTGAAGAATAATTTAACGACTTTATCCCAATCAAAGAAGAATTCTCCATGGAAGATATAAGAAAAATTAGTAAGTATTCATAAATTTCATACTTTGTTCTTCAATTACTAAAGAAATTAAATATTAATATTATAATCTAAGGTAAATTGGCAATGAAAAATGTAGGTATTTAGTTTAGATTTTTGTGGAAAATGACAGAGATAGAGCAAAGGTAACATTATTGACATAACAGAAACTCTTATTGGATGCACATCAGAAGAATTCATTGCAAAGAAAAGAAAGAGGTAGCTCCTAATCTTATTTAAGTAATAAATTAGGAACACGAAGAATTTCATATATATGAAATTAACATTTATTCTCATTGAAATAGGAAAAAATAAAAGTCTATATTTCAAGAAGTTTGTGTTGAACATCGAAATACATTCAATTTCTTTGTGAAATTAAATGAGAAGATAAAAATTAACGAGCCCAAGAAAGATAACAGCACAAAAAATATAACTCCAGCCTGATGTCACAATCGATATAAATGATGAAGACACTACTCTAGAATTGCTCAGGAAAAAATAAAGGTGAAGAAGGATTGATTTCACTCAATAAAAAATAAAACAGAAGGAATAAAAGATAATATTTTTGAATATTTTATAGAATAGTTTAATTATTTTGAGTAAAATTAGGAATCTTTAGAAGGAGTTTCATGAATTTTTTAGTATTTTTATATGCTTATGTGGATGCTTTTATCATATAAAAGTACACTAGAGTTAGCATTATTCTTTAGTTTATAATTTTTATGAAGTCTATCAATGATTAGGAACAAACTTCATATTCTCTTTTGTATCGCTTTTATCATACTTTTAATCAATCATCGCCTTATTGGTTTTAAATATTCACTTTTCTTGTATAACACTATTTCAATGTTTTTCAATTTTGCAACACTGTATTTTCTCAAGTAAAGCTTGCTTCCATGTTAGTCCAAATAATATGAAAATTCAACTTGGCTTTAGATTATATTTGTTTTCTTTCAATTCAATTATCAACATGAAAATTTAAATTGGGTGTAGCCCATTAAACAAACATCAAAGAAAATAAATAATCGCAATGTTAAAGTTTAGAGACAAAAGTGAGGAAAAACTATTAAAGTGGAACCGAGAAACAAATTTTAGTTAGGAAATAAGCCAAAAATACTTAATCATGGTATTTAACCAAGTACATTGCACGTGTATAACACCTAGTATACCAAAACGATAGCTCCTTAACGAAATTATAACTCCTCATTAGAAAAGTATAGCTCTTTCTAAGAAAAATGTAGCTTTTATATGAAAAGTATATCTCTTTATGGATTCTATCACTCAGAAAGAAACTCAAATTGTGGAGTACATGGGCAAGAAAATGTATGGGTTCCATGAGAAAAAGATATTATACATGTAGATGCATCTAGAATAAATTATGAAAGTTTAATATATTCTATGTTTTGCCAATAAAAGTCTAACTCTTCATGACATATTGTAGCTCCTAATCCCAGAATTATAGCTTCTAATTAAAATAGTAGCTTCATATAGGAAAGCATAGCCTTTTATGGGAAATATATAGCTCCCTGCGGGTTGTCTCTCCAAGAATAAAATTAAAAGTTTAGAATATACGCGCGAGGAGTTTTCGAGGCCCAATAAGAGAAATGTATTACATCTATAGATGTAACTATAATAAAAGTATAAAAATTTAATATGTCATAGAGGGTGTTTGGGAAGGATTATTTTTTAAGCTTATAAGTTATACTAGCTTTAGTGGCTTTTGGATTTTATGATAAAAATATTATAAAAATTATTTGGATAGTATAGTAATTTGTTTGGTCAAATCTAGCTTATTTAGGTGAGCTTATAAGTTAGTTTTTCAAAAGTAGGGTATATCAGCTTTTAAAATGTGACTTATAAGCTAACTTATTTCAGATTTTACCAAACAGGAAGAAATGAAAAAGCTAGCTTAAAAGCTAGTTTGACCAAAAATAAGTCACCCCAAACACCCTCATAGTCTTGACTGTTCAAATTATAGCTCTTTATACATATTGTTCCAACTTTCTATTATATAGCTCTTTATATCATATATTTTAGCTTCTTATTGCGAAGTATAGCTCCTTAATGCAAAGTATAACTCTTTATCACATAAGTGTGGCTCTCTATTGGGAAAGTATAATTCTTTATGTGTTCTATCATACCAAGAAAAAGTAATAATGCTGGTACATATGTGCATTGAAATGTATGACTAAAATAAAGAAAAATTAATATTCTGAATATACAAGTGTAATAAAATAGAGAAGCATAGTACGTCATAGTTTTGATGGATCAAAATATATCTCTTTATATAACATTGTAGCTCTTTATAGTAGAAGTATGGCTCTTTAACAAAAAGATAGCACTATATAGCATAAGTGTATCTCTTTATTGGAAAATTCTAGATCTTTATCGGTTCTGTCACACCAAATTATATATATATATATATATATATATATATATATATATATATATATATATATATATATATATATATATATATATATATATATATATATATATATATATATATATGGATTGCAATCTTTGAGTAAAAAAGAAAAATAATACATGTGAATAGACAACTATAATAAGAAAGGAAGGTTAGTATGTTGAATCGACGGTTCAATGTATAGCTCTTCATATCATTATTGTAGCTCATTATAGCATAAGTATAGCTCCTTAATGCAAAGTGTAACTCTTTATCGCATAAGTGTGACTCCTTATCGAAAGTATAGCTCTTTATATGTTATGTCACACCAAGGAAAAAAATCGATACATATGTGCATTGAAATATATGATTAAAATAAAGAGAAATGAATTGGGAATATACAACTATAATAAAATAGAAAAGCTTAGTATGTTGTGATTTTGACGGTTCAAAATATATCTCATTATATCATATTGTAGCTCCTTATAGTAAAGATACTGCTCTTTAATATAAGGTGTAGCATCATATGGATTAAGTGTAGCTTTTTATTGGAAAAGTGTGGCTCTTTATGGATTCTGTCACGCCAACGAAACTGCATCACTACTCTTCGGTATAGGTGCATTGTGATCACATCTTAATGGTTTTCCTTCTTAAGCATTTCATCGAGGAACTTGCGACCAACATGGAAAACAAACACGAGATAACATATGACACTCCGAGCATCAACATGAAATTCTTTTACATTTTTTTGAGTGAATCAATTCTTTTAGATCGACATTACTCTGACGCTTGCCCATCATATCCACAATCATTGAGCGAAGAAATAATACCAAGGTGAGCATAACAACGAAGGAATTGCATAAATGCACTACTCTTTCGTTATTATTGTGCATTGTGTTCACATCTCATTTGATCTCCTTCTTCGGCATTTAATCGGTCAACTTGCGAGCAAAATGGAAAAGAACACCAAATAAACTAGAGAACCAAGAAGTCATTGCAGACATCAAACAGGTAACTCTTTTAGATCTTTTTGAGTGAGTCAATCATTTTGGATTGGGATCAGTTTGGTTCTTCCATTTATGGAAATTCTTAGTTCGTTGCTATCAGATGAAGAAGGTTGTCACCATTCATATCAAATACGACACCATATCCATAATCCTTGACTAAAGTATGAAGAAGGCAGAGAACCTGAGGTCTGTTGCAGTCAGAGTGGGGGAGGAGGCTGATGAGGAGAAGCAGTGGAGGATGACTGGATGGTAGCGATGCTTACAATTGAAGAGGAAGAGGTTTGAGGAGGCGGAGGAGGACAGAGGAGGTTGTGGGTTTAGGGCCCAGCGAACTCCCGTTACGGATTTGGGGAGAGAGAGGGCTTGATTGGAGAGAGAACTGAGAAGGGTATTTCGGAGTATATAATATTTTTTTTTAACAAATATAGTATAGCAAAACATTGTATGTGAGGAAGTGGGTTTAAAATAAATCGTTAGGGATACTTTGGGTTTAAAGGTAATTTTAGAAATTTGTGGGTTTTAATAAATCAGGGTAAAACTTTGGGTTAAAAACAAAACCCTTAAATATTATACCTTTCCACCTCATACATTTCCCACGCCAATGATATATTATAATATTATAATATAATATGTTGAATTAGGGGGCAATTTGTAATTCTAGAATTTTTTGAGGTGATGTTTGTAAAGTTTTGAGGGTTGTTTGTAATTTTGAAACTTTCAAGGGGTAGTTGTAAATTTTTCATAATTTTTTTGTTATAATTTAATTATGATTACCAAATATTTGATTATTAGAATTTTTAATTATGAACAATTTTAATTTGATGAAAATTTCTAGATGAAAATAAGATTAAATGTCCACATATCATCTTATGTTAAGAATGACACATGTCGGTTTTATTTATTTATTTATTTAGGAATAACCAATTTCTCATTATATCTTATACTATATACTATACTATATTATAAAAGTGTGAGAGATGTTAAAATATTTTTTTTCCTGAAAATGCCCCTGCACCACATACATGCATGCATAAAACACGTGCATCATATATACAACACATACATGCATCCATAAAGTCTACATAGATGCATAAACTAGGCCCCTCCAAATTTTGCTCATAATCTCCAATCTTATTAAATTATATCATATCATATAAATTAAAGACTTTAAGCCTATATTATAATTATTCTTTACTATAGTATAATTAGGCTTTAAGGCTATAGTATAATTATTCTTTACTATAGGATAATTATATGCATATATTGGTTTTGCTTTAGAAGTCATGCTCATATAATATTTTTTACTTTCCTTTTATTCATATTCTTTATGTTTCGTGTCATATACTAATGTTTAGTTTGAAGGTTCTTAATCTTATTTCTAATATCCCCGCTTATGTATAAAGAGAAATTGGTAGAACTCCTAAATGCATAAAAATTTGACATGTGTCATATCATAAAGGCGCAAAAAACTGATATGTGTCAATACCCACGTATCTCTCTATCTTATCAGAATATGACATGTGCACACCTAACTACATAAGAATCCTCATCAAATTAAAACTATCCATAATTAAAAGATTTTAATAATCAAATATTTTACAATCCTTATCGATATTATAACTATACATAATTAAAAGATCTCAAAATCATATATTAAAATATAAAAATTAAAGGAAAACTCATGTAGAGAGCATCTCTACATATAATCACGGGTTAATTTCAAAAAAAAACCCCTTTAACTATATGGGTGTCTAAGAAAACCCTCCTTGACTATTTACATTTGAGAAAAAAACCCCAGGTTTGAGCATATTATAGATAGCCCCCCTCAACTATGAAAATTTGAGATAACCTCCATGAACTTTTCTTACTTAACCCTCCTCAAATATGGGTCCCCTTAAGTTTGAGCCTATTGTAGATAAACCACATTAGGATTGAAAATTCAAGAAACCTTCATGAACTCTTCTTAATTTGCACCCTAAAAGCTAAAACCGTAAGGTCTATCATGTCACATGACAGTAGGTGACTGAGAAAAGACCAAAATAGCCCTCAATCATATAAATTTACTTTGATTTTTTTAAGGATAAGAGAAAGAGATGAGAAAGAGGAAAAAACATTGTAAATTGATTGATATCTTTTTTTTTATCGGTTGAGGGTTTGTTTGTAACTGCATGAGTTAATTTTCAAAAGGATTTTGCAGTTATTTTACATTTTGAAATGACGTCAGGGGAGTTTTATGAAAATAGTGTGAAATATTGTAGGTTGTGGGGGAGGGGGTTGTGAGACACCCATAGTTGAGGGTGGTATTCTCTAATATTCAAAGTTGAGCCGGTTTATCTATAATATGCACAAACATGAGGGGGTTTCTCAAATTAAAATAGTTGCCAGGATTTTTTTGAGACATCCACCATAGTTGAGGGGTTTTTGCTAAAATTAACTCTTAGATCAGTTATGCAAAATTATAAATGTGTCAAATTTTATTTTTAAGTTGATAGATTAGTCTTCATCTTAAAAGATTAATGATGAATTGATTAATTGTTTATTATTTATTAATTTGATATCTTGTCTTTACTGATTTTTATAAAGAGGGGTTATTGGTTAACCCGTGTCTCTCTCTAAAATATTAATAGAACACAAGATACCATAAAAATATATAACATGTAAAGATCTATAAAATTAAAACTTTCCTATTATAAAATATTCTCTGCGATTGGCAAAAATAAACAGATTAATTACACAAATAATTTGAAATAGTATCTCAATTCTCCTGCTTTATCGATTTTTTCTAATAATTAGATTGAAATTCTAATGGGTTGTTAAGATTATTCGGGAATAAATATTTGGATTCTTACGATTATTTTATGGATATTTTAAAATCTGATATCTCATCTAATTGCAATATTTTATTTGATTGCTTCATGTTGCAGGATTTAACTCAATGTATTCTTCAGTTCATACAAAATCTTGCACGCGTGTGAATTAGGTGAGTGTTCTTTAGTTCTTTTGAACAAATCATCTAATTTAAAATTTAAATTTTTAAATAAAATTCATGCACATCCTTATTTAGAATTTTCTTTATAAGAAAAAAACTTTGAGTCAAGTTACTAATTTTGAAGGTGTAGTAGCTCAAAGAAAGAAATTTTTAGAAGCATGAACATAACAAATATACAGAGAATAAAAAAAAAATCACCTATACAAATGAAAGAAGCCAAGCCCACCCGTGTGAGCACAGGCAAAGCACTTGTTAGTTATTACTTATTAAATGGTAAAATATAGGTAATGGATATTTCCAAAGGCTAACTGATCCGTAAATTAAATCTATAATATTGTTCTAAATAGTGTTGTTCTGTTGTAACTCTTTCAAGAAATTCGCGTGCCAAGTGAGTTCCTCTCTGACCACTACATCGAAACACCTATCAATTTGTCTTACGCCATTATAACATGAATAATATAAAGATAAAAGCCATTTATTAATCATAATGGGCTAAGTATGAGCAAACCCACTATCAATCAATTATTAACATTTAAGTCATTTACGTCGGAATTGCATGTTTTTTCATTATTATATTATTTACTATCTTTATTTCAATTAAATCCATTATAACCCCTATAACCCCCACCCAATAATAATCCACGATATTCCCACCCAATAATAATACCTATCAATACATTTGAATTCCTATCATGACCCCACAATCTTCAATTAAATTAGTTAATGATATTTTTATGACCCCTATTGCATTACAATCTGTTACTATATGTATACCTTAAGTGAAAACTTTTTGCCTCAAACCCTCCCACAGCTTGCCACATCATCACTTCTCTTCTCAAATAAAACCGTCATGTGTCACAAATCCTCACCGTCCATCTAGCCATCACAAAACAAATTAAATCCATCAAATCCATCAAAATTCAAAATTTATTATCTTTTATAATATGTTACTATAGTTTAGATTACTAAATACAGTATTTACTTTTTAAAAATATCTATATTTTTCATTAAATACGTTCTAAAATGGTAGTATTTTTTAAATAAATCACCTCCCTTATCTAATAACATGATACTTCAAAATATTCCAAATTTTATACATTAAAAATATATCTACATTATACGTTATAAAACTTTCGCCATTATAAATGTTACAAAGCCATTATAAAATTAAAATTCGTATGTTACATGTTAAAAATCTATTTACATTATAATGCTAAAAATAATACTTTACATATTTACATTATGTTTTAAATGTTGTAAATATTATAACCCACCAATTTGAAAAGTTCGATTACATAAATAAATTTTTTCGATTTTCTATATCATCCTACTAATTTTGAAATTCAAAATCTTATGAGAGGAGGGAAATTTAGTTTTGAAAATTTTGTTAATATCCATAAAATCGAAATTTCCTTCCTTATATAATTTGTATTTATTTAAATTGCCAAAATTTGCTATATGATCAGTACAATAAGGAACAGAGGATAAGAGGTGGAAATAATATTAGGTAGGTTTTGTTATTATGGTAAGATTTTGAATATCTCCTTGAACCTTTTTCATATGTTCTTGATTGCATTTGTTACAGATTTCAAAATTTCAAAAACATAAGGAGAAGAGGGAAAGATAATTGAAGGTATGTGTTGTTATTATGGCAATATTTTCCATATATTTTCCTATAAGAAACACCGATTATTCCAAACAAAACAATTCAAGGAAAAATTAAACAACCTATCCTCTTCACTTCGTTTATTTGGTATGGTTGGTCAAAATTTCTTTTATTATTTATTTTTTAATATTTTCTAACACTATTCTAATTATACCGCATGAGCAAATCAATCGACGATTATTAGCAGATGCTATTGATTGCTTCTCTTTGGTAAGGGTTTTTATTTTTGAATTTAATTTAATTTTTATTTTATTTATCCAGATGATTTATATTTCCTCATTCTTTTTATTTGCTATTTTATTCTGATTATGTACTATAGTTTCATATTATTTCCATTAAACCATGACATATCTAATTAAATAGGCTCCTACTGCAATTCAATTCAAAAGCCGGTTCTCGAATTTTGCGTAACGTATTCTTTGTTTAATTCATTGTTTAATTCATATTATGTTTTTCTCTATATTTTAATATTACATTTTCTGTCCTAAATCTTTTTAGATATTGCTTGATTAATACCTAGAATACAAAATTAAAATTTCTATTTTTTATTTTTATATAGTTTTGAAACTTCATTTTTATTGGCATTTTATTTTCAAAATTTGTGATATGAATTTTTATTTATTAAAATTTATGAATATAATATTACGTATCATAATTTTTAGAATACTTTTTCAACAAATAATTATCTTGAGTTATGATTGTATAATATTTGTATACTAAATTTAATAATGATTGAGAAATTGGTGAAGTTCATAAAATTCTAAAATATTTATTTTTGCACTTCGTATTTTATTATCTAATTTTTTTACTAAAATTGGATTTTTTTATAAATTATGATTTTTATATTTTCAAAAAATATCTGTATTTTTTAAATTTAAGGAAATCTAATTTTAATCAACATATTAGTTTATATCGAAATTATTTCTACTTTCATAAATTATATAATATCCATATTTTTATTTTTAGATATTTTTGAAAATTTTATTTTTATTTGATTATTGTGATTTTTGAATTTTGAATTTTTATATTTTTCTAAAAATATGAATTTATCTATAAACTTTTCAATAATTGATTTATTAATAATAATATAAAAATAAATATTTCAATAATTGATTCAATAAAATAAATACCTCCTTAATTTTTATGAAAATAGAATTTTATTCATAAATTTTGATTTTTAAAATTTATATTTTATAAAAATATATATAATTTTGGTATTTAAAAATTTTAATGTTAAACAAAATATCATTTTATACCAAAATAATAAATGGATATGGTAACTATACTATATGGTAAATTTATTTTTGATAACTTAATCAAGATATTATAGTTGACTTGAGATCTAATCAAATACTACTTTCCATAATTTTTCTTATTTACAAAAATAAAAGGCTAGCTTATATGTTAGATTATTAGTCAAATTTGTTTTGGTAACAAAATCTATTAAATTATAAATAATTTGAAAAGATCATATAGCTTAAATATAAGCTTATTTTCATATTTTATTCAAAAATATATATAATTATATAAAATATAACAGAAGCATAATTAATATAGGATATTCTTGAAATTTTTAATATTTGATTTATTTTTCAAATTTTATAGCAAATAATTATATAAAAATCAAAAATAATAATTAATATCATATATTCTAGGTATCTTTTGTTAATATTGTTTTTAAATTATAAATTTATTATTGGTAATATAATTATTGAAGATAGATTTGTTTTAACTTATAAAATACTATTCCCTCTCTTTTTAAATTTAAAAACAATTTAGTTTATTAACTAATTTGTTATATTTTTAATTTCAAAACCAAATATTTTGGAAAATGAAATATTTTGTAAATTGTTAATTATTTTAAATTTTACAATTATTTTATAAATATTAGTAAAATAAATATTCTTTAGCATAATTCTAAAGGTACAAAATACACCGATTTTTCTTTACCTCTACACTTCGAGGAGTCCTCAACTATTCTCCCAAAATTATATTTTTCTGCAGAATTTGTTTTGCTCTTTTCATGATGTTTTAATAATTTTTAATATTATTTTTAGGATAATCCTTGACGAGTTCGATAAGACCTATAAGCTATACTTTTTCGCTCTTTTCATGAATTCTTTATAGTTTTTCAGCTCTTTTTCTAACTATTGATTTTCTTTTAGATTTTTAGGATCGAGAGATATTTGTAATTGGGGGCTCTTCTCTTAATTTTGAACACTCATGGTAATTATTTTACTTTTCTTTTTTTTATATCATATCATTTTAATATAATATAATTGTATCGGTCTTAAAAGAAATTAATGGGAAAAATACAGAGAATGAAATTTTAGAGATTTAAATTATTTGAGAACTATTTGGGTAGGATTTCTTGATTGATTTTTGTTTGTCGGAAAAAGTTAAAGAGAAATGGAGAAATGTATTGTATTAATTTCTTTTACTGAAGAAGGACTTACAATCTCTCTCTCTCCTCACAAGCTCTTATCGGTTGATCCGATTTATAAAAGAAGAAAGGATGATTTGATCCTCCCTTTTGTTTAATGTCGGGTTTTTCTTGGTGTCGATGGGAGTTTGATCCTTGTATCCCGTTGACGATCCGAGCGCCTAGCTTCGTTAGAACTTCGATGGAACTCTTAGGAGTTATGAAGAACTTGCAATTAAGTTTCTAACTCTGAATCGAGTTTCTGGAACTCTGAATGAGTTTTTAGACTTCAAGGCCGATCTCCAAAAGCCAGGACCAAAAGATCAGACCAAAGGATCCCCCCCGAGAATTCCTTTCACCAAGTCTCCAATCCTCCTTCTTTGTTCAGCTAATTTTTTTAGCTATTTATAGGGGTCTAAGGGGTTCAACTGACCCCTTAAATCTCTCCTGAACGAGGATTAGTTACCCTCAGATCGTGCAAAATAATTTTGGAACCGTTTAGATCGTGTTTGAATGAGTCAAAACGCGAATTCCGCATTCTTGAATGACTTCCGCGTCTCTGGCTTGAAACTGGGATGCGAGGGTTGAGACCCTCGCGTTTTGGACGTGAACGCGAGGATGACCTCTGCGTTTTGAACTTGAACGCGAGGATGACCTCTGCGTTTTAAACTTTGAACGCGGGGATGAGCTCCACGTTTTAGAGCTTGGACGCGGCGATGAGCTCCGCGCTTTGAGCTTGGACGCGATGCTGAGCTCCATGCTTTGTTTTGAAGCGATTATCTTCTTGTAATCTCTTAGTTGGACTTCACAAGGATTGTCAAGTTGTAATCTCTGTGTTCTAGAGTCATCGAATTATGACTCTATTCTATCATTGTGAAAGTCTTCAGATTGTGACTTCGCTTGATAGCGCTTTGTGGGTCTTAGCTATCAGTAGTAATTTTTTGACAGCCTATAGAACCCCCTCCAAAATTTTCAAAAGTTCGCGGTTGACTGGGACGGGCTTTAGGAATACTTTAGATATTTTCTTTGTCTGATTCTGAGAAGGTGTTGCTCCTTGTTAAGGAAATTGCATTTTGCTTCTGCTCATGCTAGCCGTTTGTCTTTTGAACGTGCAGGCAGACCGTGGCATTTTGCTTTTGAAATGTGAGGATGACTTGGGCGTTTTGCTTTTGAAACGCGGGGTTAAGCTTCGCGTTTGATCTTTTGGAATGCTAGGGTGACCTCCGCGTTTGAAGCTTGAAACGCGAGGCAGTGACCTTGTGTTTTGAAATTGGAATGCGGGGGTGATCTCCTCGTTTTGGACTTGAACGCGATGATAAACTCCGCATTTTAGAGCTTGGACGCGATGCTGAAGTCGAACCGACTTGGGCGTGAATGCGAAGATCACGTTCGGGCGGGATTTTGTGCCTAGAATCTTGTGGAGATTTGACAGGCTGGAGGCCTTATAAATAGACCCTTGGGTCAAATCAAAAGTCTTACAGGCTTTCTTCTTCCAAAAACAAGAAAATCTTAAGAGATCTTCGGCGATCACTCTCCTCTTAGATCTCCGGACTTGTTCTTAGATCCCCGGTGAACTCAGCAACGATGAAGATGTCTCCCAAGAGATCAGCAGTCAAATTAAAGAAGGCCGCGGCGGCTTCTTCAAGCACGCCGGCGGCTGGAACCGCTGGCGACGCTTCCGTCCGAGCACCTACGGCATCGCAAACCCCCCTCATCAGCGGTAGGTTTTGACCTTGAAAATAACTTGTTTTTAACAAGTTTCTCTTCTTCCTCGTGAAGTAGCGGAAACGACGAGCGAGGCTCGCATTCTGAACTTAGAACATGGGGTTGATACCTATGTTTCCAATATGAAACGCGGGGATGACCCTCGCGTTGTAGAAATAAAACGCGGGGTTGACACTCACGTTTTGGAAATGAAACGCGGAGTTGTGCTTCGCGTTTGAAATTGGAACGCGAAGTTGACATCCGCGTTTTATACTTGAGACGCGGGGATGACCCTCGCGTTTGCTGTTTTAATTTTCTCAAACTTGTAATTATTTTCCTTCATACTAATTGTTTTTTATTTCCTTGTGCATGTAGGCAATAAAAATTGCCTTAATCCCTGCACAGCAACTCGGAATGAGCAAAAGAGCTTAAGGGTCCATCTGAGTTGAGTCAGGCCCACCTGAGGAAAGACAGGCCCGCCTAAAGGTTAAGTTCACCTGAATGCTTGACTTTACAAAATAGACAAAAGTGTCGATATCTCCCAAACCGGAAGGAATTTGGCAAAATGACCGGAGAAAACCGAACCCTACGGGTAGGTTTGGTTGGCTCCGTCTCGTCGAGATAGTCGATTTTCATATATAATTCGTCCAATTCCGACTTACGGTTTGAAAGTTACAACCTGTTCTTCGTAGCATGTTCTGAAGCTCGCCTGTAGAGCAAGCTCGCCTGCAAAGGAGCTTAGCTCGCCTCAAGCACAAGCTCGCATGAAGACTTGGAGCTCGCCTGCGTGCTTGAAGCTCGTCTGCACAGGCCAAACTCACCTACAACATCAAAGTTTGATGAGGCTCGCCTACAACATCAAAGTTTGACGAGGCTCGCCTACAGCATCAAAGTTTGACGAGGTTCGCCCACAACATCAAAGTTTGACGAGGCTCGCCTACAACATCAAAGTTTGACGAGGCTCGCCTACAACATCAAAGTTTGACGAGGCTCGCCCACAACATCAAAGTTTGACGAGGCTCGCCTACAACATTAAAGTTTGACGAGGCTCGCCTATAGCATCAAAGTTTGACGAGGCTCGCCCACAACATCAAAGTTTGACGAGGCTCGCCCACAACATCAAAGTTTGACGAGGCTCGCCAACAGCATCAGAGCACGATGATCACCTGAGGACGAGGTTCGCCTACAGCCGTGAACTTTGACTCTCGCCTTGCAACGAAGCTCGTTATCCGACGAAGCTCGAAGCTTAACCTCGCAGCGAATCTAAAGGCCACGAAAGCCACAACAACCACGTGGGTTAAGTGGTGGGCATCAGTTATGCCCACGTCCATATCAGTTAACCCACGTTTCCACAATTCTTGCATGCCAGTTACGTGCTAAAAGCCCTATAAATGGCGGTGAGCAGCCATTAGAAGGGGCTTTTGGAACTTTTGGAGATCAACACTTGTGCACGAGAAAGAGATCAAGCTCTTCATCAGCAATCTCAAGATCATCTGCGACTGCTTACGATCGTCAGCGGAAGCAATCTCAAGCGTGAGCATTGAGTGAAGCATCCTATCGCTACCGAAAACCCACCTCAAAAGAGAAGTTGAATCAATCTTCTCTTCCTCTGTAATCGAGAAAATTTGATTGTAAACCCATTCATTCAATCAATAAACTTTTTTCGACTCTACAGTGCAGTGCGCTATTCAAGCGACCCTCTTACTTTCCACAGCCATTTTGGCCACGAGGGTGGAGAGGACACAGAGGTGACCTTCAGCCTACGTCAGAAGCTCCCCATCGTCCAAGACAAGAACGAAGAGCGACTGAAGCTCGTCACTGAAGCTAGCCCCCCAGTGGTTAGGGCCATCGTCACAGATCTAAAAGTTGAGACGGCGGACCGGAAGCAGCTTAAGAAGCTCGCGTTTCTCTTTGGGGACCCTATTGTGCTTGACGTTCGGACCTTCTACGACGGGGATTATAAGATGTTGAGACAGGTCGACGAACGGTTCCTCTTCCTTCCCAACATGGAGCGGATGTACCCGCTTTCTTACTTTCAGTGTGCTTCTATCCCGAGGCATATGAACTGGGATCTCGTCAAGGATCAAGGTGGGGTATCTCTTGGGACGTTGACCTACCAAGGTGTGCGTCCTGCGGGGCATCGACAAGTGACGGCCTTGAGACCAGGCTTGGTCGTTAGAGAATATCCAGCTGCTGAGGCGCCCGCTCCCGCCAACATTTTTGCTCGCCGTTTTGTTGCTGTAAAGAGGGAGTTTCCTGCACAAGACTTCAGAGCACCCGGATGGGTGCACTCAACCGATGGAGGGTGGTGGACCCGTCTGGTGAATTTTGTAAAGGACGAGTTAAGAGATTCATTGACTCCTTTCGGTTTGGGCACTCCGGTCTTGGCTACACGATACGGTATCGTGCAGAGCCCTTACAACCTCTTTGTTATGCTGGAAAAGTATAACCCGGAGACCTGTACATTCTTTACACCCGTCGGAGAGCTGGGTTTTACTCTTCACGAGATGTACGAAGTCTCGGGCTTGCCTTTCGGGGAACTGCCATATGAGGAGTTTATTCCCGGGTCCGAGGAGTTGGCCATTTTGAGAGCGGCCAGTCCTGACATCTATGAGACTTTTTGGGAAGTGATGTGTCACTTCCAAGCTTGTGCTCAGCTGACAGGGTTACGAGGAGGCAGAGTCAAGCAGGCATCTTGGGCCGATTATTTATTCAAGAATTTGCATAATAAGGATATTGCGGTGGTTCGTCTTGCTGAGAGCTCATTTGATGAAGTTAAAGATCGTATCGAGAATGCCACCGCTCATTATACCAATGAAGCCTAAGAGGACACTTTCCCGCCACTCACAGAGTTTGAGAGTTTTCATTATCAAACTCTGAACCCTATTTCTAACATGGCTTTGTTTGCTGGCTTCTTGATGCTGTGGCTGAAGCGATGCGTGGTGCCTTCCAGACCACTTGAGTCTATTGCTGCCGAAGTTATCTACCCAGCGGTTCTTCTTGCTCACGGGAGACCAATCAATCTTCTTTCTACAATGACATGCCGCTTACAGAGTGGCTTGAGAGAATTATGCTTTGACTTTACTCAAGTCAAGGAAGTCGGCACCGGGGAGAAGAAGACTTTGAAGACTCCCAGTCCACGTGTGCATTTACCATATACCTATTTGGTATCATGGTTTGTTTTGCATTGCCCATCCCTGATGACGGCCGCCGCTCCTTATAATGACTCTTTCGTTCCATGGGTTCAACGGCTGGAGATGTCTCGATGGGAGGGCTGGTACATGGTCATGGTCCGGTAAATTTTGTCAAAGGACCTCAACTACCATATCTTCATATGCTTTCCCGATTTTGAGGGAGGCGGATATAGGGAGATGTATCAGGACACCAAGGGCCTCAACTCTTTCACCCAATTGAATGGAGGTGTCTTTCGCTGGCTGATCAACATCAGGCCTGACTACTTAATTTTTTGACAAGGCGGGAAATGTTACATTGAGCCTTATCAGCTCTTTCGCTTCTCGACAATTTAGATATGACCAGTTATACGTTGGGAATCCCAATCCCCATCTTGCACTCGTCGGGAACTTATATGAAGGTGCTAAGGCCTGGTATTATTTCGTAGCCGGCGGCACTGAGACTAAATTTATACTTCCCCATAAGATGCCCAACAGTTATACAACTATGGGTTTTTGCAGCTGGTATCAAGCCGCTTCCCAGATCCCTGAGTACAAACTGAACTCGTCTTGTTTGAAAGAAATTAGAAGAATGTATGAGTCGAAGAGGAGTTCGAAGGTATCCCGCTTGAGAGGGATTGAGGAATATTTAGCTTGTGAGCCATAGGCTGGTGCTGAGGAGGGAGCTGAAGCTACCACAGTTAGACCTACTGAGCCTACTCTCGCTGAGACCCGCGAGGAAAGAGCTACAGGTAAACGGCCAGTGCTTGAAAAGGACACGCGCCGCCAAAGCAAGCGGGCTCGCCGACAGTCACCCACCAGACTTCCTGCTCCTGAGCAGGGGGTCAAGCTAATGCAGGATGCGTTTAGAGCTGCTCCTCCAAAGCCCTTGGTGGAAGAAGAAAAACCCCAAGAGTCATCCGTTGTGGGCATTTCCCATCAACGGGGTCTCCGTTCAACTAAACCAGCTCTAAGAGGTTCTGTTTCTCATAGCTCCTCGGAAGAGGAAGGTGGAGATGAATCACTTTGTGGGGATGGAGAGTCTATCCCAATCGTAGAGCCTCTTGACACGATAGTTCCGGGCCAAGCTTCAGATGCTGCTCCTCGGGCAACCGAAGGGGAGGCTCAAGCGGAAGGGGTTGAAACTTCTGCACCTGCAAGATATTCATCTCCTGCTTCTTCGGTGCTCTTGCCTATAATGGGGGCTGAGAGGCCTAGTCCTACAACGGGACTATTTCCTAAGCCGACCGCAGCTACAAGTTCCCCACATCCTCCAGGAGATGACGAGGAGAAGGTGTCGTATGGGTATTCTGCAGAGTACGATGAACTTTTTGATGACCTCCCAGCTATCACTTCTGAAAAGGCATCAGCTCCTATAGCTATTTTCTCTTCGGGTAAACATTGCTTGTTTTGAATTTTGATAACTGTTTCATCCATATTTTGATAAAAAAATTTTATGTAGGTTCGCCGGTGAGGGCAACTCAAGAGGTCGCGGCAGCAGCGGCTCAAGAAGCTATACCAGCAGCAACTCCTCCTTCCGAGTCAGTTCTAGAGGCTGCAGTAGTGGTAGTTCCTCCTCTGACAAGACCAGCTCCGCTTGTGATTTCTCTTAGGCCTGGGAAGGATTCTGGTGCCTCCCGTTCAGCTCAAGCAATATCACCTACAACTCCTTCTCGGGGTCTCATGACCCAACATGAGCTGGTATTGTCTCCTGCAGCTTCTATGGAGTCGACCGTTGTGCCTAATTTGCTTCAGAAATATATCAGTCATTTGGAAACTGAGATGCAAGACGCCGCGAGGATCATTGTCACTGGAAAGAGCACCTTTGCAGCTTTCAGGCCTATTTTAATGAATTACTTGAATAACATCAGGTACTTGGGCGACACTGAATGCATCCGACGCTGTACCGATGAGATATCTCGCCTGGAGGAGAACTTATAAAGCTTCGAGGAGTTGAATCATGTTGATCTGGAAGCTCAGATTGAGTCAACCCTTGCTGACACTCAGGCCAAAGCGATGCATCAATATGAAGTTGTCCAGAAGAGCTTGGTGGAGAGAGAATCTCAAGTTGTATCTTTGGGAGGGCAATATGATCAACTGCAGGCCGAGCTCACTGCTTCATCCCATGCCATGTAGACTACCCGAGAAGCGATTGCTCACTTACAAGCCCAGCTTGCTTGGGAGGAAGATGCTGTAAAGAACCTCACCCTCAAGAGCATCGAAGTTTTTGAAAACTATCGCAAAGAGGTGCAGGTTCTTGAAGAAATCAAGAAAGAGGCTGCCGCGGTGGTGCCAAATGAAGTGGAGCTCCGGAAAGAAGCTACAGCAATGGTGCGAGCCGCTCATGAGCAAAAACTCTCGGATGTCAAATCTCGGCTCGCATCTATCAACCTGATGGGCCCGTAGATCTGATTTTGTATTTCTTTTTTTTATTATTAGAGCTTAACAATTTTATATCACTCTTTAATATTATGAATAAAAGTGATTTTGTTTTTAGCTCTTCATTGTGTTTTGGCCTGGAGCAACGAAAAATAATCGTCATCTTAGCACAAAATCTCACTTTAAGTAAGAGTCAAATTTTCCTCTATTACCACTTAAGTAATTCCAGGAAAATTAAAAAGAATCAACAAGTCCACGGGGTTTCGACGCTTGGAAGTGTAGTGTCTTTTGATGAAATTGTGAACTTTATTTTGGAAGAACTTGTGATTGGAACAAGTTCGGAGGACTTGTGATTTGAACAAGTGGAATACCTGTGATATGAACAAGTGTAAGGAAGAACTTGTGATTGGAACAAGTTTGAAGGACTTGTGATTTGAACAAGTGGAATACCTGTGATATGAACAAGTGTAAGGAAGAACTTGTGATTAGAACAAGTTCGAAGGACTTGTAATTTGAACAAGTGAAATACCTGTGATATGAACAAGTGTAAGGAAGAACTTGTGATTGAAACAAGTTCGAATTGCCATGTCTATCCCCTAGCTCTCATACAGTTTTGGCTTTCTGTCACTGGTACTGTGAAGCCTCGCGGATCCCTGAATATGATGTGTACACTTCTTGCTTGAAGGACATCAGAGAATTGTATGAATCCAGGAAGGACTCAGGGACCAATCGTCTCAGGGGGGTTGACGAGTATCGCTAAAGAAACGGCTCAATATGAGAAGAGGGCTCGTCAGCAAGTATCAACTAGGTCGCGTTCTCGATCCGGGCCGAAGCTTATGCAAGAGGCCATCAGATCTGCCCCCTTGACACATATGAGTGAAGAAGAGGAGAAGCCATCTATTGTGTCGACTCCTCAATCGCAGGTACTTCCATCAACCATTCCAACTGAGGGGGAACGAGAGATCATGATGGTTGATGAATCTACGCCTATTCCAGCTCCCTACCCAGAATTCTACAGAGATCAACTGGAAGGTATGCTACGATGCGCGGCTGATTTTGTTATGGGTGGCCGAGGCTCTCTTGACGTCTATAGGCCCCGCCAGATGCTGAGTCGCGTGCGATCGGCGGCTCTCATTGGTTTAGACTTTGTACCGCGAGAGTTGCTTGCTTGGAAGCGAATTTACAAGCCCTTCAGGATCTCGAACGTGCCGATGTTAATGCAGAGATAACAAAGTCTCTGATTGAAACTCAAACTGAGAGGATGTCTCAACAGGAGATCCTCCAGACAAGCTTATTTGAGAAGAAGGTGCAGGTTGGGCTTTTACAGGAGCAGCACAGTCAAACACAAATTGAGCTGACTAACTCCGCAACTGTCGTGACTGTGACTCAGGAGGGCATTGCTCAATTAGAAGCAGAGTTAGCTTATAAGAGGGCTCAAGCGGCTCGGGGAGGGAAGCGTGAGGAGGGACTTCGCCAAGATCTTTGAAATTCTTGATATCCTTCATCAAGAGGCACGTGCCTTTGAGGCTGTTGAAAAGGAAGTTGTTGCGGCCGCGACTCAGCTTGAGAAAGATACTGCTGAGAGAGTGCGTACTGAGCATGCACAAAAGCTTGCTGATCTCAAGGTCCAGCTCACATTCATTTATTTGATGGGCCCGGACAGTTAGAATTGTAGCAGCAATCTTGTATCATCTTTTGTTATTGTGAATAAAATGACACTTTTGTTCATTTCTTTTGTGCATAATATTTTGACTCATAACAAACAACTTAACCGAAAAAGGCTAGAAGTGTTACAAGACTTTTTATTTTCACTCTAACACATTATAAACAAACGACCCCCAGCGCGTGTGAACACAGTCTTAGGGCTTACGGGTAATATTTCTTGAGAAATTTTCCGTTAATCGACATCATGAGCCTGTCACCTTTCAAATTGATGAGTCGGTAAGCTCCATTCGAGTAGATTGATTCCACTACGAAGGGTCCTTCCTATTTGAGATTGAATTTTCCTTTCATCTTGTCGTCATCACCATTACGTGATTGCTAAGACGAGATCACCCTTGCGAAAAATCCTTTCCTTAACCTTCTTGTTGTAGGCTTTAGAGATTCGAGCTTGATATAACTCAATCTATTGTTGGGCTTGAAGTCGCTTGTTATCTAACGCTTCAAACTCTTGGAGTCGCAATCGGTGTTGCTCTTCGTTCGTCATCCCGGTCGCGAGGGCCACTCTAAGGAATGGAATCTGAATCTCTAATGGTAACACGGCTTCATATCACGACCTGCGACAAATATCGTTGTCTCGGCGTTTGGTGGTAATGCCAGTGAGGTTGCTAATGAAGCCAAAGCGTCCGCATATGCATTCTGAACTCGCGGAATGTATCCTATAAAGAAGCCTTCGAACTTCTGGGCTAATTTCAGGACCGCTGCATGATAAGGGATTAAATCTTCATTGCGTACCTCATACTCTCCTCGAACTTGATTCACGATGAGTTGAGAGTCACCGTAAGCCTCAAGGTATCGAATGTTGATTTCCTCGGCCAACTGCATTCCTAATAATAAAGTATTATACTCTGCTACATTATTGGTGCAGGGCTCGACTAAGGAAAATCCCCTTGGGATCACGTGACCGTTTGGGGAGATGAGTACAACCCCTGCTTGGCTATAATTTCTCCATCGGTCTTGCCCTAGATGCTCCATCAAAGAATAACTTCCATACAGAATAACCTCTTGAGTCATGCAAGCCGTGATCTCATCCGAGATCCTCCGCATGCTTATTTGAGAAGAAGGTGCAGGTTGGGCTTTTACAGAGCAAAGACAGCCAAACACAAATTGAGTCGACTAACTCCCGAATCGCCGTGGATGCGGACTCAGAGGGCATTGCTCAATTAGAAGCGAGTTAGCTTATAAGAGGGCTCAACCGCTCGATCAAGGAGCAGCGGAGGGACTTCGCCGCCAAGATTAAATTTTGATATCCTTCATCAAGAGGCACGTGCCTTTGAGGTCGTTGAAAAGGAAGTTGTTGGCGCACACTCGCCTTGAGAAAGATATCACGAGAGAGCGCATCGAGCATGCACAAAAGCTTGCTGATCTCAAGGTCCAGCTCACATTCATTTATTTGATGGGCCCGGACAGTTAGAATTGTAGCAGCAATCTTGTATCATCTTTTGTTATTGTGAATAAAATGACACTTTTGTTCATTTCTTTTGTGCATAATATTTTGACTCATAACAAACAACTTAACCGAAAAAGGCTAGAAGTGTTACAAGACTTTTTATTTTCACTCTAACACATTATAAACAAACGACTTCCACAAGCGGTGAACACAGTCTTAGGGCTTACGGGTAATATTTCTTGAGAAATTTTCCGTTAATCGACATCATGAGCCTGTCACCTTTCAAATTGATGAGTCGGTAAGCTCCATTCGAGTAGATTGATTCCACTACGAAGGGTCCTTCCTATTTGAGATTGAATTTTCCTTTCATCTTGTGCGTCATCACCATGGGTCGACGGACTGCTAAGACGAGATCACCCTTGCGAAAAATCCTTTCCTTAACCTTCTTGTTGTAGGCTTTAGAGATTCGAGCTTGATATAACTCAATCTATTGTTGGGCTTGAAGTCGCTTGTTATCTAACGCTTCAAACTCTTGGAGTCGCAATCGGTGTTGCTCTTCGTTCGTCATCCCGGTCGCGAGGGCCACTCTAAGGAATGGAATCTGAATCTCTAATGGTAACACGGCTTCATATCACGACTGCGACAAATATCGTTGTCGGCGTTTGGTGGTAATGCCAGTGAGGTTGCTAATGAAGCCAAAGCGTCCGCATATGCATTCTGAACTCGCGGAATGTATCCTATAAAGAAGCCTTCGAACTTCTGGGCTAATTTCAGGACCGCTGCATGATAAGGGATTAAATCTTCATTGCGTACCTCATACTCTCCTCGAACTTGATTCACGATGAGTTGAGAGTCACCGTAAGCCTCAAGGTATCGAATGTTGATTTCCTCGGCCAACTGCATTCCTAATAATAAAGTATTATACTCTGCTACATTATTGGTGCAGGGCTCGACTAAGGAAAATCTCCTTGGGATCACGTGACCGTTTGGGGAGATGAGTACAACCCCCACACTGGCTATAATTTCTCCATCCGGTCTTGCCCTAGATGCTCCATCAAAGAATAACTTCCATACCTGAATAACCTCTTGAGTCATGCAAGCTTCAGCGATCTCATCTGGTAGATCCTCATGCAGCTTGGAAGAATCAGGGACCGGATGGTCCGCTAAGAAATCCGCCAAGGCCTGTCCTTTAACAGCCCTTTGAGGCATAAATTTCATGTCATACTGTGAGAGCAGTATTGCCCATTTCGCTAACCAGGAATTCAACGAAGAAGGTTTTGTCATGAGCACTCTCAGAGGATTTACTTTGGAAATGACATGTATTGTCTGTCCGACCAGGTAATGTCGCATTTTCTGGACGGCAAATACTAAGGCCAAGCACTCTTTTTCCACCGGATTGTATCTGTGTTCAGCTCCAATCATGATTCGGCTAAGGTAGTATATTGCTTGCTCGTGCCCTTGATCGTCATTTTGGGCCAATAGTGCTCCAAGAGAGTGGTCCATAGCCCTCACATATAACAGGAACGGTTTTCCTGATACCGGGGCCACTAGGACTGGTGGTTGTGTGAGATACGTTTTGATTTCTTCAAATGCCTTTTGCCAGCCTTCATCCCACACGAATGACACCCCTTTTTTCATTAATTTGGAAAAGGGTTGGTAGCGGCTCGAAAGATTTGATATAAATCTTCGGATGTACGCTAATCTACCCTGTAGGCCTCTGAGTTCTTTAATATTTCGCGGCGGTGGCATCTCTTGGTTGGCACGAACCTTTTCTGGATCAAGAGAGATTCCTTTGGATGTAACTATGAATCTCAAGAACTTACCACTAGATACTTGATTATCACATTTTAATTACATTTTTATACCCTTATTACCTATGTTATATGAATAACGATATTACTAATAATCATTTTTATCTTATTTTGCGTGCTAATAAAGAAATAATGAATAAAAGCCCAAATGACTCAAATTCTGAATTTCTACCAATATTTGAAGCCCAAATCGAAGACAAACCAAGGCCCAAGATAACAAATTGATCCAAGAAATTCGTGAAGAAAAATCAAGAAAAGACAAATTCGGTTGGGAACCAATCGGTTGATAACCGGTTGGCCAACGGTTATTTAACCGGTGACCAACCGATCGGTTCCAACAATTCAGTTAATGGTGGATTTCTCTTCCTTTTTGGCTAGGTTTGATCCAATGGTTCACATCAACTCCGTTGGGCTATAAATAGGGGTGGTGAAGTGTTTTGAGTGTGAAATATTTTGTAAAACTCCATTTGGAGAGGAGGGTTACTCTTAATTGAGGAGACCTTCCAAAATTGTAACTTTGTTACACAATAAATGAAATTTTCACCCTTCAATTTCCTTTCTCTTCTTCTAATCCAAGGACCAAGGAGGATTAGATTAAGATCGAGTTGTTGGTTTCTATTTTATTTCTTTTCATTTTCTTTCTTGTTCATTTATTGCTTTGTAGCTTAGATTTACTTTCTTGCAATTTAATTTCATGCAATTTACTTTCATGCAATTTACTTTCATGCAATGTATTTAATTCTTGTATTTACTTTCTAGAATAGATTTTCCTTTTCTTTAATTCACCTTGAGGCTAGAACCCTCTAGGAATTACCCTTTTCTAAGTGTGGAGCCAATATTTGTGGGATCCCTAGAGATTGTTTGAAACTAGCTAACAAATCCAACTCATTCTCATGAGATTGAGATAAGCTAAGTGGATCTACTCTAGATTCCTCATATCTTTAATTAATCCTCCATACTTTACATTCTTGATTTTACTTATCCTTGTTTTCCATTTGTTTGTTATTTTCCTTTATTCTTGATTTTGATTTTCCTTTACTCTCTCCTCTCTCTCAATCTTGCTTTCTTTTATTTTGCACTTATTTTCTCAATCTCATTTTCCCTCCATGTGCATATAATCTCAAACTTAGTTTTGTTATTATGTGCATATAACCCTACCACACTCTCAACTTTATTTTTCTCCTCTTTTGCACATAATCCACAATCCACTCTCTTATTTCTCCACATCCACTCTCACCATTTTCTTACTTTCATTTTATTTGAATAACTCCTAATTGTCAGCGCATAATTTGAGAACCAAAACTTGAGCAAAACTCCTCCTACTTCCCGTTCCTGGTGGGATAATCTTTATACTATAACTTGATAAGGTTGTATACTTGCAACTAAGGAGGTAATCATTTATTTCCCATCAAGTTTTGGCGGCGTTGCAGGGAACGGTGCATAAGTAGGATTTTCATTAAGTTTGGTTTTATTTTGTGTGTTTTCTTTTGTGTAGGAACTTGGAGCTTGAAGATCAAGAGTTGAAGATTCAAGATTGAAGAATTGCCTCCAACAAGGCTTTGCATTGCTTTTGTGGGTAACTTCTCTATCTAGTATTTTCAATTCCACCCTTTAGATAGTTCATATACATTAGAGACAATTAGGATAAAAATTAAAAAATAATAATAATAATAAAATAAAAGGATTTTTTCCCTTGTCGACCCTAATAAACTTCATTTTTTTATTGTCGACCATAATAAAAAAATAAAAAGATTTTTGTTTGTTTTGCATCCTTTTAGTTGCTTTTAATTCTTAGGGTTGCATTTCATATAATAGTAGGAATTCACCAAGTGATTTGAGCATCTTGATTTGGCACACATTTGAAAATATTTTAAGGGCAAAACCCACTAATCAAGATAAGGTGAGGGATTTCATCACCCTTTCCTTAGCCTAAAATCACTAATTCCTCACTACACTTACCCAAGCCTCTTAAAATTTGATTAGACGCTGGCCCCTAAGGATTCGAGCCCATTAAGGAACAATAATTTCTTAAGTGAACCGGTCCAAGTTTATTTGGATTAATTGGTGTCTAAGGCAAGGTTTAGGTATGCGTGGCCCGAAAGGAAAGAGGTACTTAATTGATCTTTGATCTCCTCTAGTACTATCCTTACGGCTAATTACCCAAGTAAACTTTGATCTTTTCACTAAGGGAATTTTGGTTAGAGTCGGTCTAAGTCAAGTTTAGGCTTAACCCTAGAGTTAGGGTGATTGGAAAGTGATTGCCTTGATTTATTTTTAGTTAGTTTTTCCTTATTTTTTTCTCATCATCTTCTTAATTTTTTCTCTTATCCTTTTCAAATAAAAAAATTTTGATTTTGGTGTATGCAAACTTGGGTTAGGGATAATACTAATCGCTTAATTGCTTTTGATTCATCTCTTGAACCAAACGAAATGGCTAATACCAACCCAATTTCTTCAAGATGTTTGTTACCCCACTAGAAATGCAATCCCTCGTGCATAAACTCCCGAGGTAAATGGAACCAATTTTGAACTTCGACCGCATTTCATAAACATGCTTCCCAAATTCTTAGGAGTCGAAACCAAGACGATACATCTTTATCTCGAATTTGAAGAAGTTTGCCTCATGATAAAAATGAGGGACTTAATGAAGATGCGATCAAACTCGATTTATTCCATTTGCCCTTAAGGACAAAGCCAAAAATGGTCAGTATAAGCTTGCCCACGATTCCATCTCAACTTGGGGTGAATTTGTGAGCTTTTTCTCAAAAATTCTTTCCTATCCATAAAACAATCAAGCTTAGAAACAACATTCAAAATTTTAAAATTGTCCCTGAGAACCTTTTAGAGTTGACAAATTCAAAGATCTTCTTATCCAATGTCCTCACCATGGTCTTGAAAAGTGGCGATTATGCCAAATCATTTATGAAGGATTGGATTATTCTTCAAAAACTTCCTTAGAGTCAATGTGTCAAGGGGATTTCATGAAGAAAAATGCCATGAAGCTTGGGACTTTTAGAGAGTTTATCCGAGAAAACCATGCAGTGGGAACATTGTGATGACCGTGTTTCATCGGCTTTCCAACCAAAACCGGTGGTCTCGTCCTTAGAAACAAACATAGCCTCAAGCAAAGATGGCACAATCATGAGGTTAGAAGCTTTAGAAGTCAAAGAACGAGCTCCACTCAAATCAACCAAGTTTCTACCTCGTTGTCATAATCTGTCTCCATCTCATGTTTCGAGGAATGTCTCTTTAGGATCCCGTCACCACTAGGTCGATAAACGCCGTGATTTCGCCGGGTTGAATGATCCATTTTCTCCAACCTACAATCCGGGTTGGAGAAATCATCCAAATTTTGCATGGAACCGTGAAACTATCTCGAAATCAAAATTTCACTCTCTTCAACCCAACAACTCTAGGGCAATACGCTTCCTCTCAATTTTCAACAACCAAATGTCATTTCAAAACCAGCCTCATTACCAACACCGAAATCACACTCCTCAAATTACGGATCATGATAAACGCCTTAATGTTCGAAAAGGGTCTAGATACTTTGATTAAAACCTCTACACGCACTACGAACTTATTGACTCAAACATCAAACACGTCAATTTTCATGCAATCAACGGTCAAATCCTCACCTCCAACACTCAAGCCATAGCTAGGTTAGAAACCCAACTTGGTCAACTAGCTAATGCCATGAGAGAGAGAGAAGAACGAGTCAACCCGCGCCCAACCCGAAGGACACGGGATCAAGTTCAACCTACTAAGGCTTGAATGCAATCCATTCACTACTACGTAGATACAGTCGATAATCGGGTTAGAATGCCTCTAAGTGAAACCCCGAACTGATCAACTCCTTTCGAAACACACCCTCTCGATGACCCAACTCGAACCGTAATCGAGTCTAATCAATTTAAACCGCCCTTAAGATAGACTCAAAGCCTAGGAAGCACTTCTGTGAGGAGAAAATTCTAGAGACTTTCAAGCATAAGGTCAACATTCCTCTTTAGATGTCATTGAACAAATTCCTTCTTATGCCAAATTTTAAAGGAATTATGTACCAAAAGAGGCAAATAAATGTTCCAAAGAAAGTCTTTCTTGCCGCCAATATCGAAGTCCTCTCAAAGTCCGTACCATTGAAACATAAGGATCCGTGTTGTCCTACCATCCCATGTATCATTGGTAATACTCATATCGATAAGGCGCTTAGACTTAGGGCCAGTCAACTTGCTTCAGATTCGATCTACCAACAACTAGGTGTCGGAAACTCAAGCCAACTAGATGCACATCTTAGCCGATAGATCCGTTAAGGTCCCTATGGGTGAAATAACAGATCGATAAAGGTTGGAGACTTCATTTTTCCGTTGATTTCAGTAGTCTCGAAACACAACCCGCTTCCAATCCCAAAGGACGATACCCTGATCTTAGGAAGACCGTTCTAGCCACTTCTAATGCTCATCAATCAGAACCTGGTCACATGAAGTCATTTTTGAATGGATCACGAACTTAATATTTTCAATCCAGAAATAATATTGATAAGCAATTTTCAAATCAATTACATCCAAGAAAGTTTAACAGAGAATGAATCCATTAGTTTTGAGGAAATCTTTCATGAGGAACTGGAAATCTTAAAAATCAGATTTGATTTTCCAAAATGAGGAACTGTTGAATACATGCCTTTTGAATGCAACATTGAAGAACTCTTTTTCGATGAGCTTAGATTTTGAAAGAGCAACCAAAATGTCAAATTCATTAATCAAAATCTAAGTTCAAAATGCATAACACCAATAAGACCTACCTTAATTTGCTGAAAACACATTGCAAACCATGGAATTTTCAATTTGAGAACATCATTGATTATATCATCTTGAAATTTTTAAATTTCGGTAGAATTTTCAAAGAATAGGTAGGATTTAATGTAGAATATGAGTCATGTTTTATCTTTTATTCTACATTTTTACTTTTTGTCCCACAATAATAATAAAAGAATTTATTCTTCTCTCATGTGAGATCTTGTTCTTTTCAAAAAAAAAAAAAAAAAAAAGAAAAATAAACATATGAAAAAAAACAAGAAAATAAAAAGAGAGAATAAATTTTTGGCTTCACCTTCTCATACCAAAGGTAATTACAGATTTTTATCATTGTTCAAGCTCTAATCAAAGGTAAGTGCTTCCATGCTTATCTGTTTTACTTTGTGCATATTGAATTTGCAGAGGACAATGCAAAATTTAGTGGGGGTGGAATTAGTCATTTTGCTCTTTATCTTAGTCATTTTTCCTCCTCTTCTTATTTTTTATGTCATTTTTTTCCTCTTCTCATAAAAAAAAAAAGTCACTTGCTAACTTAATAGAGTTGATTAATAATTGATCAATTTGATAGAATTTAAGTCTTCTAATCCAATGTCCTCACCATGGTCTTGAAAAGTGGCGATTATGCCAAATCATTTATGAAGGATTGGATTATTCTTCAAAACTTCCTTAGAGTCAATGTGTCAAGGGGATTTCATGAAGAAAAATGCCGATGAAGCTTGGGACTTTTAGAGAGTTTATCCGAGAAAACCATGCAAGGGGAACATTGTGATGACCGTGTTTCATCAGCTTCCCAACCAAAACCAGTGGTCCGTCTCTAGAAACAAACATAGCCTCTGAAGCAAAGATGGCGACAATCATGCGTAGGTTAGAAGCTTTAGAAGTCAAAGAACGAGCTCCACCAAATCAACCAAGTTTCTACCTCAGTTGTCATAACTGTCTCTCCATCTCATGTTTCGAGGAATGTCCTCTTTTAGGATCCGTCACCACTAGGTCGATAAACGCCGATTTTAGCGTCCTGAATGATCCATTTTCTCCAACCTACAATCCAGTTGGAGAAATCATCCAAATTTTGCATGGAACCGTGGAAACTACTCCGAAATCAAAATTTCACTCCTCTTCAACCCAACAACTCTAGGGCAATACAGCTCTCTCAATTTTCAACAACCAAATCTGTCATTTCAAAACCAGTCTCCTCATTACCAATCTGCAAATCACACTCCTCAAATTGCGGATCATGATAAACGTCTTAATGTTCTGGAAAAGGGTCTAGATACTTTGATTAAAACCTCTACACGCACTCACGAACTTATTGACTCAAACATCAAACACGCCAATTCCTTCATGCAATCAACCGGTCAAATCCTCACCTCCAACACTCAAGCCATAGCTAGGTTAGAAACCCAACTTGGTCAACTAGCTAATGCCATGAGTGAGAGAGAGAAAGGAACTTTTCCGAAGTTAACCCGCGCTCCAACCCGAAGGACACGGGATCAAGTTCAACCTACCAAGTGAAGTGAATGCAATCCATTCACTACGGTCGTAGACAGTCGATAATCGTTAGAATGCCTCTAAGTGAAACCCCCGAACTGTAACAAATTCTCTCCTTCGAGAAATCACACCCTTCGATGACCTTAACCCGAACTGTAACGAGTCTAATCAATTTAAACCGGTTGCTCCTTACAGGATAGACTCGGGCCTAGGAAGCACTCCTCTCGTGAGGAGAAAATTCTAGAGACTTTCAAGCAGGTTAAGGTCAACATTCCTCTTTTAGATGTCATTGAACAAATTCCTTCTTATGCCAAATTTTTAAAGGAATTATGTACCAAAAAGAGGCAAATAAATGTTCCAAAGAAAGTCTTTCTTGCCGCCAATATCAGTGAAGTCCTCTCAAAGTCTGTACCATTGAAACATAAGGATCCAGGTTGTCCTACCATCCCATGTATCATTGGTAATACTCATATCGATAAGGCGCTTTTAGACTTAGGGGCCGCAGTCAACTTGTCAGATTCGATCTACCAACAACTAGGTGTCGGAAACTCAAGCCAACTAGATGCACACTTCGTTAGTCGATAGATTCGTTAAGGTCCCTATGGGTGAAATAACATGTAATGGCGATAAAGGTTGGAGACTTCATTTTTCCTGTTGATTTCGTAGTCCCGAAACACAACCCGCTTCCAATCCCAAAGGACGATACCGTGATCTTAGGAAGACCGTTTAGCCACTTCTAATGCTCTCATCAACCGTAGAACCTCACATGAAGTCGCTTTTGGGAATCGAATGGAACTTAATATTTTCAATCCGAAATAATATTGATGTTCTCTTCAAATCAATTACATCCAAGAAAGTTTAACAGAAGTAGAGAATGAATCTGACATTAGTTTTGAGGAAATCTTTCATGAGGAACTGGAAATCTTAAAAAATTCAGATTTGATTTTCCAAAATGAGGGAACTGTGTTGAATACATGCCTTTTGAATGCAACATTCAAGAACTCTTTTCGATGAGCTTAGATTTTGAAAGAGCAACCAAAATGTCAAATTGTCATTAATCAAAATCTAAGTTCAAAATGCATAACACCAATAAGACCTACCTTAATTTGTCAGAAAACACATTGCAAACCATGGAATTTTCAGAATTTGAGAACATCATTGATTATATCATCTTGAAATTTTTAAATTTCGGTAGAATTTTCAAACAATAAGGTAGGATTTAATGTAGAATATGAGCTTCTCATGTTTTATCTTTTATTCTACATTTTTACTTTTTGTCCCACAATAATAATAAAAGAATTTATTCTTCTCTCATGTGAGAGTTTCTTGTTCTTTTCAAAAAAGAAAAATAAACATATGAAAAAAAACAAGAAAATAAAAAGAGAGAATAAATTTTTGGCTTCACCTTCTCATACCAAAGGTAATTACAGAATTTTATCATTGTTCAAGTCTAATCGAACAAAGGTAAGTGCTTCCATGCTTATCTGTTTTACTTGTGCATATATAGAATTTGCATTGAGGACAATGCAAAATTTAGGTGTGGGTGGAATTAGTCATTTTTGCTCTTTATCTTAGTCATTTTTCCTCTTCTTACCATTTTTATGTCATTTTTTTTCTCTTCTCAAAAAAGTCACTTGCTAACTTAATAGAGTTGATTAATAATTGATCAATTTGATAGAATTTAAGTCTTCTAATCCTTAGTTGGTTCTATACTCAAGTTTACCTTTTATGATAACTCCAAATAAATTTCTTAAGAAATGATTTTCAAAGTAGTATACTTTACTTAAGTTGTAACTTAGATTTTTAAATAAAGTAATGAAATTTTGCATGCCTAACTTAGAGTTGAAAATAATTTTTCAAGTTGTCTTGATCCAAATATTGTTCAGAATATATATACATATACACACATATATATTATACTAACTTAATAAATAGAAGAAAAATTTCTTAAAATCATTGGTGGTTCTATTTTACTAAGCCTAAGTTGATGAGTAATTAAGCCCGAGGAGTATTTCTATGCTTAATGACCTAAGCCCAATTGGGTGGGATTCATGGCCCAAAACTCGCTAAATGGTCACTTAGAAAGCCCGATTAAAAAGAACAAAACCACCAAGGAATAAAGAGTAAAAAAAAAAATCATACTAACCATGTTTTTGTATATAGTTATATTTGTATATGTTCTTGAAAAATAAAATGGATTAAAAGACTTGAAGTTGTTTAAAACAAAGGGTTAGCATGTCCGCTTCAAAACTTTTAAATTAAATTTTTGAGTTAAACTTAGTTTTGTATAACTATAATGGAAGGATTTTCTTAAGAAAATTACATTGAGTTATGATAAAAACGCTTGAGTATTAACCAACTTCAATTGGAATGTTTGAAGATATCAAATGAATTAATTATTTTATTAACTTCTTTAAATTGGCAAGTTGACTAATTTGTGGGTATATTCACTTGAACCCTCACGACTACAACTCGCCCACTAGGTAACCTAGGGTTTAAAGGCTTGTTGTATGTGCTAAATACAACCACATTCGAAGTGAGTTAGTTTTCTTTTTTCTTTCGCTAGAGGACTAGCAAAAGTTTAGTGTGGGGGTATTTGATTATCACATTTTAATTACATTTTTATACCCTTATTACCTATGTTATATGAATAACGATATTACTAATAATCATTTTATCTTATTTTGCGTGCTAATAAAGAAATAATGAATAAAGCCCAAATGACTCAAATTCTCTCAATTTCTACCAATATTTGAAGCCCAATCAAAACCGATGGTCGTCGCCAGAAACAAACATAGCCTCAGAAGCAAAGATGGCGACAATCATGCGTAGGTTAGAAGCTTTAGAAGTCAAAGAACGAGCTCCGGCTCAAATCAACCAAGTTTCTACCTCGGTTGTCATAAGCGTCGTCTCCATCTCATGTTTGGAGGAATGTCCTCTTTTAGGATCGGTCGGCCACTAGGTCGGATAATATTGCATTTCGATGGGTGAATGATCCATTTTCTCCAACCTACAATCGGGTTGGAGAAATCATCAAATTTTGCATGGAACCGAGGAAACTACTCAGAATCAAAATTTCACTCCCTCTTCAACCAACAACTCTCTAGGGGCAATCGGTTCCTCTCAATTTTCAACAACCAAATCTGTCATTTCAAAACCGGTCTCCTCATTACCAATCGCAAATCACACTCCTCAAATTACGGATCATGAAAGCGTCTTAATGTTGCGGAAAAGGGTCTAGATACTTTGATTAAAACCTCTACGGACCGAACTTATTGACTCAAACATCAAAACTAATTCCTTCATGCAATCAGCGGTCAAATCCTCACCTCCACACTCAAGTAGCTAGGTTAGAAACCCGCTTGGTCAACTAGCTAATGCCATGAGTGAGAGAGAGAAAGGAACTTTTCGTCAACGTGCCAACCGAAGGACCGGGGATCAAGTTCAACCTACAGTGAAGTGAATGCAATCCATTCACTAGGTCGAATAGGCAATTAAATGTCGGTTAGAATGCCTCTAAGTGAAACCACGAACCCGAACAAATTCTCTCTCCTTAGAAATCACACCCTTCATGATGAGCACAGAAGTCGAGAGTCTAATCAATTTAAACCGGTTGCTCCTTGCAGGATAGACTTCGGGCCTAGGAAGCACTCTCCTCGGGAGAAAATTCTAGAACTTTCAAGCGGTTAAGGTCAACATTCCTCTTTAGATGTCATTGAACAAATTCCTTCTTATGCCAAATTTTTAAAGGAATTATGTACCAAAAGAGGCAAATAAATGTTCCAAAGAAAGTCTTTCTTGCCAATATCGGTGAAGTCCTCTCAAAGTGCGTACCATTGAAACATAAGGATCGAGGTTGTCCTACCATCCCGTATCATTGGTAATACTCATATCGATAAAGCTTTTAGACTTAGGGGCCGGTGTCAACTTGCTTCCATTATGATCTACCAACAACTAGGTGTCGGGAAACTCAAACCAACTAGATGCACACCGATTAGGCGATAGATCATTAAACTATGGGTGAAATGAGATAATTGATAAAGGTTGGAGACTTCATTTTCTGTTGATTTAAGTAGTCCGGAAACACAACCGTTCCAATCCCAAGAGGAGTACAGTGATCTTAGGAAGACCGTTCTTAGCCACTTCTAATGCTCTCATCAGCGTAGGCGGTCACATGAAGCATCTTTTGGGAATCATTCTTGAACTTAATATTTTCAATCCGGAAATAATATTGATAAGCGACTTCGAAATCAATTACATCCAAGAAAGTTTAGCAGTAGAGAATGAATCGACATTAGTTTGAGAAATCTTTCATGAGGCTGGAAATCTTAAAAATTCATTTGATTTTCCAAAATGAGGAAGTGTTGAATACATGCCTTTGAATGCAACATTGAAGAACTCTTTTACGATGAGCTTAGATTTTTGAAAGAGCAACCAAAATGTCAAATTGTCATTAATCAAAAATCTAAGTTCAAAATGCATAACACCAATAAGACCTACCTAATTTCTTTTAAAACACATTGCAAACCATGGAATTTTAATTTGAGAACATCATTGATTATATCATCTTGAAATTCTTTAAATTTGGAGTAGAATTTTCAACAATAAGGTAGGATTTAATGTAGAATATGAGCTTCTCATGTTTTATCTTTTATTCTACATTTTACTTTTTGTCCCACAATAATAATAAAAAGAATTTATTCTTCTCTCATGTGAGTTTCTTGTTCTTTTCAAAAAAAAAAAAAAA
Source organism: Asparagus setaceus (assembly GCA_012295165.1). Taxonomy (NCBI): domain Eukaryota; kingdom Viridiplantae; phylum Streptophyta; class Magnoliopsida; order Asparagales; family Asparagaceae; genus Asparagus; species Asparagus setaceus. Next base: position 23,858,252 of record CM022709.1, on the reverse strand, counting down.
AGAAAAATAAACATATGAAAAAAAACAGAAAATAAAAAAGAGAATAAATTTTGGCTTCACCTTCTCATACCAAAGGTAATTCTGAGAATTTTATCATTGTTGAAGTCGACCAGAACAAAGGTAAGTGCTTCCATGCTTATCTGTTTTACTTTGTGCATAATAGAATTTGCATTGAGGACAATGCAAAATTTAGGTAATGGGGTGGGAATTAGTCATTTTGCTCTTTATCTTAGTCATTTTTCCTCTTCTCATAAAAAAAAAAGTCACTTGCTAACTTAATAGAGTTGATTAATAATTGATCAATTTGATAGAATTTAAGTCTTCTAATCCTTAGTTGGTTCTATACTCAAGTTTACCTTTTATGATAACTCAAATAAATTTCTTAAAATGATTTTCAAAGTAGTATACTTTACTTAAGTTGTAACTTAGATTTTTAAATAAAAATATTTTGCATGCCTAACTTAGAGTTGAAAATAATTTTTCAAGTTGTCTTGATCAAATATTGTTCAGAATATATATACATATACACACATATATATTATACTAACTTAATAAATAGAAGAAAAATTTCTCTTAAAATCATTGGTGGTTCTATTTTACTAAGCCTAAGTTGGTAGTAATTAAGCAGGAGTATTTCTATGTAATGACCTAATTGATTGGGTTGGGATTCATTGGCTAAAACTAGCTAAATGGTCACTTAGAAAGCCGATTAAAAAGAACAAAACCACAAGGAATAAAGAGTAAAAATCATACTAACCATGTTTTTGTATATAGTTATATTTGTATATGTTCTTGAAAAATAAAATGGATTAAAAGACTTGAAGTTGTTTAAAACAAAGGGTTAGCATGTCCGTTTCAAAACTTTTAAATTAAATTTTTGAGTTAAACTTGGTTTTGTATAACTATAATGGAAGGATTTTCTTAAGAAAATTACATTGGAGTTATGATATTTTCTTGAGTATTAATTCAATTGGAATGTTTGAAGATATCAAATGAATTAATTATTTTATTAACTTCTTTAAATTGGCAAGTTGGTGAATTTTGTGGGTATATTCACTGCAAACCCTCCATGAGACTACAACTTGTCCACTAGGGTAACCTAGGGTTTAAAGGCTTGTTGTATGTGCTAAATACAGTTCCTGTGAGAGTGAGTTAGGTTTTCTTTTTATTTTCTTTGCTAGAGGACTAGCAAAAGTTTAGGTGTGGGGGTATTTGATTATCACATTTTAATTACATTTTTATACCCTTATTACCTATGTTATATGAATAACGATATTACTAATAATCATTTTTATCTTATTTTGCGGGCTAATAAAGAAATAATGAATAAAGCCCAAATGACTCAAATTCTCGAATTTCTACCAATATTTGAAGCCCAAATCGAAGACAAACCAAGGCCAAGATAACAAATTGATCGAAATTGGTGAAGAAAAATCAAGAAAAGACAAATTAGGTTGGGAACAATCGGTTGATAACCGTTGGCAACGGTTGTATAGGTTGGCTAACCGATCGACCACGATCGATTCAGCAATTTGAATTAATGGTGGATTTCTCTTCTTTTGGCTAGGTTTGATCCATGGTTCACATCAACTCCGTTGGGCTATAAATAGGGGTGAAAGTAGTGTTTTGAGTGTGAAATATTTTGCTCCATTTGGAGGGTTACTCTTAATTGAGGAGACCAAAATTGTAACTTTTGTTACACAATAAATGAAAATTTTCACCCTTCAATTTCCTTTCTCTTCTTCTAATCCAAGGACCAAAAGGAGGATTAGATTAAGATCGAGAGTTGTTGGTTTCTATTTTATTTCTTTTTCATTTTCTTTCTTGTTCATTTATTGCTTTGTAGATTTACTTTCTTGCAATTTAATTTCATGCAATTTACTTTCATGCAATTTACTTTCATGCAATGTATTTAATTCTTGTATTTACTTTCTAGAATAGATTTTCCTTTTCTTTAATTCACCTTGAGGCTAGAACCCTCTAGAGAATTACCCTTTCTAAGTGTGGAGCCAATATTCCTCTTTAGATGTCATTGAACAAATTCCTTCTTATGCCAAATTTTTAAAGGAATTATGTACCAAAAGAGGCAAATAAATGTTCCAAAGAAAGTCTTTCTTGCCGCCATATCGGTGAAGTCCTCTCAAAGTCGTACCATTGAAACATAAGGATCGGGTTGTCCTACCATCCCATGTATCATTGGTAATACTCATATCGATAAAGCGCAGACTTAGGGGCCGTGTCAACTTGCTTCGTATTGATCTACCAACAACTAGGTGTCGGGAAACTCAAGCCAACTAGATGCACACTTGATTAGGCGATAGATCATTAAGGTCCCTATGGGTGAAATAACGGATGTCTTGATAAAGGTTGGAGACTTCATTTTCTGTTGATTTAGTAGCCACGGAAACACAACCCGTTTCCAATCCCAAAGGACGATACAGTGATCTTAGGAAGACCGTTCTTAGCCACTTCTAATGCTCTCATCAAGCTGTAGAGCTGGTCACATGAAGGCATCTTTTGGGAATCATTGCTGAACTTAATATTTTCAATCGAGGAAATAATATTGATAAGCGACCTTTGAAATCAATTACATCCAAGAAAGTTTAGCAGTAGAGAATGAATCGACATTAGTTTTGAGGAAATCTTTCATGAGGCTGGAAATCTTAAAAATTCAGATTTGATTTTCCAAAATGAGGGAGCTGTGTTGAATACATGCCTTTTGAATGCAACATTGAAGAACTCTTTTCGATGAGCTTAGATTTTTGAAAGAGCAACCAAAATGTCAAATTGTCATTAATCAAAATCTAAGTTCAAAATGCATAACACCAATAAGACCTACCTTAATTTCTTTGCAAAACACATTGCAAACCATGGAATTTTCAGAATTTGAGAACATCATTGATTATATCATCTTGAAATTCTTTAAATTTCGGGTAGAATTCAACAATAAGGTAGGATTTAATGTAGAATATGAGCTTCTCATGTTTTATCTTTTATTCTACATTTTACTTTTTGTCCCACAATAATAATAAAAAGAATTTATTCTTCTCTCATGTGAGAGTTTCTTGTTCTTTTCAAAAAAAAAAAAAAAAGAAAAATAAACATATGAAAAAAAACAAGAAAATAAAAAAGAGAGAATAAATTTTTGGCTTCACCTTCTCATACCAAAGGTAATTCTGAATTTTATCATTGTTGAAGTCGTAGAACAAAGGTAAGTGCTTCCATGCTTATCTGTTTTACTTTGTGCATAATAGAATTTGCATTGAGGACAATGCAAAATTTAGGTGTGGGGGTGGGAATTAGTCATTTTGCTCTTTATCTTAGTCATTTTTCCTCTTCTTACCATTTTTTTATGTCATTTTTCCTCTTCTCATAAAAAAAAAAGTCACTTGCTAACTTAATAGAGTTGATTAATAATTGATCAATTTGATAGAATTTAAGTCTTCTAATCCTTAGTTGGTTCTATACTCAAGTTTACCTTTTATGATAACTCCAAATAAATTTCTTAAGAAATGATTTTCAAAGTAGTATACTTTACTTAAGTTGTAACTTAGATTTTTAAATAAAGTAATGAAATTTTGCATGCCTAACTTAGAGTTGAAAATAATTTTTCAAGTTGTCTTGATCAAATATTGTTCAGAATATATATACATATACACACATATATATTATACTAACTTAATAAATAGAAGAAAAATTTCTCTTAAAATCATTGGTGGTTCTATTTTACTAAGCCTAAGTTGGTGAGTAATTAAGCCCGAGGAGTATTTCTATGCTTAATGACCTAAGCCCAATTGGGTTGGGATTCATTGGCCCAAAACTTCGCTAAATGGTCACTTAGAAAGCCGATTAAAAGAACAAAACCACCAAGGAATAAAGAGTAAAAAAAAAAAAAATCATACTAACCACGTTTTTGTATATAGTTATATTTGTATATGTTCTTGAAAAATAAAATGGATTAAAAGACTTGAAGTTGTTCCTCCCTGATGAAGCTCGAATCAATGAGCTTTTGGATTTCTTTCACAATTGCCTCCATGATCTCCGAACGGAACCTGCGTTGTTGTTGTTTAACGGGTTTCGCATTCGGATCAATATTAAGGCGATGCATGGCTATTTCTGGATCAAGCCCAGGCATATCTTCATTATTCCAAGCAAAGACGTCAATGTACTCTTGACCGAGTGACACCAAGTCTTCTTTCTCAGATTGTGATAAACTTTCACTTATGAAAATTGGTTTGGGATTGGTTTCATCTCCCATGTTCACTTGGATTACTTTGTCTTCTGTGAGCGGTTCTCGTTGTTCAAAACACGTATCCCATAGGATGTTAAGGCGCTTGATCCATGGATCATTGCTAGATTCGAACAGGTCTTCGTCTTCTTCCTCGTCATCGTCTAGATGACTGGTTGAAGTCATGTTGACAGACATGCTCTTAAAGATCGCACCGATGCTAACATCAGATTCCCAAGATGAGGTTCCAGACGAATGGTCCTGACATAGACAATCGCTGGCTTCGTTTCCTGAAGGGGAAGGTGTCGAAACATAGCCCAACCCCCTTCTGGTTTTATGATAATAATCGGGAGATTTTCCTTCTGGGACGAAAGGTTGAATCGGTGCTCGCTTTCCTTTCCCGAAGTTTAAACCTTCTTGCTTACTGAAATCATAGCCCATTTTCTTCATCATATGAAGAGTTTTAAGCTCATAATGATGATATTGAGGGGGATCTAGGTCGTCTTTAGAGCTTTTCTGACTGGATGGTTCAGGATTGACCTTCCCAAAGTAAATTGATTTTTGATTTTTCTTTTTGGCTGGGACCATAAAGAAAGCTTTTTGTACATCTTCTATTTCTTTCGACGTAAGGGAGGATGATTTGAGCGGCATATTCAGACATGCCTCGGCATATAGTGTATGCCATGGCTCTGTGCCTGCATCTGTATCAGTCCCCATTTTTTCACATTCAGAAGATGCACCAGACAAGTAAGCTAAATCGAAATTTTCATTAATGTACCACTCGCACTCGCTTGATACATTGTCATTATTGACCTCATTCTGACCCGTTACATCCAAGTTCAATTCCCACAGACACTCTTCCTCGAGCTCGGGCTCGGCGTCCGCTTCATTGCCGCTGTCGGCATCTTCTTCTGATTTTTCCGGTTCCTGGGAATCTAAGTAGAAGACTGAGTCAGTGTGGTAGTTTTCTACCCCTTTGAATGGCTGTTTCTCAGCTATCAACGTTTTGACTTCTCCCTCGTCATCAACATATTTCATGACTTGGTGGAGGGTAGACGGGACGATGCGATTCGCATGAATCCATGGCTGACCTAACAATAGATTGTAGGATGTGTCCGCATCTATGATATAGCAGGTCACTTCGGATTTAAGGTTCCCGATCCGGCATTTGAGCTTGATTTTGCCCAGAGGTCGGATACTGCTGGCGTTGAAACCGAAGATGGTGGTCTGGGTGGAGCTTAGTCTGTACAGGGGGATCCCTAAGACTTGCATGACGCGGTATGGCATAATCTTGGCCTTGAGACCACAGGTCAACTTGGATGCGACTGATCTCTGAAGATCCCATGTACCCTGTGTAGTACAAGGCCTATTATGCTTATGATTGATTTGCATATCTTCTTGTGTGAATGATATGCAGGGCAGACTTTTCATCGTCTGCAGGCACTTGACATAAGAAAGCTCATTCGTAGCTTCTGCGACTACAGGAACTTGTGTAATGAAGCTCTCTGTATCCGTTAAAGCTTCGACCAAAGCTTTTCGTGTAGACTTGGACAGCCTCAAAAGTTCATAGAGCGTGATCCTCACCGGGATATTGGCCAGTTGAGCCATGATGTTGAAACGGAATGGAGTATTCGACCCTCCAGCTTCTTGAAGAAGATTTTTATTATAACGGATCTCCTTCAGCTTTCCTTTGTCTACTGGCTTCTTCGAAACAGGACCCCCAGTCTCTTCGGCTTGCGGGTGCTTCATGAACATCTTGATCATACTTCCTCAAGTATGTTTTTCCTGATCTTGTACCTGCTCTGGGATTTGCTCCTTGCTCGGCGGCGAGAGCACTCTTGTCTTCCTCCGAATCGGTGAGAGGGACCAGGTTGCTATCATCTTCATTTAAAGATGGGATAATCATATTAGAAGATGTACATTTCTTCTTTTTACCTGAAGCGCTTGTCCACTGCTGGTCTTTAAGCAAGTCAGGGTGGACCCACATTGCTCTCCCTTCTGGGGTAGCAAGGGGTACCAAACCTTTATCTTCTTGACCATGGGGATCGACGTTCGTCAAACGCATATTCCCCTTAGGGATGGGGATAGCACCATTAGGAGTCTTGATGGGTGGAAAATTCCCAAACTAGATCGAAGTCACATTGGTGGAGATGGTCTTTTGCTCGGGCTTCAACTTGAGCACATCAGCATCAACAAGTGCTTGCAAGATGTCTTTGAAGATAAAACACTTCCTTGTAGGATGTCCCAACATGCGATGATAGAGGCAATAATTTGGATCATCTAGCTTCCCCATTTCTTCAGGTCTTTTAACTTTAGGCAACTTCAACTTGTTGTTCTTCTGAAGTAACTTGAATAGGGTGACCACGTGATCCTCCTTGAATGAGTGTTGCTTAGGTGCTCTTGGCTGACTCGGTGCCTTACCCTGCTTGGCAGGTGGCGCCTGAGTATTAGTATCAGTGGCCAAGGCATCCTTCCCCCTTGCTCGAGAGGTGTTGCCTTGATTCCGTCGCACCGGTGACTTTGGCTTGTTTGTCTCTTCAGCTCTGACTCGGACAATAATTTCTTCGGCTTTCTTGCCTTGGGAAACTAGCTGTTTCCAAGATCAACATTCCGCAACCCCATTTGAGCTAGAAGGTTGGTCTGCAAATTGTGCCTGTAAGTTTCCACTAGAGTAGGTTGTGTCATGCCTGATGGACATCGCAAGGCCATTCCTCGAAATCTTTCTACGAAAGCCTTGATAGATTCTCCCTTCCTCTGTTTGGTGGCGAGAAGAGTAGGGACTGAAACTTCCATATCGTCTTCGAAGAATCTGACCAAAAAGAGCCTTTCCAAGTCTGCCCACTTCTGGATTGATCCGGCAGGCAACTTCATGAACCATTCAAAGGCAACTCCCTTGAGAGTGCTTATGAATAAACGGGTTTATATGACGTCATTTGATATCATATTTCCAGTCTGAGACTTGAAATAGTAGATATGCTGGTTTGGTGACCCTATGCCATCAAAAGCTTGTAAAGTTGGAGCTTTAAATTTTGGAGGGTAAGGGGCCGCATCCCATTCAGCGGGATATGGCCTCACAATACCTTCCTCTTGGAGTTCACTCCTGTTGGCAATGGCATTGAGGCGAGCTTCAAACTCCTCCATTTTGACCGACTGAGAATTCTGTTTATCCTCAGCTCCTTTCACTTCTTCAGAGGAAGACCCCAAGTCGTGAGTTTCGTGGCCTGAAGATTCGGCCCTTTTCTCCTTCTCTTTCGACGAGGATGCTCCCGTTCTGCGGGAAGACTCCGCTCTTGGAGGCTTGGTTTTGTCTGCAACAAGCACGACTATCATACTTCGAAGCTCATTGATGGTGTCTTGTTGAGCTTGGAGCATAGCCTGCTGCTCATCGAGTCTCTTCATGAAATCCTCAGGGTTCCCTATCATATACGTGAAACTCTGATGTTCAACGAAGGAACTGGAGGATTGGGATTCCGCGATTGCTGAATGTTCATCATCGGATTCCGTTCCCTTAGCCAATCTCCGATAGTTGACGGGAGGGATAACTCCCGTTCGGGTCCGAGTGTGTCGATAAACTCCCTCAAACTCGTTCACTATTTCCTTAACACTCGGAGATCGACCCATTTCCGATTCATCAGAACTAGGGACATGTGATTCCCCTCTACCAACCATATTGATGGTAACTCCAGGGTATTCATTTTCTAAAGCTTCTTTCTTTCGAAAACGCCGTCCCTTGTTAGGCACATTGACGTACGACAGCCGTTCAAAGACGGACTGTCTTGGAGCAGATGCACAACATTGGCATTCCGAGAGGACCGCAGAAATAATTCACTCACATTGACTTGTTGCACCGGTCTTTATCTCGGTATGAGTTCCCTCAAGTCAGCAACTTGCAAAGGGCCTCCATCTAAATTTGAGGTTGGAACCCCCTGTCTATCATTGGATGAGTCGGATTCTTGATAAACATGAATTTTAAATCCATGTTGGTCTTTACGAACATCGCGTCTAGCATTTGGAACGCTTGGTTCGTGTCTGCTTTGAGAAACGCTACCCTGAAGGTCGTGTTCTGGTTGTGGAACGCGGGTTTGATGTCCGCGTTTTATTTTGGAAACGCTTCCCTGAGGGTCGCGTTTTATATTGGAAACGCTTCCCTGAGGGTCTCGTTTTGGTTGTGGAACATGGATGTGGTGTCCGCATTCTACATCGAAAACGCTTCCCTGAGGGTCGAGTTTTGTTGGGGAAATGCGTATTTGGGGTCCGCGTTTTGTATTTGAAACGCCCCCCTGAGGGTCGCGTTTTAATTGCTGAACGCGGGTTCGAGACCCGCGTTTTGTTTGTACAACGCGCCATTGGAGGCTGCGTTCCATCTCATCGCGGGGCTCACGATTGAGCTCAAAAATGCGAGGCTCACGTTTTGGCTCACAAACGCGAGGCTCACAAACGCGAAGTTCGCGTTGATTGAGAGATCGACTCTCTCGGAGTTGTGCTCGCCGCTGAGATCTCCTCCTCCGTCGAGCAGCATTCTTCTTGGCCTGTTTCAAGGCTCTTACAGCAATGTCATCCTCTGTAATGACTAGATTTGTTGCCTCAAGAGGCCTCTTGTGACCCGAGCCCTTTGATTTTGGCTCGGTTGTAGAATTCTTAACTTGATCAACGAGTTTCTCCGAGACAGAACTCTCTTCTTCAGAGGAGAGTCGGTTCAAGCAGTCAAGCTTAAGGGAGTCTCCCTTTGATGAATCGACCGCACTTGGGGCCTTAGTCTCTTTGGAGACTTTGCGAATCTTTCGCATAGCCTTGGGGCTAAGGGACCCATAAGAGAGTAGTTCTTCATACCTTGCTCGGTCGAACTCTACAGTTAGAGTTTCCACCGTTGTTCCAATGAGTTGGACGTCGGACTGTGCCACCACCTCTTCGTCGGTGAAAGAGACTTTCCCCAGCGGAGTCGCCATCTTTTGTTTGTTGGAAAAAGTTAAAGAGAAATGGAGAAATGTATTATATTAATTTCTTTTACTGAAGAAGGACTTACAATCTCTCTCTCTCCTCACAAGCTCTTATTTGTTGATCCGATTTACAAAAGAAGGAAGGATGATTTGATCCTCATTTTTGTTTAATGCCGGGTTCTTCTTGGTGTCGATGGGAGTTTGATCCTTGTATCCCGTTGACGATCCGAGCACCTAGCTTCGTTGGAACTTCGATGAAACTCTTAGAAGTTATGAAGAACTTGCAATCAAGTTTCTAACTCTGAATCGAGTTTCTGGAACTCTGAATGTGTTTTTAGACTTCAAGGCCGATCTCCAAAAGCCAGGACCAAAAGATCAGACCAAAGGATCCCAGAATTTCTTTCACCAAGTCTCCAATCCTCCTTCTTTGTTCAATTGATTTTTCAGCTATTTATAGGGGTCTAAGGGGTACAACTGACCCCTTAAATCTCTCCTGAACGAGGGTTAGTTGCCCTCAGATTGTGCAAAATAGTTTTGGAACCGTTTAGATCGTGTTTGAACGAGTCAAAAAGCGAATTCCGCGTTCTTGAACGACTTCCGCATCTCTGGCTTGAAACTGGGACGCGAGGGTTGAGACCCTCACGTTTTGGACGTGAACGCGAGGATGACCTCTGCGTTTTGAACTTGAACGCGAGGATGACCTCTGCGTTTTGAACTTTGAACGCGGGGATGAGCTCCGCGTTTTAGAGGTTGAACACGGAGATGAGCTCCGCGCTTTGAGCTTGGACGCGATGCTGAGCTCCATGCTTTATTTTGAAGCGATTATTTTCTTGTAATCTCTTAGTTGGACTTCACAAGGATTGTCAAGTTGTAATCCCTGTATTCTAGAGTCATCGAATTGTGACTCTATTCTGTCATTGTGAAAGTCTTCAGATTGTGACTTCGCTTGACAGCGCTTTGTGGGTCTTAGCTATCAGTAGTAATTTTTTGACCGCCTACAATTTTATTTCAAAAATCAAACTTTTTACTGAATTTATTTAGTTTAATTAACTAATATCAATTTTTATCCTCGATTTCAATTAATTAGGTTTGTTTCTATTAAATTTTTATTATCCTAATTTTTATTCTCAATTATTAATGAATCTCTACTTAATGAAAGTTTATAAACATTCTACTTTTCTCTAATTATTTTATTTATATTTTTAGAATTTAACAAAATGTGTTTAGAATTATAAATTGAGCCTCTTTTCTTGATTAAACTCTAGGTGAGAATCTCCACTTGATGAAAGTCTTTAAATATTTCACTTTACTATAATTATTTTACTTTTTGGTTTTTATTATTGATGCTTCATAACAAAAATCTAACTGGATATCTCAAAACAATTGTAGGAAATTAGTGGTTTCTTTTTGATATATAACAAATATCAATATCATACAAGATTAAATATAAATTTGATCTACTTAGATTTGAACTAAAAAACTTTTAAATTAACCTTTTTAAGTTGGGGAAATTAAAATAAATTCAATCAAGTTTATTAGGATATCGTATAGGTCTTAGAAATCAAATGAAATAGGCATACAATAATAAAATTAGTAAATACATGAATATACATTCATATTATTGCAAAAATAAATAGAAAAAGACTGGTACAATTAAACATAAAGTAAATACGATACAAAGTTAGACAACTAATAAGACAAAAGTCAATTTTTTGTACTAAATGTATTTTGGTACTCTTAGAATTGTTTTGAGTTGCCTTGTCCATTTAAAATAACTTGTAAATTGATAAAATGGAAATTACATTAGACATAAGAAAATTCATAAAAGTTAGCGCCAATTAAAATTATGTAGCCCATAAATATAACTAGCATAACTACAATATTTATTAATACGATTTTAATTATGATTTATTATCTTTCAATTTTTAACTTTATCATGATTTCCAGGCAATGATATATTTTCAAACCTCAATCGGTGGGGAGGGGGGGTACTGTGCTTCAAAAAGGGAGGTATGTCACTGTATTTTTTTGTATTCTATTGAAAAACGAGTGATTGGAACACGACGAAATTTTGGTGAATTGCGATAAGATCTTGCTTAGCACGAGCTAAAAGACTAATAATATATAAAAGCAAAAAAATTCCTCAACGGACCTATCATCCAAAAAAAAAAAGTGACTACTCTCTCCCCCTAATCACCTCTCTCACCAACTATCTTCATCATTCTTTGTTTTTTGAAATGCTACCAAATCACATACGTTTGTATGATTTTAAAAGTTTAGCTTAATTTCTTATGCAATTCAAAATTTACCTTAATTTTTATTTGCTATGTCATCAGTGAAAGATGAAATAGAAATTGTTGGCTCAACAAGTCTAGAATGTCAAATTGTAAACTTCTAGAATGTTAGAACAAATATGGCTTATGTAACTTTATTCATAATAAAATTTTTAGGTATAAACTTCTCCTGGAGGTAAATGATAGGAGCGGATATGGCGTATGTAACTTTATTTGATGAAGCAAAGACTTTGATTGATTGCACAGCTGTTTTATATGTAGAAAAATTTGAGGATGAAACCTACAATTGCTATAAGCGAATGACGACTTGCATAGACAAAGAATATGTTTTCTTGTGAAGATATGTGAAAAAGATGAATCTAATGGAAAAGCAAGATGCATAACTGCTCAAGAAATTCGTAAATTAGAAACAGTCTCCTACTACAGATATAAATGTAGTAGTGGGAAAGCTATTGAAGGAGGAAAAAAAAAAGGCTTTTTGGACTCAAGATAGAAATGTGTGAAAGTCTAAGCACATGTGCAACACACGTGCGCCATACATTGGTCAAATAAATTATTTTTTATCAAGTAATGTGTGAAAGTCAATCTCTTCGATTCAAAACATCCAGTTGTGCTATACATCCTTCCAATCACAGTATTTTATTTTTTGCTCAAGAGCTTAAAAAACAAACAAATGCACGAAACATGCGGAAAATTAATATGAACGTATGTACATAAAGTTGAGCACACGTGCAACGCATGTGCACCATGCTAGTATATATTAAACAAGGATAAAGTAGACTCAAGATAGAAATGTGTGAAAGTCTAAGCACACGTGCAACGCACGTGCGCCATACATTGGTCAAATAAATGATTTTTTATTAAGTAATGTGTGAAGTCAATCTCTTCGATTCAAAACATCCAGTTGTGCTATACATCTTCCAATCACAGTATTTTATTTTTTGCTCAATAGCTTAAAAAACAAACAAATGCACGAAACATGCGGAAAATTAATATGAATGTATGTACATAAAGTTGAGCACACGTGCACCATGCTATTATATATGAAACGGGATAAAGTAGAGAGTTAAATCCAAATCCTAGTCCAAAATGAATAAATAGGAAAAGTCTAATTTAGGAAAAGCCTAATTAAGAGCGGTCACAAAAGGCTAGTGTCGCTTGGCACTGGCATTGCGATTAGTTAGTCTTAGGCTTGGTCCTTGGGTTTAGAGTTACTCGTATCCATGAGTAATAGCGACTATCGCGAAACATGAATGCAGCAAGATTTCCACAAAAGAATAGCAACTTAAATTTGAACAAAATTCTAGCTCTCAGCGAATGACATCTTGCATAAAAATCCGATAGAACTAACAATTTTGAACGAGTAATAGTATTTTATTCCGCGTTCCCAAACTCTAGTTTTTCCATTTCTTTGTCAAATGGCAGCTACCATCAAATCCGTACTATTTGTTAGGAACAATCCATACGTTCTCAGTCCTACTCTTTTCAACTTCAAAACTTTTAAAATGTACCGGATCCGCTTACCCCATCTCTTTACTTTCACCTCCGGTAACCACACCGCAGCCCAGTTCAAACCACTAAGCAAGGAGAGCGCAGGCATTCCCTCCGCGATCAAGAAAACAATAAATACCAAAAAGCGCAGGCATTCTCCCCTCTTCCTTCTCGCAGCAAGAAAGAAAAAAAAAATCTCATTTTTTAGGGTTTTCGTTTTCCCCCTCAAGATGTCGTCGGTTCGTCGTCCGTCGATCTCATCGTCGGCGGCCACGTCATCGTCCCTTGCAAAGCGGCGGGCGGCGGCGGAGAATGGAAGCAATACGGCGGTTCCAGCGGCCTCGAAGGCCGCGGCGGCGGTTTCCGGCGGTGGAGCGCCGCAGGCCAAGAAGAGGATCGCGCTGGCGAATTTGACCAATGTGAGTGAATTTTCTTCTTCTTTTGCCATTGTTGTTCGTTTTGTTTGATATGGACCTTTAGATTTTAGGGTTTTGTCAGATTAGACCCTAATTTGTTTCTCGTAATTTTTACATCAGGCCCTCTTCATTATTCTAATTTACACCCTGGAGTCTATTTGGTTGCTTTAAATAACAACCCCCGGTTGTATTTGGTCCATAATTGCAAACTTAGATTTGGAGCTGTAAATGGGAATTATGAGGATTTGGTTAAGAAAGAATTTAGGGTCCAATACGACAAAACCCTATATTCAACTGCAGGATATGGTCACAAAGATTGAAACTTGATGGTAGGTTTCTTGTGTTGTGACCATCTGTTGATGGAAAATATGAAGATTTGGGAGCCTAATATAAAATTCAGAAAGAATTTAAGGTCTATTATGACAAAACCCTAAAATTTACAGCAGGATTTGGTAACAAGATTGATACTTCATGGTAAGGTTCTAGTGTTGTGACTCTTGTCGATGGTGCTAAGTTAATGTCATTGATTTCTTTGAGTTCTGTGAGACTTGAACTTATGCTTGATGTTGGTTTCTGCACCTTTTGTAATTGAAGGTTAAATTCAGTGACGACAGGTTAATCAAGACTTTGAGTTTTAATGTCAATTTTTCTAATTTTGTTCATGATGTGATGTAAGCTTGTAGGGAGGGCTTCATTGCCCAAAAATTTCATAGATTCTATTTCTAAAATCAAAGGAAAGTTAGTTTTAGTATTTACCTTAGGTCCCTTCTTCCTTATTTATTTTCTAGCTATTAGTGTTTCTCATTTGCATGATTTCAGATTGTTTTAATATATTTTAGTTTTCTGTGTATTTTTCAGTAAAGTTCTTCCTCGTTTTGAATAAGGTTGGATCATGAAAAACATTTACATTTTGTTTTATATAATTTTCTTTTTTATTCTCACCTGGTGCCTTAGAAAATTTGCTTCTATGATAACTTTTTTAATTTTCAAATTTTCTGATTTTTGTTTAATAAATAATGAAAATTTTAATTTATATTGAGCTCTTGTGTTTGTTTCTTTTCTGTAACTCTTGTTTTGTTTTTCTTTGAAAAAAAGTTTCAATTTTCGTTCCATCCATCCTGTCATCTCGCCTTGATTTTGTTTGCCTAATTACATTTAGAGTCTATATTGCTTCATATCTCTTTGAATTTTGACTTGGTTAGGTTTGTATGCATTGTGGTTACTTTGTAACCCATATGTGTCTGGGGGTTGTTATTCCTTAAATTTACCTTCTTTCTTGTTATTTGATCAGTCCTTATTTTGTTCGTTTGAAATTTGAATGATTGGTTTTAATTCTCTCATTGGCTACAGTATCAAGCTTTAGGGAGTTTTGAAAACATCTCCTGCCAGAAAGTGTCTATTGAGTATCCAAAAAAGCTTTGCCCACTGGCCATACGGTACTATTTTAATATGGACAGTTTTTCTTTCTGACTCCTATCATTTTCTGGTCCTAAGTCATGCCAAATTATGTGTCATCAAATAGAACATTTATTGTGAGTCATATAATATGCTCGCTGGTTCCTTGTAAAAAATCCTTAATACTTGCGCCTCAAGTTAATTCTGAGTGAAATATATTGGCACCTGCAGTACAGTCACTAGAACATTAAGTTTGCTGCACACCTGTGAAAGCTTATGCTTGCTTTTCATTATCCCTTTTTGGCTACAAAATCTTTGGTGGTTGTAGTTATTTTTCATTAGCAATGGAAACAGTGTCATTGGTCAGAGAAAAAGAGGAAGAGGGTTGTCTTCAAGGGAGAGAATTAGGGATTAGGATCAGGGGGAGAAATTTAAGGATTGGAGTTCACGCGGGTGCCGGATTCATAACTAAATCAACATGAGTGATGCATTCTATGTTACGCATCAGAGACGGGTAATGTGGCACACACTATTTTGAGAAAGGACTAAGCTGTACGTCTGTGCTATTTCAAGGCACTATGCTACTTATTGTGGAATAATGCATTATGTAACATGTTTTTTTTTCAATAATATTCATTAGTTACAGATTATCTTGGAAAGGAAAGGCTAAATTGCTTGTTTACTCTCATCCCTCATTTGGGTTTTGGGAGCACAACTACTACTGGAAAACTGACCACTATCGAGTAATTGAAAGGAAATTTGTTCATTAAGCAGCCAATACTGTTTATTTGCATGAATTTTTTTGCCATGTGAATTGTCATCATTCCGTGGAGCTAAGTTATTCTAAGTCATGTGTTGTTCAAATATTACACTTGTGAGTTATACAATGCATTTGGCAGTTTGTTGTAGATTATGTTTTAGTATCTAGTCAAACTAATTATACTTAATATACTGGCACCTGCATGGGTCTCAAGCTAGAAATAACTCTGCTCCTGATCACAAAATTTTCCTCGGATCATGTTGCAATTAGGGGTGGAAAACGATCGAATCGAATCAAATAACACGATAATCGAATTTGAATTCAGCCTATTTAGACATATCTTATTCTAATTTGGTTTGAATACTAAGTATTTGATTCGACATAATATCTGCATATTCATTAACTATGTACGAATACTTTAGTAGCTCTAATGGTGGATCATTATCTACACAACTAGGTGGAATATGCTTTTGACGCTTTTTAACACATAAACATGTTATTTCTTACTTAGTTTAATTAATTATCCAGTGTAGAAAATTAACTGACAAAACTTCAAAATAGACCTTATTAATAATATTTAATCTAATTATCCCATATACAATTATGAGTATCTCGGTCAAACTTAATTTAAGTTAAAAGTAGTAGATCTTAGTTATAAGCTTGAATAATTAAAATCTATTTATAATAGATATCTCTTTACTTTGAGATGTGTGGGAATGATATTTGTTAATTATTTGGTTCCACCCCTATTCTTTACTTATATATTTATATGAGGATATGATTTGAAATAAAAATTTTGGGTGAATAATATTTGTAACAAGTTACATAGGAATAACATGTAAAATGTTATCGAATAATTAATAATCAACCGAATTGAATATATCTTTGGTTAAATTCAATTCGTTTGTGAATCGAATACTAAAGGATATTCATCTCTTGGTAAATGAACTACCAAATCAAAGAATGAATATCTGGACGAATAATAACCGAATTGTTTATTAATTATTTGGTTCACTTCCACCCCTAGTTGCAATATCCCACTTTGTTAAATGAGAATAGTGGATACGGATGTTTTGTTTTTGAATTTTATGATCTACATGGTACCCGGTGTTTCACCTACTCACCATGTTATATAAGAATCACTGTCCTTTTCAACCTTGTATACTTAGGCCTATCTTCCTTGTTTTTCCATTTTCAATCATCTTATTTGTTACTACTATTGGCACTGAATTCTTGTGTCTGCCTTTGCCTTCATTATCTTTTTTTATTATTATCAAGACCTCTCCGTCAGTATTCTAGGTTCCTCCACTTTCCTTTTTTTCTTTTTTGTAATTTATCATTTTATTTATTATGGTGATCTCTTCTACAAATGGTCTTACAAGTGCAATGACATCTGCACAAACTAGGATTGTATTCTAGGTACTACTCAGTCACATATATTGCCCATAAGAGCATTGCTAGTTGTCTTATCAACTCGTTTTTTCTCCTTTATTTTGCTATCAATCATTGAACCTTATTTTTGCGGCCCTGCACACATGCACATACATAGTTTAATCCCAAACGGACATAGTTTGAGGAATAGGTATGTTAACTAGAGTATTTACTGAAACTTTTTGAAAACGTTCCTTCGTCTATCTAAATTCAATCTTGATCCCAGACAAGTGTTACACCGCAAGATTTAGTCTCACATCAGTGGGTGAGTGAGAACTTGAAGAGTTTATAAGCGACGTTGTGGGAATTCAAGTATAGTATCCGCTAGTCAATTTTAGCAGTGGTTAAAGTCAAACAATGCGCTACACTCATTGGTCCCACGGCTTACACCATGCCGATGGGCTCGAAGGCCTGGGGCGTTACAAATGGTATCAGAGTAGTTGTCAGCTTGAAGTGCGGAACTAAGTACTATTCACGACAAAGTGCTACACAGCTTGAGTGTGGTGAGACCCACCTCTAGAATCTGTAGGAGCTGTCTCTAGAATCCACATCGTCTGGTGGTGTCATGGCGCAATGAGGACGTCACATGTTTAAGATGGGTGATTGTTACACCCCAAGATAGGTGAGTGAGTGAGAATTTGAAAGTTTATAAGTGAAGTTGTTGGAAATAAAGTATAGCATCGGCTATTCAATTTTGACAGTGGTTTGAGTCAAACAAAATGCTACACTCAATGGGTCCCATAGCTTACACTGTGCTAACGGGCTCGCAGTCCCGGGGTGTGATAGCAAGAATATAAATATTTTTTGAATGAGGGCCATACCTTTTATGGTAATGCACATTATTCCATATTGTTCATGGCATTATACTTTGCAACTTGTTGCTAATTCATGGACGAAAAAAGATGGTTGGTTGTTGACATTACTTAGGAGCATTAATCTAGACATTTTAATAATAATACATCATGATTTTTTAATGTGTACTATGGGTTATTGTGCGAGTAAAATGAGTTAATGGCTATGAGTTATATCCACTAATAACTAATGAAATCTATTTTATCTTCTATCAAGGTTATTGAAAGCGAAAAGCGTAGGCACCACTAAGGCCATTTGGTGCTTTAGCAACAAAAAGCGCAAAGTTAAAAGGCGGTCCAGTTTAAATATGTATGAATATTCAAAAGAAATTTGAGAAAAATTTAAAAATCCTACAAATATATATTTGATGATTTATGGAGATCCAATGATCTTTGACGATGACAGGCAGTGGGTTAGGGTTCATTTTTGAGTTCGAACAGCGGAGAGAGAGACACAAAGGAAAAAAGAAATGGGTTCAAGTTAGAAAAAGGGGTCGAGTTTGGGTCAGGTACAAAAAACCCATTTACTGAAGAATTTGGATTGGGTTTGGATCGGGTACAAACCCGATACTTTGTATTTTAAAGCGTTATGTTGCGCTGTAAATTGCTTTTACGAGCTTTGGCCGCTATTTCTAGCTAATAGCGCCGATGCCGCTAAAAATCACTGCTTTTGACCATAGCAGTGCAGGCATAGGCCGCTACCGTTTTGCTCCGCTATTTGTTGCTATTTGCAACACTGCCTTCTATTCTCATACTACATGAGCCAGTTGCAATAAAGCAATAGTCAAGTTAAGCAACGACCTTTGCCTTTGGATTACTAAGATGAGTTTCTTACTGAACAAGACACTATCACCAGAATATAGTCTTGAAAATTTCCTTTTCCCTTTAGGTATAAGAACTTTATGATAATGCCCCAGTTAACTACAAATAAATTAATGCGGCATATCCGTTCATTTATTTTTAAGTTCTGACCATATCATCATCTTCAAAGCTTTCATCTTTGTACATGGTAATTAAAGGTAGATATTCTTGCTTCCATTCGTTTACTTATTCTAATGATTAAAATGTACAAGTTATGTTGATATTTTCTTTTTCAATCGTTATGCTTTTAAGGCTTTAGCAGTTTACTAATTTTCTTTTTTACCATTAGTACTGTGGTCTACAGAAAATCTTGATGACAGTTTTAATTATTCTTTACATAAGAAAGTTTTTTACTGCTTAAGATGCAGTTTCTTCTCTTATTCTTGAATGCATTTCTGGTAAAAGTTTAACTGACATGAGGTTACTTCTGAAGGCAAATATGGCATGTTCAGCTTCGATTGTGAAGAAGGTGCCATCTACTTCCGTTCCTGAGATAGTACCACGTCGTAGTTTTGTAAGTACATCTTCTACTGTGAAGCCAACTACTATTATGCTAAGCAAGCCCCCTTTGGTCCCAGTGAAGAATGAACCCAAAAAAGCTGTTAGTTCCAGACTTGTACCTTGCTACTCTGCAACATCTCCGAACGAGTCCAGAGACTCTATTTCTTTTGTTGAAAGTATGTCCATCTGTAATTCTATGAGAAGTCCAGAGTTTGAGTATATAGATAGTGGGGATTCTTTGGCAGTGGCTTCCCTGGAAAGGCGCGCAAGTAACAGTCTTCATATTTCCGATGATTCAGACGGTTGGTTTTCTCCGTCAGTACAAATCTTCGAACTTTTTTCCCATACGTCTGGTGTATTTTCTTCTTTTTTTCTGAATTAGGAATAAAACTTGAGTGCCTCTCTAATGTTGAAATCAGTTTTATATATATATATATATATATATATATATATATATATATATATATATATATATATATATATATATATATATATATATATATATATATATTCTCTTCTGTTTCTGTAAATATAAAGTTTAAATTTGTACATTCTTCTGCTGTCCTAATAATCCTTTTAGCAGGATATGTATGGAAGAGTGATGTTGCTGTCCCGATGGAGATGGGTGATAGCGTCATTGATGTTGATGAGAACCAGAAAGATCCACAATTGTGTTCAACACTTGCTCGTGATATTTACGAATATTTACACATTGTTGAGGTGACTTTTCTTTCTTATTCCTGCATGTGCATTCAAGCACTTGTCTCTATGCATGATCACACGCATGCATTTATGCATGTGTGTGCACTAAACCACATGCAGCTTCAGTCCCTACTCATTTTTTTGTTATTCCATTTTTCTGCATGATATGTGTATTCAATGCTATGGTCTATAACAATGATTCAATGGTACACTTTATTAGATGGAGAAGCTAAAGCCTCTTTCAATTGTATTTAGTGTTTTTAGTTATTATTAGGTTATAGTAATTAGCAGATTGAAGCATTGATACAAAACTGAGAAAATCTTTCTATTTTTGAAAACAAAGTCCCCCAAGTTTTACATGGATTATGAAGTTGAAAGCTTAGTAGCACCAGTAATCAATTCTGTCGTTTCAGTTGGTTGTTAAATATTATTGAGTTATCTGTCTCGTTTTTCAGGAAAAAATGGCCTTATGGTTTCTAGTGCTTCAACTTTCTAGCCTATACCAATTTATATGGTTGTGTTTTTTCTTTTTGCTGTGACCTGAGTACTCTGTGCTTGGCTTGATGACTCCTAATTTGATTTGCCTTGTGTTATTTCATGTATTAATGAGTATTTCCTTCTTTTCTGTAGACTAAAACAAGGCCTTCAACAGATTTCATGGAGAGGGTTCAGAAAGACATAAACACTAGCATGCGTTCAATTCTAATAGATTGGCTTGTGGAAGTACATCCCGACCCTGTTCTCCTTTCATTAAACCTTTTCTTTAATAATTAAGCGATTAATTATAGAAAATCGCAGGTAGCAGAAGAATTCCAGCTTGTGTCAGACACATTATACCTGGCTGTCAATTACATTGACCGTTATCTCTCTGGTAATGAGATGAACCGCCAGAGGCTACAACTTCTTGGAGTTGCTTGCATGTTGATAGCATCGTAAGATTTATTTTTTCATTCATGAAATGCAATCTCTTTTCACCTAATGATTCTCTTATATGCTGATGATGATTGGAAATACTCTCAAGGAAATATGAAGAGATATGCGCCCCACAAGTAGAAGAGTTTTGTTACATAACTGACAACACATACTTTAAGGAAGAGGTTTGGTGTTTGTCCCTTTGTCTGACTTAGACCAGTGTTTTCCTTGCGTTTCTTGTAATATTTTATCTTGCAGATATTGCAAATGGAAGCTGCTGTTCTGAAGTACTTGAAGTTTGAAATGACAGCCCCAACAACTAAGTGTTTCTTGAGGTAACAGTCTACTAGTATCTATTTGTTCTGCGACCGCACTTCAAGGTTTCTACTCATTATTACACTTTCTTGATCAAATCAGGAGATTTGTCCGAGTTGCTCTAGGGTGTAATGAGGTGATTTTAAGCTTTTAGTTTGTCGCTTTTCACTTTTCTGTGTATTGTCTCTTTTGAAACATCTATTCATGTTTCTTAATGCAGGCTTCCCTGCTGGACCTAGAGTTTCTTGCCGATTATATTGCAGAGCAATCACTTCTTGAGTACGACATGCTTCGTTATCCACCATCAATGGTAGCTGCTGCATCTGTATTCCTGGCAAAATTCATACTTCAACCAAAAAAACATCCTTGGGTAATATAAGTGTACAAATTCATTTTTTTAATTCCTTTTTCCAGTGACATTAGGCGTGATTCTAAAAGAGCTAGCCATCACTCTTTATTACCTATCTAAAGTTGCAATTTCTTGCTTTT
This sequence comes from Asparagus setaceus, assembly GCA_012295165.1. Lineage (NCBI taxonomy): Eukaryota > Viridiplantae > Streptophyta > Magnoliopsida > Asparagales > Asparagaceae > Asparagus > Asparagus setaceus. The sequence goes on along the minus strand of CM022709.1, from coordinate 23,836,669 downwards.
ATAACCTTTGTAGAATGCCACTCTGCATCATTACACAGCATACCAACCCTCCAAGCTGTTTGAATGCGTGAAGGCTCTTCATTATCTTTACTGTAATAGACCCGGCAACAACTTACCTGCAATCAGAGAGAAGTATAGCCAGCACAGGGTACACAAACTTCTGTACTCAATTTCTCCAATTTGTCCTTCAGTGCATAAGTTTGATTATGAAATTCTGATTTATTACTTTTATGTTCTCATTTTCTTCAGTACAAGTTTGTGGCCAAGAAATTTTGCCCTCCGTCAATACCTTCAGAGTTCTTCCAGAATCCCAGTGGTTAGGCCTTTGATCAGAGACATTCCAATGCTTTGTTGGTGGTTTCAGTAACATGCATCTACCATTTTTCCCCCCTGCCAGTTTAGATTGATTTCTGTATAGCTCTGATAAGTCTAATGGTTCGAGTGATGTATCTGCAAACGCCATAAATTTGGTTCTTTTTTTTGTGCTTGCTTGGTTCGTTTGTAGATCGTATAAACACATTTTTTACTAATAGCCCACATGTTGATAAATTTGAGTTTGTATTCATAACTCTCATTATATAGTTTCATTTTTCCTGCATACCTTTCATAAGGGTGTTATGTTTGGGTGTTTCAGATTGTTGATGTGGAGTTTTACCGAGTATTTGGTCTTAGAATGATCAAACAAGCTGAGAGGGATGATTTTGGTAGGTTGCTGATACTTTGCAGATTTTCAAGTCCAGTACGATTAGTTCGCATTCATGTCTGTTCACATATAGACAAATTAGTTATAATTAGGATTAATTGCGGATAGCTCCACTGTACGGCCCCATTGCAGGTAGACCCCTTTCACTATGATGAATTGATATACATCTGCACAGCCCAACTGTGGATAGACCCCTGAGCTATAGCAACATTGCGGATAGACCGACAACGGTTCGAGTATTGAATTCTTGAATAAAAACTGGGTCAATGGTAAAGGTGGAAATAAGTTAAATTGATTCGAGTATATATAGTGAGATCTCTCCCCAACGGGGGTATCCGACATTAGCCTGTTTGTCAAAAAGTAGCTCTCTCTTACTCTGAGGGTAAAAGAGTTAGAAATTCAGTCCGGGAATCTCTCTGCAACGATAGAACTACAGGGGTTTTATCCATAAAACAAACAAAGGGAAGTAATGCACCTCGGCCTAATCAATTTTATCCACAAAAATCAAGTCTGTGTCCTTTTAAGAGTGGGAATGGGGGCGGGGATATCTGTTATTAAATGACTAAAATACCAGATTGGCCTAAATAGTGACACCCATTTATTAGTTTGGCCTAAAAAGTGGCGCCGATGATACTTTGACCTAAAAAGTAACAAGTCAGCGATAAATAGACCTTCTGATCGCCGGAGTTATTTTTAAGCAAAAAGTTAAAAAAATTTTACATATAAACCCCTCAGTCTCTCATGATTTTTGAATTAATCCATCTCCTTTCCCGAAATTTTGAAATTTGTAAAAAAAACACCCTCTTTTTCCACTATCTTCTCCCTCCTTCCCACCATCTCCTCCATTCCCTTATTCTTCTTATACCCTAACCTTCCCTCCTCCCTCACTCCCTCTCCTACCTCATTTCATGGATCATCACTCTTACTTTCTCATTTCATTCGTCTCCTCCACTCTCTTTTACTCCAAATCCCCAACATCTCCTCCTCTCTCCCATTCCCTCTCCCTTCTTCTCCTCTTCCTTTCTTTCACACTCTCTTCCTACTTGCTTCACCCACTCCCAACCCCCAACATTAAACATTCCACCACAATCTTAACCTCACTCTTCTCTTCTTTTCTTGCAATCTCTCTTCCTCCTTGCTTCCTACTCCTCCTTCACCCTCCAATCATTAAAAAATCAATCTCCTTAAGAGTGAGGATATGTGAAAGAAAAGAGAGAGAATGTTGACGATTGGAAAGAGAAAAGAATGGAAGAGATGACGGGAAGAATAAGGAAAAAGATGGTGGGAAGGGAGGGAGAGAGAAGTTCTTTTTATAAATTTTAAAACTTGAGGGGTTAAATCAGAAAATATGAGAAATGTGAAGGGTATATATAAAAATCTCTTAAATTTCTTGCTTAAAAATTGCTTTTGGTGACCGAAAAGGCTTATTTATCGTCGATTTATCATTTTTTAGGTTAAAGTGTCGCCGGTGTCACTTTTTAGGCCAATGTGATAAAGAGGTGTTACTTTTTAGGTTAATGTTGTATTTTAGCCGTTATTAAATTGTTCATGGGTTCGAGCCCTAGGCGTTTTCTCTTGGATTCTTAGATATTAAATTGTGTAATTGGGCCCACAAATCAACTTGCTTACTGTTCGTCAAGCTAGGTAGGGCACCTGCAAGACTACTTTGGCGGTGCAGATCTTGCCATCTGGCCTACAGGGTCTATGGCTGTAGTCCTAACTAGGCCATACTCGCTCAACACGAGCTCCAAGTTTGAAGGAGGCTGCACTTCACTGCTCATGTCGCTCTCTCTGTCAACTGAATCAGCAATGTTATTGGCTAAATTGCACATAAATACCAAATTTCTATGCTTTGTCACTTATATATTGCAGATTGTATTTTATGACAGAAAAATACTAGAAGTTAATAAAAAAATGGCACGATGGTACTATTGATCATGCAAACGTTACAAATTTTATTCGAAAGTTTCTCTATGATACTTACATGCAAATTTTAGAGCTCTTCAACTATTAATATTTGTTAAATTTGCTATTAAATCATGAAATTCTTTTCAAACTTATCTTAATTCTACTTTAAAATAGAGTTGGAATATATCTAATGATAAATTTAACAAATATTAATGGTTAAAAGGCTCTAAAATTAGAATGAAAGTTCTATACATAAACATTCAGATGAAATTTTTCACGTTTGCATAATAAATAATACTCACATCCCAAGTTTTTAAAAACATATGGTATTTTCCTGTCACAAAATACAACTTCTGGCGGGGAAACTTTGTGGTATTTAAATGCAATTTAGCCAATATTATTTAAAGTCCAGCTGGACTGCACTGTAAAGTTTCATAAGAGGGGCTTTTGAATATTTATCTATATACTAAAACAATATGAGATTGTACTGTAGTTTGGCACTATAGAAGCTATCGTGCAACTCCAATTGCTAGTAGGTAAAAGAATATATAGATATATGGTTTTTACTTATAAAATCAATAACTTCCTCCTCCAAAATTACAATAGAGAAAAACTGCAACCTTCTCTTCTCAAACTCTCTATTTTCCTCTCTTAAACGAAGAAACAAATCATAGCATTGCGAGTGCACGCTTGCTCGGCCAATGATGGTTGAATCCTGAAGGGTAGGCCGCCAACAACCTGCTGCACCCAGTGGCGGACTAGGAATTCATGATAGTGGTGTTACAATACATATAAAAATAATAATACAAATTTTTCGCTCATATTCAGTAATTAGGAACTTTAATGAGATACGAAAGATATATTTAACTATATACAATTAGATTTGCCCGCTGCATGTCTTCATGTTTTGAAATCAGCGCAGTATAGCCTCATTCGATTAATGATATCGGTATAAGATTTTATCAAACAGATAAAGTTTACTGTGAATCACAAACTAACATCATATAATAAAACCTCAAGAATAGGTCATGAGTTAAACCACCAACTTCAAATAAAAAGAATAATTAATTAATATTCTATATTAAAAAGCACCATTGAATTCAATAGTTAATAGAAAAAGTTAAAACAATGATTTATCCAATCTTTATAACGAAAATTGGATATTGATTCCAACTAAAATTATAAAGTAAAAAGCCTTTTAAATTTCACCCCATCTTTGTCTCTTTTTTCCTTACATTCTTGTGTTCTTCTATACTTTAAAACCTAACTTTCCCCTTCTTACTACATAGAGAGAGGGGCTTTTTACTATTTACAATATATATATATATATATATATATATATATATATATATATATATATATATATATATATATATAGGAAATAATGTATATGAGGTGACTCATTTTGTTAAATAAGCTATCAAGAGATAGCCATGTGGTGAGGCCCACCTTACTAGTCACATCAAAAGTGTGGACCTCACCACTCTATCTCTTAGTAGCTCATTTAAGAAATGAAATGCCACTTCATATACATCATTCCCTATATATATATATATATATATATATATATATATATATATATATATATATATATATATATATATATATATATATATATATATATATATATATATATATATATAGGAAAAGTATTCATAAGGTGGCACCTTAGATTCAATCTAAGGTAGCACCTTCAAAACTACATTATATGCTATCAAATTACTTGATCCACTCTGTTCATTTTGATTTATATGTTTTGGATTGCATACAAACTAAAAATTAGCCATATTAGATTGTAGTTACTCATGCATCAAATGATTGTAAAATTAACGATTTTACGAGAATATAACTAAAGAGATAATGAAAATATGTGTTAGAAGTATTTAATCATCATGATTTTTATTTTATAGATGTTTTGAGACATTTAGATCATAATGAAGGGAGCGGATCATCATTGAAATAGTCTAATTCATAAATCAAGAAGCACCGCCTTAGATTGAATTTAAGGTGCCACCTTATGAGCACTTTTTCCTATATATATATATAGGAAAAGTATTCATAAGGTGGCACCTTAGATTCAATCTAAGGTAGCACCTTCAAAACTACATTATATGCTATCAAATTACTTGATCCACTCTGTTCATTTTGATTTATATGTTTTGGATTGCATACAAACTAAAAATTAGCCATATTAGATTGTAGTTACTCATGCATCAAATGATTGTAAAATTAACGATTTTACCGTAATATAACTAAAGAGATAATGAAAATATGTGTTAGAAGTATTTAATCATCATGATTTTTATTTTATAGATGTTTTGAGACATTTAGATCATAATGAAGGGAGCGGATCATCATTGAAATAGTCTAATTCATAAATCAAGAAGCACCGCCTTAGATTGAATTTAAGGTGCCACCTTATGAGCACTTTTTCCTATATATATATATATAGGAAAAGTATTCATAAGGTGGCACCTTAGATTCAATCTAAGGTAGCACCTTCAAAACTACATTATATGCTATCAAATTACTTGATCCACTCTGTTCATTTTGATTTATATGTTTTGGATTGCATACAAACTAAAAATTAGCCATATTAGATTGTAGTTACTCATGCATCAAATGATTGTAAAATTAACGATTTTACCGTAATATAACTAAAGAGATAATGAAAATATGTGTTAGAAGTATTTAATCATCATGATTTTTATTTTATAGATGTTTTGAGACATTTAGATCATAATGAAGGGAGCGGATCATCAGTTGAAATAGTCTAATTCATAAATCAAGAAGCACTGCCTTAGATTGAATTTAAGGTGCCACCTTATGAGCACTTTTTCCTATATATATATATATATATATAGGGAAAATAGATCTGGCTCGAGCTCGTGAAATTTCCTCGCACTGAAATGACGTGGGAGCGATCGATTGGAAGGCAGAGGGGAACACATCAGTGGGTTTTTTTGTAAATATCCACTCCTTTTCTTTCTTCCCCATTTCTTTCCCAATGTCACCTGCTCCTCCTCATTCCTCATTTCTTCCCTAGGGTCACGCCTCCTTCCTCAGTTCTTCCCCATTTCTTTCCCCCGGTCACCCGATCGCGGCCTCCCTCGTGCCCTCCCTAGCCGGCGAAATCGACAGCCGTCTGCTCCAACAACATTGCTTGTTTCAAGGTACATCAGTAATATTATCAAACTTTTATGACATTAAATATGTTGTTTGAAATAGCAACATTGAGTAACCACCTCTATATTTCTGGTCAATTATCTTTATTTCAGAATGGAGGAGATAAATAGCACGATGTTTAATGATGATAGTACATTTGAATGTAGAAATGCTAGTCAAATGCAAATTGGTGAAAAACCGTGTTTAGGAATGAAGTTTAATAGTCATGAGGAGGCCTACGACTATTATAACTCGTATGCATTAATGATGGGATTTGGAATCGAAAAAGCTCGAATTACTCCTAAAGATAAAGAAGTGTTGAATAGAAAATTTGTTTGTGACAAAGAAGGTTACAGATCTAATAAAGACAAGAGAGATATAGGAAAAAATATTAATCATCGGCGAGAGACCAGAGTTGGCTGTAAAGCAATGATGAGAATAAAATTAATGGAGGATAAAACATGGAAAGTTGTAGGTTTTATTGAAGATCATACAAACCACATGCTTAATAGTCCGGATAAAGCAAAGATGCACAGTCACATCAACAATTTCATAGAAGTAAAAGGTGTAAAAAGTGATTCAATGTTTGCAAGAAGAAGGTATTGCTCCTTCCACTATTTCTCGTATTATTAGCGACAAGTGGAAGAGAAGATGAATCGCTGACACCACAACAAAGGCATTGACTATATAAAAACTCAAAGGCACAACAATATTGGCAATGAATGTATATCTGTTATCCAATATTTTCAAAGAAAGGCTAATGATGCATTTTTATTTTGCATTGGAAGTAGATTGTCTTGGACAAATGAGAAGTGTTTTTGGGCGATGGAAAATCAAGAGCAACTTATTTGAAGTTTAATGATGTTATTGTGTTTGATGTGACTTATAAAACCAACAAGTTTAGTCTTCCATTTGCACCATTTATCGTGAATCATCATAGGCAATCTACTTTATTTGGTTCGCATTGCTAGGCGATGAACAAGAAGAAACATTTGTTTGGTTGTTTCAGGAATGGTTAAACTGCATGCATGGAATTGAACCAGGTGCCATCATCACAGACCAAGACCGAGCAATGTGTAATGCCATTCATGAAGTTTTTCCAAACACAAGGCATCGTTATTGTTATTGGCATCTGCAGCGACATATTGTCGATCATTTGCATACTTTGAATTCTGTTTATGGTGAAGAATTTCAAAAATATTGGGACTTGTGGTGTAATAGTGGTAACATTGAGAACTGTAATTTGCATTGGCTCGAGATGAAGGAGAAGTTTAAGATAATAGAAGAAGAAGATGGATGGCTGCAAACTATGTACATGTATCGAGACCATTGGGTGCCATGCTTCTTAAAAGGCATTTTTTTTGCAGGAATGAGATCATCTCAAAGGAGTGAAAGCATCAACTCATTCTTTGATGGATATGTGAATTCACATACACAGTTAAAAGAATTTGTAACTCAATATGAAAAGGCCGTGACACATCGACGATTGAGTGAAGCACATGAAGATTTTAAAACTCTTAATACAAAACCGCAGTTTCACCTTGGGCATCCAATTGAAAGACAAGCCGAAGTAGTTATACCCGCACTATGTTTCATGTATTTGAATGAGATCAAAGGATGTGGTGTTCTTGGGCTTCAAGAGGAGAGAAATGAAGAAAAGTCTGTTTTATGGCGAAGTTGGTGACTTAGATGAAAGCAATGAAAAGTGGAGGTTTGTTACTTATGATGAATGTAGAGAATTACAATATAGTTGTAATGTGGTTTGTTTGAGAATAATGGTGTTTTATGCAAACATATATTGTACACTCTCATGTTCAACAGACAATGCTGTTCATTGCCCAGTGTATATATTTTACACCGTTGGACTATAGATGCTCAACATCGTAACATTGGAGTTAGTAATGTTGTGTTTGGCGTAAACATTACAGCGTGTAGAAAAATAAATTTGTTGAAATCTTGGGCTTTGAAAGCAAAACCAACAATGCAATGGAGCTTGCCTTTGAGTCGATAAGAGAATGCATGAGCTTGATTCTTTGTTAACAAGTTTCATAGAGAGGTGTGAAGAAGAAGTCGAGGGTGTCAAGTCGGTAGCGACCACATTCTCGACTTCGGATATTCCACGATACCTACTTCATATACAATCCAAAGATATTCCGCAAATTACGTCGGATCCGAAAAACAAGCAAGAACCAAAGGTCGCCCACGCAATGCTACAAGAATTAAATCATCTTTAGAACAAGCACAAGAAAAGAAAGAGAGGCAAAAGCGCATATGTAGTAGATGTGGACAACTTGGGCATTATAGGACTAGTCAGCAGTTAACAAGCCCGGTATGTTTAAGTACGCTGACAAGATAAAATATTTTATTACTTAAATTGTAATATTTGTCCATTGTGCACTTTCGCAGTAAGCCATTATATCGGGCGAATTCCTCTTTTGTGAACTTCGTGCAAGAGGATCAAGAGTCAATGACAATCACCGATAGTGATAATGAGGACCTAATTCGGTTGAGCTTGTTCATGCTTTCTTTGTGGTGGTGAATAGTTTTGGTGTCTCATGGACTATGTATTTTGTTCGGGGACTATAGTTTGTATGTTGCATTTTGTTGAAGCTACATTTACAAATGTCTCTTGTGTTAGCTTTTGTTTATGAGAACTTTTGTAAGAGTGAGGGATGTCTCACTTATGAATCGCTCTCATAATGAGAGGCTTAACTGTATTATTGTGCACTAATTGTTGATTTATATATTCTCAAGATTATATTTTGATGATAACAATATGTGTTCTATATATATGTTTTGTGTGGTATAACTTGTTGATGCAGATGTCATATATATCAAATTTGGACTCAAGGCATTATGGAGTATTGAAGATGAAAAGCAAGATGAAATACAAAGAACAATGTAATTTTTCTCTTCTTTACTTAGAATATATTGTACAAGCCTTGATCACACACACACATGCATATTTAGAACACACTAACACATGCTTAGTGTGTTGGTTAATTATAGAAATCCCCTATATTAACCATTAGAGTTTTTAAAGTTTAAAACAATTCATTTATAAACTTTTAAGTCGAGTAGTCGACCAATTCAAACTATAGTCGACTAATTACTTAATTTAATGAATATATAAGTTTCTGTAAGTTTACAGATTAGTCGACTACTGTGCATATATAGTCGACTACCCAGATTTAAAACATACACCCGGATCTTCATTATTGCATTAGTCGACTAATAAAAATAGTAGTCGACTACTAATGCTTGAATTGCATTTACGTAATCGGTAAACACGCATTAGTCGACTAATCTTATATAGTAGTCGACTATAATACGCTTTTATGACTGCTCGTAATTTGAATTTTTAAACGCTTAACAGCTTTTCTTTGATTTGAATGGGTGTCTTTCAAGAGATATAAATGGTAAAAAACTACAGAAAAAGAAACACGAAATTCTCATATACATTAACTTGAATTTTTGAAAAGAAAAGTGTGTGTTCAAAGATTCGAAAAGCAAAAACTGTTCTTGACATTCAAAAGAGAAAAATATTTTTGAGATTAAAGAAATTCCTAAGCCACTACTGCATATCATCTACACATCAAGGCTTATAGGATCTTGTACGTTGTTGTTTTCAAAGGAGATTCTCAGGTGTGAGAATTGTGAATCTCAGGTTTGAGATTGTTGCAATTTGCATGGTCTTGCAAATTGGTCGTTTGATTCTTTGATTTTGTAAGGGTATTTCAAAATCATAGTGGAAACTCTCAGCGGGATTTGCTTGGGACGGATGTACACCGGGAGGTGGAACCAAGATAAATATCCGTGTTTGCGATTGTGAATTTTCTGTATTTGTGCTATCTTTTTGTAATTTATAATCTATCTTGCATAAAATTTTATAAAACACTATTCACCCCCCCTCTAATGTTTAAGTGTGATCAGATCTACGATCCTACACTAATATATCTATGTTGGTTATCTATGTTGGATCTCAGTCTCTGTAAAAATACTGAGTAGTCGACTACTAGACAGTATAGTCGACTACTAAGGGCTAATTCAGATTTCCAGAATATAAATAGGTTACAAGTTCAGAAATTTTGTACCAAGATTCATACCAAATAATCACAACAACTGAACCATAACAAATAACCATAACCAGTTTGAACATTCATTTACAATAGGATATTTGGATACATCAGTCATTCAATGATATGTTGCTCAGTCATTTGGCTATAACACAGAGCAACAATATCAATACAACGATACTTATAAATTTTAAATATAAAATTACATCATTCAGCATTTTATTCGAAACCTCATCATTTTTTTCCAGCCTTTCCAGCCTTTTTGTGATGTTCTTGGTATCACCCACCCATTCGAAAAAGTTGCAACCCTTGCAATTAGGTCCCTTGTATCTCGGGCATCCATAAAATTCCAAGCCCTTATTGTGTCCTTGCTTGCACACCCATATTTTGCAAATTAACCCACAATAACATCTTCTTTGAACTGAACCCTCATCTTCTTCTCCACTGAACTCTTCCGATAAGTTCTTCATCTTTTATCTGCAAAAAACATACCACAAACAAGATAAAATTCATACAAAAAGTATACCATCATCTCATTGTGGACTTTTTTCTTCTGCAATTGTACTTGAAACCTATAATTACCATATAGCACATTCACCTCATCAAATTTTAATAAAGCACCAAAGAGATTGATCCCATTTATATCATCTTCCAAGGCAGAAAAGCATAATTTGAATGAAATGACTGAACTCAAAAACCAGGTTCGGCCATTAGTCCTGCATGCATTTCTCTTTTCATTTTTTTTGGCATGTACAAAGGTTTGTATATGGAATATGACCATACAGAATATAGCAAGAAGAACATATCCACCACATTGGAATTTACTGAAAAGAATATTGGAATTTCTATGTTAAGGCAACTTTGAGAAGAAAGAATTACTGAAAAGAATATTGGAATTTCTAAATTCTTCAAGATGATAGTCGTGACAATATATCTCTCAGAGAACTAACAGATTCGGACATTCATTCAAAAAGATTTAACATGCCTATTTTCAGACCCATAGTATGATGGAAAATAGGTAAAAATATATCACTGTCCGGTCTAATAACTGCAGCAAATCTATGTCATTAACAAGAGATATGCAAACAACAAAATGCATGAGAGGAATTCAGCTCACAAGGGATATACTCACATTCTCTTTGTGGTCCGTTGGGTGGGCGCAAGAATTGCGGATCTGGTTCCAAGCAAAGGTGGGGAAGAGCCCGAGCGACGGCAACCAGAGGGGTCGCGCAATTTCGCTAGGGAGGGCACGAGGGAGGCCGCGACGGGTGGAGGCACCGGGAAGAAACTCGACCGTCAAGGAAAAGAGGAGAGCACGACTTGGAGAAAATGAGGGCCTCCGACTGCTTCCTTTCCTACCGAAAGCGCACGGTCATCGATTTCACGGGCAGGAGGGCACGAGGGAGGCCGCGACGGGTGGAGGCGCTCGGGAAGAGACTCGATCTATCCGAGGAAAAGAGGAAATGAGGGCGGACTGGGAAAGAAATGGGGAAGAACTGAGGAAGGAGGCGGACTCGGGAAGAAATGAGGAATGAGGAGGAGGAGCAGTGGCCTTGGGAAAGAAATGGGGAAGAACTGAGGAAGGAGGCGGACTCGGGAAGAAATGAGGAATGAGGAGGAGGAGCAGTGGCCTTGGGAAAGAAATGGGAAGAAAGAAAAGGAGTGGATATTTGCAAAAACCCACCGACTGTTCTCTCTCGCCTTCCAATCGGACCACGCCATCGCCAAATAGAAATTTCCGAGCTCGAGCCCGTGATCTCGTTTTCCCATATATATATATATATATATATATATATATATATATATATATATATATATATATATATATATAGGAAAAAGTGCTCATAAGGTGGCACCTTAAATTCAATCTAAGGTTGTACCTCTTGATTCATTAACTAGACTATTCCAACTGATGATCCGCTCCATTCATCATGATCTAAATGCCTCAAAACATCTATAAAATAAAAATCATGATGATTAAATACTTCTAACACATATTTTCATTGTCTCTTTAGTTATATTGTCGTAAAATCGTTAATTTTACAATCACTTAATGCATGAGTAACTACAATCCAATATGGCCAATTTTTATTTGTATGCAATCCAAAACATATAACTCAAAATGAATGGAGTGGATCGAGTAACTTGATAGCATATAATGTAGTTTTGAAAGCTACCTTAGATTGAATCTAAGGTGCCACATTATGTACACTTTTCCCATATATATATATATATATATATATATATATATATATATATATATATATATATATATATATATATATATATATATATATATATATATATATATATATATATATATATATATATATATATATATATATATATATATATATATATATATATATATATATATATATATATATAGGGGCCGGATCAAATGAGAACTCATAACAAATGTGAGAACTAAGAACTTGCTATCTACCGGTAGATCTACAAAAAATTAATGGTTGTGATTAAATTCTAATAAAGTCAATTAATTAGCAAAAGGGCACGGCTGTCTTTTTGTATCAACGTAATCAGTTATATGTTTGCTATTTTCATTCTTTCCATTTTAACCGCCTCCTTCTTCAATTTCATCCTTTTTTTTCGTCAGATCTCCTTGCTTTCTATTTTTTTATTATTTCTGTTAGATCTTCATGATTTTGCATTCATCAGATTGCAGTATTAATTCTAAGCGTTACAATAGCGATAATCAGTTCTCAAGTTCGTTAAATCGTCTTTTTTTTATCGCTTTATTTCCTTTGTTCCGTCTCCTCTTTTGTTGCACATCATCGAGTAACAGGATATCAAATCTTTTTTTGGATTACATGTGAGTTGATGGAAAGCGCTTATTCAGTAAATCAAATCTTTTTGATTTCTCTTTTTCTTCTTGATTATGTTGGCTATTTTATAGTTTAAACCACGCAATTCTATTTCTTTTTATTTTTAATAGTTTCGTTAATTCTTAAACTGTTGTTAGTAGTAGTATACGATCTTGTAATTATTTGTTGTCCATTATTTGAAGTTTTAATGATGAATTTTAAATTTATTTTATTGATTATCCATGTTTGTAGAGAAGATTCTTTATATATTACAAAGAATTACGTATAAAAGTAATTGATTACGTAGTTTAATATGTAGATTTTGTGATATATTACTAAGGATTATGTAAAAATAAGTTATTGATTACGTAATGTGATAATGAAGATTCGTGATATATTTTAAAGAATCAATAACAATAAATGAATGATTCGTAAGTTTGTAATGAAGATTTTGTGATATATTAAAATAGATTACGTATCAATAAGTAAATGATTCTATAAGTTTGTATTGAAGATTACGTGATTTTGTACAAATGATTACGTAATAATATATAAGAGATTCGTAAGTTTTAAAATGTGATTATGTAAGTTTAGTAAGGTGATTCGTTCTCAAATCTATGTATTTTTTTAACATTTAACTTCATGATTTTATAATTTTATTCACATGTTGTTATTATGTCGTAACGTTAATTAATATTTCGTGACAGGCGTAGGTAGCAATGAGGAATCAATTGACGCTATATTATCTGATCAGTGTAATGCTAGTGAATCGGATGACGCGTCTTCGAAGTATACTATATCTCCTGGTGGAACCAAATATTGGAAACCATATTCCGATGAAGAGATTAAACCACAATTGGGCTATTTTTTTCTAGTATAGAAGAAGGTTATGAATTTTACAAAAACTATGGAAGAATCTGTGGTTTTGACGTACGACGTGCCTCAGAGAAGAAACATCAGGATGGAACCATTATTTTCAAGCAATTTGTGTGCAACCGGTCTGGTTTTAATGAAGTTAAATTTGGTACTTCTGCGGATAATGTTCCTGAGAATAATATAAACGTTCGGAGAACAATGGTTGGTAGATGCGGATGTAATGCGAAAATGATTCTGAAATTCAATGCTTCTAGGGGATATATTGTTTTTACTTTTATTGAGGAACACAACCATGAGTTAGTGCCGGAGTCCGGGAGACAGTTTTTAAGGGTTAATAGGTCGATGAATTTCGGGCACAAGTTATGGCTTATTGATACTGGTAAAGTGAACATTGGTCCAACGAAGGCTCACAGTTTATTGAAGCAAGTTGTTGGAGGATATTCAAATATTGGTGCTACAACTACATATTTCAAAAATTTTAACAGGGATGTGAAGGAATATATAGGTAAATGGGATGGTCAAATGATTGTTAAAAAATTCAAGCTTAAGAAAGAGATTTGCGAAGGTTTTTTTTATAACCATGGAATGGATTCAGATGGTCATTTGTCCAAACTATTTTGGGCAGATCCTATTGCTCGAAGAAATTATGATTTGTTCAGAGATGTTGTCTCTTTTGATGTCACTTTTCGCACCAACAAGTAAGGATGTTACATATGTCCTTTAAAATTTGGAGACCGGGAGATTTTTGGGCCGGGCTGATTGCTAAATCAGTTGATGCTGTCAGGATCATTCAGGAGCGACTTGCATAGCGCAGGACAGATTCAAGCATTGGGCGGATGCGAAGCATCGGCATTTGGAGTTTCAGCCTGGAGACCATGTATTCTTGAAGATTTCCCCCAACCGAGGCACCATTCGCTTTGGGAGGTGTGGGAAGTTGAGCCCGCGATATGTGGGACCTTTTGATGTCTTGGAGAGAGTTGGAGAAGTGGCGTACCGACTTGCATTACCACCCGCATTGGCTGGAGTGTATGACGTGTTCCACGTCTCGATTGAGGAGGTATGTTGGAGACCCGAGTCATGTCATAGATTTCTCAGAGATCGAGGTGCGACCTGATTTGACCTATGAGAAGCAGCCTGTGGCGATTTTGGACCGAAGATAGAAGACCCTCCGGAACAAGATCGTTGCGCTCGTTCGTGTGATGTGGCACCCAGATTCCCCTGGAGAGTCGACTTGGGAGTCAGAGTCAGAGATGCGGCAGCGATACCCTCAGTTGTTCTTGGACTCTTAGCTGGTAAATTCTATTTCATAATGTATTGCTGCTACCTCATATCTTCTTCTAATTCGGATATGTAGTTCTTTTGAATATCTCTCCACATATTTAATTGAGTCTTTCATTCCATGTCCCTATCTCTCGGGTTGTTATACAGCTCCTATTTTTAATTCAGGGGCCGAATTTGTTTTAAGGGGTAGGATGTAACACCGTGAATTTTCGATCGTATTTTTTCGATATTAAATATTAAATAATATTTTAGATATTGGATATTATATTAATCATATATATATATATATATATATATATATATATATATATATATATATATATATATATATATATATATATATATATATATATATATATATATATATATATATATATATATATATATATATATATATATATAATGATAGAGGTTATTAATATTTAGTTAATAATATTATTAGATTAATCGTTACAAATTGTCATGAATCATTATGTAATATTTGATTGTATTATTATTACGTGCTTGATGATATTAGTTCCACGTGTATTTTTCTACCGCGTGCATGCCAACCCTAACCCTAACCTATATATATGTATATATCTTTTTTTTAAAAAACCCGTGAGCCCCCTCTCCCCCCTCTCTCTCTCTCTCTCTCTCTCTCTCTCTCTCTCTCTCTCTCTCTCTCTCTCTCTCTCTCTCTCTCTCTCTCTCTCTCTCTCTCTCTCTCTCTCTCTCTCTCTCTCTCTCTCTCTCTCTCTCTCTCTCTCTCTCTCTCTCTCTCTCTCTCTCTCTCTCTCTCTCTCTCTCTCTCTCTCTCTCTCTCTCTCTCTCTCTCTCTCTCTCTCTCTCTCTCTCTCTCTCTCTCTCTCTCTCTCTCTCTCTCTCTCTCTCTCTCTCTCTCTCTCTCTCTCTCTCTCTCTCTCTCTCTCTCTCTCTCTCTCTCTCTCTCTCTCTCTCTCTCTCTCTCTCTCTCTCTCTCTCTCTCTCTCTCTCTCTCTCTCTCTCTCTCTCTCTCTCTCTCTCTCTCTCTCTCTCTCTCTCTCTCTCTCTCTCTCTCTCTCTCTCTCTCTCTCTCTCTCTCTCTCTCTCTCTCTCTCTCTCTCTCTCTCTCTCTCTCTCTCTCTCTCTCTCTCTCTCTCTCTCTCTCTCTCTCTCTCTCTCTCTCTCTCTCTCTCTCTCTCTCTCTCTCTCTCTCTCTCTCTCTCTCTCTCTCTCTCTCTCTCTCTCTCTCTCTCTCTCTCTCTCTCTCTCTCTCTCTCTCTCTCTCTCTCTCTCTCTCTCTCTCTCTCTCTCTCTCTCTCTCTCTCTCTCTCTCTCTCTCTCTCTCTCTCTCTCTCTCTCTCTCTCTCTCTCTCTCTCTCTCTCTCTCTCTCTCTCTCTCTCTCTCTCTCTCTCTCTCTCTCTCTCTCTCTCTCTCTCTCTCTCTCTCTCTCTCTCTCTCTCTCTCTCTCTCTCTCTCTCTCTCTCTCTCTCTCTCTCTCTCTCTCTCTCTCTCTCTCTCTCTCTCTCTCTCTCTCTCTCTCTCTCTCTCTCTCTCTCTCTCTCTCTCTCTCTCTCTCTCTCTCTCTCTCTCTCTCTCTCTCTCTCTCTCTCTCTCTCTCTCTCTCTCTCTCTCTCTCTCTCTCTCTCTCTCTCTCTCTCTCTCTCTCTCTCTCTCTCTCTCTCTCTCTCTCTCTCTCTCTCTCTCTCTCTCTCTCTCTCTCTCTCTCTCTCTCTCTCTCTCTCTCTCTCTCTCTCTCTCTCTCTCTCTCTCTCTCTCTCTCTCTCTCTCTCTCTCTCTCTCTCTCTCTCTCTCTCTCTCTCTCTCTCTCTCTCTCTCTCTCTCTCTCTCTCTCTCTCTCTCTCTCTCTCTCTCTCTCTCTCTCTCTCTCTCTCTCTCTCTCTCTCTCTCTCTCTCTCTCTCTCTCTCTCTCTCTCTCTCTCTCTCTCTCTCTCTCTCTCTCTCTCTCTCTCTCTCTCTCTCTCTCTCTCTCTCTCTCTCTCTCTCTCTCTCTCTCTCTCTCTCTCTCTCTCTCTCTCTCTCTCTCTCTCTCTCTCTCTCTCTCTCTCTCTCTCTCTCTCTCTCTCTCTCTCTCTCTCTCTCTCTCTCTCTCTCTCTCTCTCTCTCTCTCTCTCTCTCTCTCTCTCTCTCTCTCTCTCTCTCTCTCTCTCTCTCTCTCTCTCTCTCTCTCTCTCTCTCTCTCTCTCTCTCTCTCTCTCTCTCTCTCTCTCTCTCTCTCTCTCTCTCTCTCTCTCTCTCTCTCTCTCTCTCTCTCTCTCTCTCTCTCTCTCTCTCTCTCTCTCTCTCTCTCTCTCTCTCTCTCTCTCTCTCTCTCTCTCTCTCTCTCTCTCTCTCTCTCTCTCTCTCTCTCTCTCTCTCTCTCTCTCTCTCTCTCTCTCTCTCTCTCTCTCTCTCTCTCTCTCTCTCTCTCTCTCTCTCTCTCTCTCTCTCTCTCTCTCTCTCTCTCTCTCTCTCTCTCTCTCTCTCTCTCTCTCTCTCTCTCTCTCTCTCTCTCTCTCTCTCTCTCTCTCTCTCTCTCTCTCTCTCTCTCTCTCTCTCTCTCTCTCTCTCTCTCTCTCTCTCTCTCTCTCTCTCTCTCTCTCTCTCTCTCTCTCTCTCTCTCTCTCTCTCTCTCTCTCTCTCTCTCTCTCTCTCTCTCTCTCTCTCTCTCTCTCTCTCTCTCTCTCTCTCTCTCTCTCTCTCTCTCTCTCTCTCTCTCTCTCTCTCTCTCTCTCTCTCTCTCTCTCTCCTCCTCTCCTTCCGCCTCAGATTCCACCCTCCTTTCCGATTTGTTGCTCCCTCCATTCGTCCACACCCCTCGCGACCTCCACTCCCTCCTCTTCCTTCATGCCGACCTCTCCACCGCCGCCCGCTGACGACCCCCTCTGCAGTCCCCTCACCTCTCACCTCCATGCGTGACCGACCAGCTCACCACGACCCTTTGCACCGCCCCGCCACCACACACGCTTCGTGCTTGGCGAGACCACTGCCGACCCGGCTTCGTGGTCGAGATCCGCGTCTATGACGCCATGACTCCGCTCGCCTCGGCCTACACCCGACCACGGCCAGCCTCACGCAGCCTCCTCCTCGCCGGTACTTTCGGCCATGCGCACGAGATCCTCCCGCTCATTACGCCCCAAACCGAGCGTGGTTATGCCAGCGGTAGAGCAGCGTCGAATCGTTCAACGATATCCTCGTAGGCAAGATCCCGATACCGTTGACTCGTATTTTATACTTTTAGATTATTTATGAATTACTATATGCAAGATCCCTCTTGCCTTGTCATGTTTTAATTTATTTTATACCGTATGGATTATTTCGTATATGTATAGTTTAGTTCGTGCCAATTTATTATCATATGTGCGTTATCGATTGTATTTTTTCGATATTAAATATTAAATAATATTTTAGATATTGGATATTATATTAATCATATATATATATATATATATATATATATATATATATATATATATATATATATATATATATATATATATATATATATATATATATATATATATATATATATATATATATATATATATATATATATATAATGATAGAGGTTATTAATATTTAGTTAATAATATTATTAGATTAATCGTTACAAATTGTCATGAATATGACCTAGTGACATGTGTGAGTTGACCCTACTTAGGAGGTGAACCCGTATTTGATATATCGGCATCGTTGACTTGATTTACCTGAGACCGTGGGATGGGAAAGTCTTGGTTCATGTATTCGGATGTGGCCGTTTATGTATCTTCCAGACCCGTGCCAAGTGACCTTGTTTCCCGCACTTGGGGCTAATTTGTTAGGCCCGTGAATCGTTTTGCACGTGGCCAGTGTACTTTTGTATTCACCTGAGTCCTGCTTGTGTCCGGACAAGCCGGAACCTGATTGCGTGTAGTCCTTTGACCGTTCGTTGTTCCGCGGTATTGGATACGCGTAGAGGATAATGAACCGTCAGTTATCCGCTTAATATGAACCTTGACTTTAAATGAGATATAGATCTGAGACTATGACAGAATGGTTAGTTACCCGTTACTGTTGTTTGGAATGCCAGAGTTTTTCGGTTGTTTAGATGGTCAGCTCTAGTTGTATGCATGCATCACTTCACACTATTATATTCGTTCGCATTTTTTGATTACTGCATTCATTTGCATTATTATTATACTCCCATTGCCTGTGGGATCTTGCCGTGTGTTATACACGCTGACGTACTCCATTCTCTTGGTGTATGTCGATTTAGATGATGAGACGGAGTTCGGTATGGAGATGCGCTTGGTAGGAGTTTTCTGCGGAGAACCTTCCAGACGACGGAGTAGATCGAGCTGAAGCTTAGTTTCCTTTTATTTTCAGTAGTTGATGAACCTTAGACTTCTTTCAGTATTTCCATTTTAGCTCAATTGACATTTATTTTATGATTCTCTAGTCTTAGCTACATGTATTGTTTGGGACATGTGGACTCTTTATAGTCTTGGATATTATTTTATTTGGTGAAGGGTTAAAATGGGTTTAACCCTTCACTAACCCGCCAAAAATGATTTTTGGTTGAAGGTTTTAGTACCCCGTGTCAACGGGCTATGAGCAATTAATCCGCCAAATGACGGTTAACAATTTCACCACTTTAGGCGTGTAAAATCTTAACTCTTCTGTCGAGGGTAAATAATGTAATATATAGAAATATTTTAATCAAATATATTTCTTATTATGAGATAATTCATTAATTAATAATCATAATTAATGTGAAATAATAATATTGTAAATATTAGTAATTAATAAGAATAAATAATGTGATATATAACAATATATATAATATGTAAAAACTACACTCTAGTTAAATATGTTATTATTATAGAGTAGTTATTACTAATTAATTAATTAATCTCAATAATTGATATTATTAATTAATAATCATAATTAATGTGAAATAATAATATTGTAAATATTAGTAATTAATAAGAATAAATAATGTGATATATAACAATATATATAATATGTAAAAACTACACTCTAGTTAAATATGTTATTATTATAGAGTAGTTATTACTAATTAATTATTTAAGTAATAAATAAATTTATTATTGGTTATTATTTTATTAATATGAAATTAATTAATTAATCTCAATAATTGATATTATTAATTAATAATCATAATTAATGTGAAATAATAATATTGTAAATATTAGTAATTAATAAGAATAAATAATGTGATATATAACAATATATATAATATGTAAAAACTACACTCTAGTTAAATATGTTATTATTATAGAATACTAAGTACTAATTAATTAATTAATCTCAATAATTGATATTATTAATTAATAATATTATTAGATTAATCGTTACAAATTGTCATGAATATGACCTAGTGACATGTGTGAGTTGACCCTACTTAGGAGGTGAACCCGTATTTGATATATCGGCATCGTTGACTTGATTTACCTAAGACCGTGGGATGGGAAAGTCTTGGTTCATGTATTCGGATGTGGCCGTTTATGTATCTTCCAGACCCGTGCCAAGTGACCTTGTTTCCGCGCGGGGCTAATTTGTTAGGCCCGTGAATCGTTTTGCGTGGCGGTGTACTTTTGTATTCACCTGAGTCCTGCTTGTGTCCGGACAAGCCGGAACCTGATTGCGTGTAGTCCTTTGACCGTTCGTTGTTCCGCGGTATTGGATGCGCGTAGAGGATAATGAACCGTCAGTTATCCGATTAATATGAACCTTGACTTTAAATGAGATGTAGATCTGAGACTATGACAGAATGGTTAGTTACCCGTTACTGTTGTTTGGAATGCCAGAGTTTTTCGGTTGTTTAGATGGTCAGCTCTAGTTGTATGCATGCATCACTTCACACTATTATATTCGTTCGCATTTTCTGATTACTGCATTCATTTGCATTATTATTATACTGCCATTGCCTGTGGGATCTTGCCGTGTGTTATACACGCTGACGTACTCCATTCTCTTGGTGTACGTCAGATTTAGATGACGGACAGGTTCAGTATGGAGATGCGCTTGAGCCGGAGTTTTCTCAGCAGGAGAACCTTCCAGACGACGGAGTAGATCGAGCTGAAGCTTAGTTTCCTTTTATTTTCAGTAGTTGATGAACCTTAGACTTCTTTCAGTATTTCCATTTTAGCTCAGTTGACATTTATTTTATGATTCTCTAGTCTTAGCTACATGTATTGTTTCAGACATGTGGACTCTTTATAGTCTTGGATATTATTTTATTTGGTGATATGTACTTCCTGTTCTGGATTATTATTTTATTCTTACCGGTTGTGATTGGAATCTGTGACTGTGATGTACTTTTATGATTACTTGACGCCATGCATTAGATTGAGAAGAAATGTTTTTTCTATTCGTAATTCTCCTCAACCTAATACGTCATGGGCTTGTTCACTTACCGCTTCGTATTTTGGGAAGCGAGTGATAATATATATATATATATATATATATATATATATATATATATATATATATATATATAGAGAGAGAGAGAGAGAGAGAAGGAGTCCATTGCTTCAGATTAGCACCAGCCATAAGACCACACCCACTTATTATTATTATTATTATTATTGTGATAAAAGTGATGCTAACTATTTGGCACATAAGAGAGAGAGAGAGAGAGAGAGAGAGAGAGAGAAGGAGTCCATTGCTTCAGATTAGCACCAGCCATAAGACCACACCCACTTATTATTATTATTATTATTATTATTGTGATAAAAGTGATGCTAACTATTTGGCACATAAGATTTCGGGATTGGGCCATTTGGGATTTGGCCATGACAAATAAATCATATGGGTCAGTACCTACTATGTAATGGTGTCACTAACGGATCATAAATTTATATATACAACTTAGGCCATATTTATTTTTTATCTCCGGACTAGAGGATATTATAATCTTCAGGCTATATGGATTGTGTTAACGTAGAACTATTTTAATCTAGTCTAATATTTATTTTACATTGACTAACTTCAAACTTGCTTAAAATAATCCACATTGATGTTTGATTTTAGGAGGATTATGAATGTTCGGACTAATACCATAACGAAAATGACTTTTTAGCCCTCTAGTCAACTAATATTGTATTAATGCATTTGTTTAGTAATTTTTTTGAAAACATTTGTGCATGATCTTGTTTGAAAAATAGACATACCGCCATATATCCATTATGATGGATAAGAACTCACATTTCCCAAAACGCGTCATCAATTTGATGTATTGTTGAATTTGAAAGTTCAAAGTTAGTGAACAATTTGTTCAATGTCTACTCTATACATTTTCATCATGAGCATTAAGCGCATTATGGACATACCATCAATAAAGTGGTTCACGTGTCCAATTTAATGGCTAAGCAAGCAAACATTGATATATTTGATATTCCTAAAGTTTGATCCCACATTTTTTATTTTCTGCAACTCATGATTTTTTTTTTGGGAGAGTGTCTTCTTTCCTGCTTGCAAAATAGAAAGCGGCGGAGAAAAAAAAGAAAAAATCGCTTTTAAAAAATAAAAGAAATGGCAATTTTTTCAAATAAATCTTAATCTCCCTACATGAAAAATAAACAATAAGCTAAAGAGGTGGGTCCGGACCTTTTTAAAATAGTATCCTCACTATTAAAAAAAACAAACATGACCTTGCTAGAGGGTAGTGTTAGTTGACACCACCTCCTACTAGGTACCTCCACCCCTGGCTACACCGAGAGATACTCTCAGAAGGGCGAAATTTACAATTAAGGACAGTGCATTCGCACGCCTCGATCACACTAAGATAAGTTCCCTCCAATCTTCAAAGATTGATTTCAATTTCATAGTAATAATCCTACTTAAATTTTCCAACACTGTATACGGTTTTGTATATGACTACGAAGTTTTTACTACCATTTGTTATTAAAACTCGTACATTTTTAAATTCACCCTTAGACCCGAATACTTTACCGAATTAAATTTAAACTTACCTTATATTTCAATAGTTTAGTATACAATGTAAGTTATTATATTTTACTAACTTGCTATATTTTGTTTAGATTTCTATGTATTCAAAAACCAATGTGCAAACCGTCATTTTTTTTAATGTTCATGCTGCAGCATCATGTGTGTCAGTTTTGCTCGTATACCCCTAAAATCTTCAATATCTAAAAAATTATTCCCCTGATCTTTGAGATTGGGAATGTGTGCCCTCCACATTTAACAGTGGTAGTTTTCTGACAGTGGCGTGTGTGGGGGGGACGGGTAAATTACACTAAAGCCCCAACAACTTTTACCATTTTGCAGTAAACCCCCAACAACTTTCAAAATCGCACTAAACCCACAATAATATTTTGGAATTATAAAAAGCCCTCAGTAAGTTTTCACATTTTGCAAATAATCACCGCAAATTAGAACCAAAAAACAACACAAAAAGGCATTTTAAAACTCATTGGGGATTTATTATAATTTACCCAAAAGATATTGGGGTCTTCTATTGAAGTTATTGGGGGTTAGAGCAATTTTGAAAGATATTGCGCGTTCATTGCAAAATGCTGAAAATTCTTGAGGGTTTATGTAATTTACCCTAATTTTAACCACACTAACAGAAGCTTAAAGACGATTTCAAGTATATTCCATAATACAATAAGTGAGGATTAGAAAACCCCAATCTAATAGAATTGGATGGTAATTTTATAAATATCAAGATTTAGAGAGTAATTTTGTAAATATGAAAGATTTAAAGGGTACATATGCAAAAACTTCTCTATAAAAATCAAGGGTTAATCGCATATAAACCCCTGTTTATCATGATTTAGAACTTATCCTCTTTGTATTTTATTTTGGTAAATAGAACCCATACAATGGAACCGAATATCGTCATCATGACTCAAAGCCTCATCTATATTGAATGGTTTTCGGTGAAGGTTGTAGCAAAGATGGAGCAGACAGTCATTTTTTAATGTTCATGCTGCAGCATCATGTGTGTCAGTTTTGCTCGTATACCCCTAAAATCTTCAATATCTAAAAAATTATTCCCCTGATCTTTGAGATTGGGAATATGTGCCCTCCACATTTAACAGTGGTAGTTTTCTGACAGTGGCGTGTGTGGGGGGGACGGGTAAATTACACTAAAGCCCCAACAACTTTTACCATTTTGCAGTAAACCCCCAACAACTTTCAAAATCGCACTAAACCCACAATAATATTTTGGAATTATAAAAAGCCCTCAGTAAGTTTTCACATTTTGCAAATAATCACCGCAAATTAGAACCAAAAACAACACAAAAGGCATTTTAAAACTCATTGGGGATTTATTATAATTTACCCAAAAGATATTGGGGTCTTCTATTGAAGTTATTGGGGTTAGAGCAATTTTGAAAGATATTGAGCGTTCATTGCAAAATGCTGAAAATTCTTGAGGGTTTATGTAATTTACCCTAATTTTAACCACACTAACAGAAGCTTAAAGACGATTTCAAGTATATTCCATAATACAATAAGTGAGGATTAGAAAACCCCAATCTAATAGAATTGGATGGTAATTTTATAAATATCAAGATTTAGAGAGTAATTTTGTAAATATGAAAGATTTAAAGGGTACATATGCAAAAACTTCTCTATAAAAATCAAGGGTTAATCGCATATAAACCCCTGTTTATCATGATTTAGAACTTATCCTCTTTGTATTTTATTTTGGTAAATAGAACCCATACAATGGAACCGAATATCGTCATCATGACTCAAAGCCTCATCTATATTGAATGGTTTTCGGTGAAGGTTGTAGCAAAGATGGAGCAGACAGTAAAAAAGGAAGGGGTGAAGTGCGATAGATAGAATAAGATCTACCATAAATATCTAATGACGTTCAGCCCTTGAGGATCTATCTGCAAAAATCAAATTAGGTAGGTAATAACAACTTCCAGATCATGACACTGCATGACTCTATGCGCAATTAATCTAAAAATCAACCACGTTTGCAAATTTATTTACAAATCTAGATATTTGCAAAATTTAGCTTCCACTTCTACCACATTGACTTGAAATGCTCTCAAAAGTAACCGCGTTAGTTTTGAATGGTTAAGGGAAAGTTTAGCTAAACAACTAACAGAAAAATTATGAATGTCAATGGAAGTATTCCTTATCATAAGTAGGGTATTTCAATTCGGTGTGGTAGAATCAAAAGTTAAAAAGTAAATATATACATTTTGGAGATAATCTTAGAAATATGGTTGATTTGGGGGTATTTAAGTAAAATGCCCTTCATTTTAATACAGAAATATACAAATATAGTTCTACGTTAAACAATACATATAATAATATATTTAACATCATCTTTCATACTCATACTAGATCAAATAAAAATCCTTCAAACGCATATGTTTTAATAGTTTCTTGACGTGCATTCTTTGCAATTATACCCGATGAGCTCTTGAGCAGTGTACTTTGCATGTGTCCTGTACATTTCATGACTCGAAAATGAGCTCTTACCTCCTGGATCTCAGGGTGTGTTTGTCAAACTACACAAACTGTCGGACCAGCCATGTCTACTAGAAACTGCTTTTCTTTTGGACCAAACCCCGGTCCAAAAGAAAACTGGTTTAATGCTATATTTTGGTCTATGAAAACAGGGTCAGATCTGGCCCTCTTGTTTGTCAAACAAAAAATCTTTCAAAACTGAGCCAGGTTTGAACATGGCCCAATTTTGAAAGATTGTCAAACACACCCTCAAACATAGAGTAGGCAACTACTTATTTTTTGGCTCCTTATAAGTTACTTATTACTTAATCTTAAAACTCCTCATAAGGATGTTAAAAAATAAGTAAAAGCATGTTTGGCAACATACTTATTTTGACTTATAAATAACTTTTATTTATAAGGTATTAATAACATGTTTGGTGAAGCTTTACTTATTAACTTAAGTAGAGAAAAAATAAGTTTGGGAATCCCAACTTATTTTTTTCCTACTTCTAAGTAGTTTTACTTCTTCACCAAAAGACCAAATTACCGCCCCAAGCCCCTTTATTATCCTACAACGAATCTCCTAATATAAAATTAATTAAATAGTGTCAATATTAGTAATTAATAAGAATAAATAATGTGATATATAACAATATATATAATATAGAAAGTTATATTTTAATTAAATATTTTATTATCATAGAGTAATTGATATATGAAAATATATATAATATGTAAAAACTACACTCTAGTTAAATATGTTATTATTATAGAGTAGTTATTACTAATTAATTAATTAATTAGTAATTTTTTGTATGAAATTAATTAATTAATATTAATAATAGTTAATAACCACAAAGAATGTAATATACAGAAATATTTTAATCAAATATATTTCTTATTATGAGATAATTCATTAATTAATAATATTTAATTAAAATGAAATTACTTAATTATTCTTAATATTTCTAATTAATAATCATAATTAATGTGAAATAATAATATTGTAAATATTAGTAATTAATAACAACAAATAATGTGACATACAAGATATATATAATGTATAAAAATATATTTTGATTAAATATTTTATTATTATAGAATACTAAGTACTAATTAATTATTTAAGTAATAAATAAATTTATTATTGGTTATTATTTTATTAATATGAAATTCATTACTTAATTTAAATATTAGTGATTAATTAATATAAATAATGTAATATATAGAAATATTTTAATCAAATATATTTCTTATTATGAGATAATTAATTATTAAAAACAATATTTGATTAATATGAAATTAATTAATTAATCTCAATAATTGATATTATTAATTAATAATCATAATTAATGTGAAATAATTAGATTTTTATTAATTACCTAGTTAATTAACTAATGAGTTTACTAATAGTAATTATCTAATTAATATAATAAAAATTAATTTGTCACAATATGACATATAACAATATGTCCTTTTGGTCATTTGACAATTAAAACAACCTTATAAGCTATTAATTTACGAAACACATAACTACTCAAATATCTTTAGAAGTTAAGGGATTTTCCAAACACCTTTCAGTATGCACAAATTTCAATAGCGAATCGATGATCATGGTAATCACAAGTCATTACAACTTTCATCACAGTGAAAATTTATGCCACTACCAAAAGCAAACTCTATTTACAATCAGACAACACCCAGCTAAAATGATAAGCATAACACGAATAATAATAGAACTCTCAATTTAACAATAAATAAATAATTTCACCTGATGGAACAACTACTTGTCTCTGATAATATGACCAATCATGGCAATTAAACGAGCTATAATTATATCGATACTCAGTCTCACATACCTTTCAAAGTTCCACAAAGGATTGTTTATGCACCTAACAATGCAATTTGCCTGCTCCATATGGCACTTGAATGAAAGCAACTGTAGTTTCTACTGGCAACATCAGCAGAGCGCTGTAAAAGAAACAATCACTTGAGAGAGATGCGAATGAAGCGAAATCCTATAGAGGGCCCTTTGTAGATATATCATATAATTAGAACAAAGAGAGTGACATCTGACATAAATCTTGATGCGCATAGGGGATAACCAAGGATATCCCATATTTTGAGATTGGGGAGAACTTCTTGAACTTGAATCAGTTGTACATATATTGTCTCGTTTGTAAGTGCAAGTCTGGTTGCCACCATTGGTGAAGTCCATGAGCTGCTTTAAAATCCGGACAAGGGCTCAAATTAATCACCAAAATAGCAGATGGAAGGAGATGCAACGGATCCGACTCTGATCCCCTCCCAATTGCACTCAAAAACCCATCTCCTAGAGAATTCTGTGTCGCCAACTTTTCAATTATTCCAACTCCCAAATTTTCCATATTTTTCCGATGTTCAAAATATCCGATATACTCTGAGCAAATGTGATCATTTGGATTAACAAAAAGGCAAGGGACCCAAGATGATATCATAGCAAAAGACTCCTCAATGATAGGTCTCTCCTGCTTAAGTTTGCGCGCAATACTGAGTCCTGCTGTGATCACACTACCAGCAATCCTAAGCCCATGTTTCACCTTCTGGTTATTAATCCTCTCAATTGGAGCTGAAAAAAATGGGGGATTGAATAGAAAAGCCTCAAGCAAAACACCACTCTTGGCCATGTTCTTTCCACAAAATGTTGCCATTGCTGAGCCAAGAGAATGGCCAGCAAGCCAAATATTTGAACCTCCAGAAGCAGAGACAATATTTCTTACAGCTTGTATTGCAATCTCAGAGCGAGATGATCGATGCAGTGAATTTTGAATAAGGTGGAAGTCCAAAGTGAGATCACGAGCAACTGAGTCTCTCCTAGTGAGGGTCCCACGAAAGGCTATCACAAATCTTGGAGCATTTTGGATAAGGAATGGGGGTTTCAACTCAAAAATGGCACCAAAGATGGAGAAATCAGCATCATCTACAAGTGTTCGGATAAGATCAAAATGGAAGAACTGCCACCAAGCTGGTGCAAGAGCATTAGGGCCCTGACGATTTTCTTGTCGGTCGCAATCTAAAATATATGCAGCCTGAACCAAACAAGCAGCAACGGCTCTTCGATGGTGTGGGGATTTCCTATGAGATAGAAATGACAAAATCACAAAACTATCGAAGTTGATGGAAAATATATGACGAGTATTGCTAACTACCAAGCATATGCGAATCATTTACAACGAACATATTTAGCAAAACATGAACTCCCTGTTATATTTGCTTGTTTTAACTTTTAGGGATTTTGCCGTATTAGGCCCTAAATTCTTGCTTAATTAGTAAGTAGGCCCCCAAATCTTCATATTTCTGACACCTCAAATGTTATTTAATATGAGCCTCTGGTTAAATCTGACTGTAGTTAGTCCATTTTCTATTGCTATTCTCTCTCACTTCATCCTCAATAGGAGCAATCTCTAACCTCATAAGATGCGCTCATTTATGATCCTATCCTTAGCGCATATCTACAAGATCTTCTCGCCTCTACTACATTCATTTTCGCATGTGTTTTTTAATTGCCCAACATTCTGCCATAAAGGATTGTTCAACTTATTGTCCAGTAGAAAATCTCATATATATTCATGGTCACATAAGATTTCAGAGGCAATCCTACAGTTTAACCATCCTGATTTGATTCAATGAACCACGTCATTATCAATGTTACCCTCACACAAAAGGTTGATCCTAAGTTATCGCATGTTTCTCTTAGGTGTTTCTTGACCATCAATGTTCTTAATTCTTATTTCTCTTCACTAATTTATTTTACTAATTCTAAATTCTTTATATTCGAGAACTTCACTCTGGACTCTGCCTATCTACAGTAGAAATTATCAGTTTGACGGATAGTAAAACTGTTAACATGAACACTGCATGTTTCTCTCATATGTACCATTCAATGTATGTGTACTTGTTCATAAGGTAGAGATGCCGATACAACTCATCACAGACAACTAAGTTGCTAAGTGAATTTCATCTAACCTTAATTAGGAAGGTATAGAAAAGCAGTTAAATGATGAACGAAAAAGAACAAAACAGATTATACACAAAACAAATTATTTGATTTTGAAGTACAGCACTGTTAATAAAGCAGAATACATGTGGACAACTTACCAATCAACGGAAGTCAGATATCTCGGTCCTGAGATGCTAAATACATCCCTTTCAGAGTCCATTGTGATATGTTGTTTCGTTGATAACGCCATAGAAAGATGTGCTAGAGGAAAAAGGAATAAAAAAAATTAGAAAATTCCAATGCAAAACCATCTAAACAAGAACAAATCATTGGAAAAACAACAGCATATTGTGCATCCAAGAAAAAAAAATTTCACCATCATATGCAGTGGTTTAATAACCTTTGCATTTGTTTGAAAATTTTGATAGAATATAAATGCAAGTAACGTATAACATCCGTAGTCAACAAACTGACCACCCATCTCATTAACAATGAAATGGGCAAGTAACTCAGATTAAGTTTCATATCATAGTCATGTATATCATTGAAAATGCTACAAAGAAGCAAAGTGGACACACATATCTTGGTTCACTCCAAAAAACAAATGATCATAATCCATGGGTAAGAACCTTATACAAGAACTAGCAGACAGGTGGGTGAAATCCTCTGAATTTTTTCTTGCAGTCACATGGGGAAGAAAACATCTTATCAAGACATAATGATAAGTGATATGGGAAACTGATGCAGTTAGACAAGTTTTTCTTTTCCTTACAAGCACGTGAGGTGTTCGAGTTTCAGTATGTTAGAATCCTGGTAAAAACATACTGTCAAACTATGTATACTACACATAATAAGCCTCATATGAACAATGGATGGTTGGTTGCACGCCATATAGGTTGCTTGTCAACTAGATACATTCTAAATTACATTAGCCGCAAGGATAAAACCCTTACTAATAAACAAAATAAGGGCTGAGGTTTAAAAAGAAAAGCTTTGCTAGTAATATTTGGGCAGATTGGGTAGTAGATCTTGTGCTGCTGCTTTATACTATTTCTGTGCGAACTTGATATCATGCACAGATCAACACCAATTCTGCTCTTCTATTCAAAACAATGACAATCTAGATCAGGGGCGGAGGGATGTGGGGGCCAAGGGGGCCTTGGCCCCACCTTGGACAATTAAAAAAACAAGAGGGAGTAGTAAATTATAAATTTCAAAATAAAGTGGACAAAAATGTAAAATGTGCTATCAAAAATAGAAACTCGATGATTTTCTATTCTTCTTTCTATGTTCACGCGATCAACCTCAAGAAGATATACGAAATTGGGGTTTTTTCTCAGAAGTAAATTGTGATCCTCCCCTCAGCAGTTTGAGCGCCCTCCAGCCTTCTCGTGCTCCACTGGTAGTCGTGATCGCGTTTGTTCAGTGATCCTCAGGTGAGTTGTCTAATTTTTTCTCCTAATTAATCTCTTAGTTTTGTAACTTCTGATTTTGAGTAGTATTTTAGGGTTTAGAATTTCTGGATTTTGTCTCTTTTGATTGGGTTACTTTTCTAATTTCCCCTTTTTGGATGATTAGATTTATTTCATTGTTTAGATTTTAGGGTTTCAATTCCTAATGAAGCTAATTATGAATGCATAATGCCCAACTCAATGAAAACACAATAATCTACTCACCCCTATGTCTGATTCCTAATTCCTAAACAAAACTAAGTAAAAATATTAAATATATGTCACCAAAAGATTTTGAGAAGCAAGGAGAATTTTCTTAAAAAATAATAATTACATGTGTGAATTGTATCATTTAAATGATATGTATGTTTGAAGTTTTTAAAATCCTTACATTTACATTATTTCAGTCATGGAAGGATCTCTTAAAAGAAATTGACAATCTTCTACCACCGGGGTTGAGGAGGGTAACTCAATCATAGAAAGATTTCTCAAAAGAGCTCAAATATCTTCCACCAACGATGGTAATGGTGACTCATCCGTCACCCCACCGTCAGCCGCCATCGCCACCACTACCTTCACAATTGGTGAAAAACCTAGATGAGGTTGAACTTGTGGCGGATCACGGCGTAAGACTTAATATTCATTTAATTGCTATAGATTCTAAATAATTGGAGAATATTCGAAGAGCATATTTGACCTTGCCAACCCATACTTACAAACTATCCTATGTTTGGGTCGAAAGTTGATTCCATTTGTAAAACTTGAGAAAATTACACTTTTGGTTCTCAGTTACAAAGAAATTTAATAACTCTCTCACAAACTCGAACAAAAGCGCTACAAGTGTAGATCTCTGTTTTCGTGGGACTTTGCTGTCTTGGGGCGTAATCCGTGGACCACCGAAGCGTGATCGTCGAATCGACGGGGTTTAGTTGATGCTTCGCAAAGGAAACAAGAACTTCAACAAATATCTTAGCAAGGTAAGATATCTACTCTTCTCAAGAATAAGTCAAAGCTTAAACTCGAGGAATCTCCGTGTGGATCGTGTTCTTGAACTCCGAAGCTTGGATCTCGATTGCCCCTTTCGATAGCCGACCTCTGCCCAAGTGGGCGTAGGAGGGTATTTATAGTCTTTGGGAAGCGTGCCCTCGAAGAAACACAAGTGTCATAAGTGCTCCATATTTGCATAGCGCTGCAACAGCCGCTAAGCCGCTCGCTTAACCGGCGAGGTAAGGTAGGTTGCTCACGGGCGGCAGGCGTCACCGCCGCGACAAGATGAGCCGCCGCTAATCGGCGAGGCAATGTCGCCCTCCACCGTTGTAACGGTTTTCCTTCTTTTAGGCACGATTAAATGTCCTAGAATCCGCCTAGTGGCGTATCTTCGGCGATGTAACCGCACATTAAAGTATTTGAGCGTCTCTGCGATAAAGTCAAGTGGGCCCCACCGGCATTGATTTAAACCCTTCAAGAGCTCGTTTCAAGTATTCGGGTGTCTCGCTAGTTGCGAGACACATCAAGTGTCTCGCTAGTTGCGAGACACATCAAGGTGTCTCGCTCATGGCGAGGCACCAACAAGTGTCTCGCTAATAGCGAGACACATCAAGTGTCTCGCTAATAGCGAGACACATCAAGTGTCTCGCTAATAGCGAGACACATCAAGTGTCTCGCTCATGGCGAGGCACAAACCAGTGTCTCGCACTGTAGCGAGACACAATCTTCTCATGTGTTGACTTCTTGAGATTTCGACGACGTTGTCCTTCGATCTTCTCATGATTTAGTCATATTTGAGGTTCTTCAGTAATTTTTGATGCCTACAGATACCCCCTCCAAAGTTTTCAGACTCCTCTGTATTTTGTCGAGGGGTCTGGAATACTTTGGATAAGATGCGCCTTGCTTCTGTTCAACATTGAACTTTGTAGAAGAGGCCCGTGTTTTGCTTCAGTTTCTCAAACCCTGGGTAAGCGATGTCGCTATCCATATTCTGAGTTCAATAACTGTTGCATTTGTATTTGAATGGATTGAAGTGTCGAAGTCGATTTTGGACTAATCATCTTCATCTTGAAGGTCACCACTTGGGTTGTAATTGAGATGCCTTGAGAATCATTCAGTGAAAAAGCATCGTCTGGTTTTCTGAACATCAGATTTCCAGGAAAGCTTCTATATGGAATATAGAACCGATTTGTTTTGAATATCTTGCCTTGAGCCTCGAGTTCTTAGAGACGGTTTGGAATTGTGTCTTCTCTTGGGCGAAAACTAACCCGTTGTGTTTTCTCTTGGGCAAAAGCGAACCTGTCATTGGAGTAAACCTCTCATTCATAAAAGGAATCAAGAGGGATTTTGATTATGGTCCTAACTATAGGAAGGTTTGATCGCTCAATTTGAAGTGGACCTCGTTCATGGAAGGAATCGAGAGGAGATTTTGATCATGGTCCTAGCGTAGGAAGGTTTGACCATGATAGAAATTTGGAGACAATCCTAACTGTAGGAAGGTTTGACCAGATAGGAATTTTGAGACAATCCTAAGCGTAGGAAGGTTTGACCAGATAGGAATTTTGAGACAATCCTAAGCGTAGGAAGGTTTGACCATGATAGAAATTTGGAGACAATCCTAACGTAGGAAGGTTTGACCAGATAGGAATTTTGAGACAATCCTAACGTAGGAAGGTTTGACCAGATAGGAATTTTGAGACAATCCTAACTGTAGGAAGGTTTGACCATGATAGAAATTTGGAGACAATCCTAAGCGTAGGAAGGTTTGACCATGATAGAAATTTGGAGACAATCCTAACGTAGGAAGGTTTGACCAGGGATAGGAATTTTGAGACAATCCTAAGCGTAGGAAGGTTTGACCAGATAGGAATTTTGAGACAATCCTAACTGTAGGAAGGTTTGATCGCTCAATTTGAAGTGGACCTCTGTTCATGGAAGGAATCGAGGGATTTTGACCATGGTCCTAACTATAGGAAGGTTTGATCGCTCAATTTGAAGTGGACCTCTGTTCATGGAAGGAATCGAGAGGAGATTTTGATCATGGTCCTAGCGTAGGAAGGTTTGATCGCTCAATTTGGAAGTGGACCTCTGTTCATGGAAGGAATCGAGAGGGATTTTGGCCATGGTCCTAACTATAGGAAGGTTTGACCAGATAGGAATTTTGAGACAATCCTAACTGTAGGAAGGTTTGATCGCTCAATCTCGAAAGTGGACCTCGTTCATGGAAGGAATCGAGAGGATTTTGACCATGGTCCTAACTATAGGAAGGTTTGACCATGATAGAAATTTGGAGACAATCCTAACGTAGGAAGGTTTGATCGCTCAATTTGGAAGTGGACCTCTGTTCATGGAAGGAATCGAGAGGAGATTTTGATCATGGTCCTAGCGTAGGAAGGTTTGATCGCTCAATCTCGAAAGTGGACCTCTCGTTCATGGAAGGAATCGAGAGGAGATTTTGATCATGGTCCTAGCGTAGGAAGGTTTGACCGGATAGGAATTTTGAGACAATCCTAACGTAGGAAGGTTTGATCGCTCAATTTGAAGTGGACCTCTCGTTCATGGAAGGAATCGAGAGGATTTTGACCATGGTCCTAACTATAGGAAGGTTTGATCGCTCAATTTGAAGTGGACCTCTCGTTCATGGAAGGAATCGAGAGGGATTTTGATTATGGTCCTAATCGTAGGAAGGTTTGATCGCTCAATTTGAAGTGGACCTCTGTTCATGGAAGGAATCGAGAGGAGATTTTGATCATGGTCCTAGCGTAGGAAGGTTTGACCGGATAGGAATTTTGAGACAATCCTAACGTAGGAAGGTTTGACCAGATAGGAATTTTGAGACAATCCTAACTGTAGGAAGGTTTGATCGCTCAATCTTGAAAGTGGACCTCTCGTTCATGGAAGGAATCGAGAGGGGATTTTGACCATGGTCCTAACTATAGGAAGGTTTGACCATGATAGAAATTTGGAGACAATCCTAACTGTAGGAAGGTTTGACCAGATAGGAATTTTGAGACAATCCTAAGCGTAGGAAGGTTTGACCATGATAGAAATTTGGAGACAATCCTAACTGTAGGAAGGTTTGACCATGATAGAAATTTGGAGACAATCCTAACTGTAGGAAGGTTTGACCAGATAGGAATTTTGAGACAATCCTAACTGTAGGAAGGTTTGACCATGATAGAAATTTGGGCAGATTGGGTAGTAGATCTTGTGCTGCTGCTTTATACTATTTCTGTGCTTAACTTGATATCATGCACAGATCAACACCAATTCTGCTCTTCTATTCAAAACAATGACAATCTAGATCAGGGCGAGGGATAGCCAAGGGGCCTTGGCCCCACCTTGGACAATTAAAAACAAGAGGGAGTAGTAAATTATAAATTTCAAAATAAAGTGGACAAAAATGTAAAATGTGCTATCAAAAATAGAAACTCGATGATTTTCTATTCTTCTTTCTATGTTCACGCGATCAACCTCAAGAAGATATACGAAATTGGGGTTTTTTCTCAGGAGTAAATTGTGATCCTCCCCTCAGCAGTTTGAGCGCCCTCCAGCCTTCTCGTGCTCCACCGGTAGTCGTGGATCGCTTGTTCGTGATCCTCGTGAGTTGTCTAATTTTTTCTCCTAATTAATCTCTTAGTTTTGTAACTTCTGATTTTGAGTAGTATTTTAGGGTTTAGAATTTCTGGATTTTGTCTCTTTTGATTGGGTTACTTTTCTAATTTCCCCTTTTTGGATGATTAGATTTATTTCATTGTTTAGATTTTAGGGTTTCAATTCCTAATGAAGCTAATTATGAATGCATAATGCCCAACTCAATGAAAACACAATAATCTACTCACCCCTATGTCGATTCCTAATTCCTAAACAAAACTAAGTAAAAATATTAAATATATGTCACCAAAAGATTTTGAGAAGCAAGGAGAATTTTCTTAAAAATAATAATTACATGTGTGAATTGTATCATTTAAATGATATGTATGTTTGAAGTTTTAAAATCCTTACATTTACATTATTTCACCATGGAAGGATCTCTTAAAAGAAATTGACAATCTTCTACCACCGGTAGAGGAGGGTAACTCAATCATAGAAAGATTTCTCAAAAGAGCTCAAATATCTTCCACCAACGATGGTAATGGTGACTCATCCGCCACCACCCACCCGCCACCGCCGCCGCCATCGCCACCACTACCTTCACAATTGGTGAAAACCTAGATGAGGTTGAACTTGTATGATCACTACAGAAGACTTAATATTCATTTAATTGCTATAGATTCTAAATAATTGGAGAATATTCAAGAGCATATTTGACCTTGCCAACCCATACTTACAAACTATCCTATGTTTGGGTCGAAAGTTGATTCCATTTGTAAAACTTGAGAAAATTACACTTTTGGTTCTCGCTACAAAGAAATTTAATAACTCTTCACAAACTCGAACAAAAGACGCTACAAGTGTAGATCTCCTGCGCGTGGGACTTTGCTCGTGTCGGGACGCGTAATCCGTGGACCACCGAAGCGTGATCGTCGAATCGACGGGGTTTAGTTGATGCTTCGCAAAGGAAACAAGAACTTCAAAGAAATATCTTAGCAAGGTAAGATATCTACTCTTCTCAAGAATAAGTCAAAGCTTAAACTCGAGGAATCTCCGTGTGGATCGTGTTCTTGAACTCCGAAGCTTGGATCTCGATTGCCCTCGATAGCCGACTCCCCGCCCAAGTGGACGTAGGAGGGTATTTATAGTCTTTGGGAAACGTGCTCAAGAAACACAAGTGTCATAAGTGCTCCATATTTGTAGCTTAGCGCGGCAGCTGAAATGCCATGAGCCGCTTCGCTTAACCGGCGAGGTGTAGGTTGCCTGCCGGGCGGCGTAGGCAAGGTCACCGCCACCGGCGACAGATGAGCCGCCGCTAACGGCGAGGCAACGCCCTCCAAACAAGTAACTGCTTTTTTGCACGATTAAATGTTCTAGAATCACGCTTAGCGATCTTCGCGGTAACCGCGACATTAAAGTATTTGAACGCTCTCTGCGATAAAGTCAAGTGGGCCCCACCAAAGATTGATTTAAACCCTTCAAGAGCTCGCTTTATTTCGTTCGCCATGAGACAGGTGTCTCGCTAGTTGCGAGACATCAAGGTGTCTCGCCATGGCGAGGCATCATCAGTGTCTCGCTAATAGCGACACATCGTGTCTTCGGGCCGCGGGCAACACGCGTTCTCGCTAACTGGCGAGACATAAGCGTGTCTCGCCATGGCGAGCATTAAACCTGTCTCTCGACCGTAGCGAGACACAATCTTCTCATGTGTTGACTTCGAGATTTCGACGACGTTGTCCTTCGATCTTCTCATGATTTAGTCATATTTGAGGTTCTTCGCATTTTTGATGCTACAGATACCCTCCAGTTTTCGGATTCTCCATTTTGTAGGGTCCGGAATAATTTGGATAAGATGCGCTTTGCTTCGCTCAACATTGAACTTTGTAGAAGAGGCCCGTTTTGCTTCAGCCAAACCCCGGGTAAGCGATGTCGCTATCCATATTCCGAAGTTCAATAACTGCTGCATTTGTATTTGAATGGATTGAAGTGTCAAGTCGATTTTGGACTAATCATCTTCATCTTGAAGGTCACCACTGGGTTGTAATTGAGATGCCTTGAGAATCATTCAGGAAAAGCGTCGCCCGTTTTCTCAACATCGATTTCAGAAAGCTTCTATATGGAATATAGAACCGATTTGTTTTGAATATACCGCCTTGAGCCTGAGTTGCCGGTGACAGCTGGAATTGGTCTTCTCTGGGCTTAAAACTAACCCGTTGTTTTCTCTGGGGCTAAAACGAACCTCGTGTGTTCTCGGGCTAAAACGAACCCGTTGTGTTTTCTCTCGGGGCTAAAACGAACCCGTTGTGTTTTCTTTGGGCAAAAACGAACCCCGCATGGAGTAAACCTCTCATTCATAAAAGGAATCAAGGGGATTTTGATTATGGTCCTAATCAGAGGAAGGTTTGACCAGATAGGAATTTTGAGACAATCCTAACTGCCTAAGGTTTGATCGCTCAATTTGGTGGACCTCGCTCATGGAAGGAATCGAGAGGGATTTTGGCCGTCCTAACCGTAGGAAGGTTTGACCAGATAGGAATTTTGAGACAATCCTAACCGTAGGAAGGTTTGATCGCTCAATTTGAAGTGGACCTCTCGCTCATGGAAGGAATCGAGAGGATTTTGACCGTGGTCCCGATCAGAGGAAGGTTTGAC
Source organism: Asparagus setaceus (assembly GCA_012295165.1). NCBI lineage: Eukaryota > Viridiplantae > Streptophyta > Magnoliopsida > Asparagales > Asparagaceae > Asparagus > Asparagus setaceus. Next base: position 23,798,764 of record CM022709.1, on the reverse strand, counting down.
CGGGATAGGAATTTTGAGACAATCCTAACTGCCTAAGGTTTGATCGCTCATCCTCGAAGTGGACCTCTCGCTCATGGAAGGAATCGAGAGGAGATTTTGATCATGGTCCTAATCAGTAGGAAGGTTTGACCAGATAGGAATTTTGAGACAATCCTAACTCAGGAAGGTTTGATCGCTCAATTTGAAGTGGACCTCTCGCTCATGGAAGGAATCGAGAGGATTTTGACTCTTTTGATTGGGTTACTTTTCTAATTTCCCTTTTGGATGATTAGATTTATTTCATTGTTTAGATTTTAGGGTTTCAATTCCTAATGAAGCTAATTATGAATGCATAATGCCCAACTCAATGAAAACACAATAATCTACTCACCCCTATGTCGATTCCTAATTCCTAAACAAAACTAAGTAAAAATATTAAATATATGTCACCAAAAGATTTTGAGAAGCAAGGAGAATTTTCTTAAAAATAATAATTACATGTGTGAATTGTATCATTTAAATGATATGTATGTTTGAAGTTTTAAAATCCTTACATTTACATTATTTCACCATGGAAGGATCTCTTAAAAGAAATTGACAATCTTCTACCACCGGTAGAGGAGGGTAACTCAATCATAGAAAGATTTCTCAAAAGAGCTCAAATATCTTCCACCAACGATGGTAATGGTGACTCATCCGCCACCCACCAAGCCGCCGCCATCGCCACCACTACCTTCACAATTGGTGAAAACCTAGATGAGGTTGAACTTGTATGATCACTGCAGAAGACTTAATATTCATTTAATTGCTATAGATTCTAAATAATTGGAGAATATTCAAGAGCATATTTGACCTTGCCAACCCATACTTACAAACTATCCTATGTTTGGGTCGAAAGTTGATTCCATTTGTAAAACTTGAGAAAATTACACTTTTGGTTCTCGCTACAAAGAAATTTAATAACTCTTCACAAACTCGAACAAAAGACGCTACAAGTGTAGATCTCCTGCGCGTGGGACTTTGCTCGTGTCGGGACGCGTAATCCGTGGACCACCGAAGCGTGATCGTCGAATCGACGGGTTTAGTTGATGCTTCGCAAAGGAAACAAGAACTTCAGCAAATATCTTAGCAAGGTAAGATATCTACTCTTCTCAAGAATAAGTCAAAGCTTAAACTCGAGGAATCTCCGTGTGGATCGTGTTCTTGAACTCCGGAAGCTTGGATCTCTGATTGCCCCTTTCTGATAGCCGACCTCCTGCCCAAGTGGACGTAGGAGGGTATTTATAGTCTTTGGGAAACGTGCCCTCTGAAGAAACACAAGTGTCATAAGTGCTCCATATTTGCAGTTAGCGCGGCAGCTGAAATGCCATGAGCCGCTTCGCTTAACCGGCGAGGTGTAGGTTGCCTGCCGGGCGGCGTAGGCAAGGTCACCGCCACCGGCGACAGATGAGCCGCCGCTAATCGGCGAGGCAATGTCGCCCTCCACCGTTGTAACGGTTTTCCTTCTTTTAGGCACGATTAAATGTCCTAGAATCACGCCTAGTGGCGATCTTCGCGGTAACCGCGACATTAAAGTATTTGAACGCTCTCTCTACCGATAAAGTCAAGTGGGCCCCACCAAAGATTGATTTAAACCCTTCAAGAGCTCGCTTTATTTCGTTCGCCATGAGACAGGTGTCTCGCTAGTTGCGAGACATCAAGGTGTCTCGCCATGGCGAGGCATCATCAGTGTCTCGCTAATAGCGAGACACATCAAGTGTCTCGCTCATGGCGAGGCACCACAAGTGTCTCGCTAACGGCGAGACATAAGCAAGTGTCTCGCCATGGCGAGCATTAAACCTGTCTCTCGACCGTAGCGAGACACAATCTTCTCATGTGTTGACTTCTTGAGATTTCGACGACGTTGTCCTTCGATCTTCTCATGATTTAGTCATATTTGAGGTTCTTCGCAATTTTGATGCCTACAGATACCCTCCAGTTTTCGGACTCCTCGTATTTTGTCGAGGGTCCGGAATACTTTGGATAAGATGCGCTTTGCTTCGCTCAACATTGAACTTTGTAGAAGAGGCCCGTGTTTTGCTTCAGCCAAACCCCGGTAAGCGATGTCGCTATCCATATTCCGAAGTTCAATAACTGCTGCATTTGTATTTGAATGGATTGAAGTGTCAAGTCGATTTTGGACTAATCATCTTCATCTTGAAGGTCACCACTGGGTTGTAATTGAGATGCCTTGAGAATCATTCAGGAAAAGCGTCGCCCGTTTTCTCAACATCGATTTCAGAAAGCTTCTATATGGAATATAGAACCGATTTGTTTTGAATATACCGCCTTGAGCCTGAGTTGCCGGTGACAGCTGGAATTGGTCTTCTCTGGGCTTAAAACTAACCCGTTGTTTTCTCTGGGGCTAAAACGAACCTCGTGTGTTCTCGGGCTAAAACGAACCCGTTGTGTTTTCTCTTGGGGCTAAAACGAACCCGTTGTGTTTTCTTTGGGCAAAAACGAACCCCGCATGGAGTAAACCTCTCATTCATAAAAGGAATCAAGGGGATTTTGATTATGGTCCTAATCAGAGGAAGGTTTGACCAGATAGGAATTTTGAGACAATCCTAACTGCCTAAGGTTTGATCGCTCAATTTGAAGTGGACCTCTCGCTCATGGAAGGAATCGAGAGGGATTTTGGCCGTCCTAACCGTAGGAAGGTTTGACCAGATAGGAATTTTGAGACAATCCTAACCGTAGGAAGGTTTGATCGCTCAATTTGAAGTGGACCTCTCGCTCATGGAAGGAATCGAGAGGATTTTGACCGTGGTCCCGATCAGAGGAAGGTTTGACCGGGATAGGAATTTTGAGACAATCCTAACTGCCTAAGGTTTGATCGCTCATCCTCGAAGTGGACCTCTCGCTCATGGAAGGAATCGAGAGGAGATTTTGATCATGGTCCTAATCAGTAGGAAGGTTTGACCAGATAGGAATTTTGAGACAATCCTAACTCAGGAAGGTTTGATCGCTCAATTTGAAGTGGACCTCTCGCTCATGGAAGGAATCGAGAGGATTTTGACCATGGTCCTAACTATAGGAAGGTTTGACCAGATAGGAATTTTGAGACAATCCTAACCTAGGAAGGTTTGATCGCTCAATGTGGAAGTGGACCTCTCGCTCATGGATTATCCACCCCTTTCTTTGCAAAATAGGGTTGCATTCATTTAGAATAGTTTATACTCATATTCTTATTGGAGTAAGAAGGAGAAGCAGCTTTAACCTCTTGTACTCATCTGAGGATGTGGGAGCGCTTTATACTCATATACCTATCTGAGTACGAGGGAGCAGCTTATACTCAGATACATTTGAGTATCTGAGGAGCAGCTTTATATTCAGATATGCTCTGAGTATCGGAGGAGCAGCTTTAACCTCTTATACTCATCGGAGGTACTTTCAGATTTAGCTTATTTCGGCTAAGACGCTTCACCAAGGCTGGATGATGGCCTTGAGAGCTAAGCAATCCTTAGTAGGATGGAGGATCCTCCCGTGCACGACAAGATGTGGTCCGAATCTTGTCACCTCTTGATTTGTAATCGGAGGCAACTTGATTTTGTTGTTATCAAGAAGGTGTTTGAAGATGATGGAACTTCTTCGCCTCCAAAGAGTATGTCCCGTGGAATTCGATTTAGAAGCTTTTTGCGCCGATCGTGGTTGCGACGCTTGACTATCGCAATACGACCCCTTTCCTCTATTACGAGAGGAAAAATTTACTCGAGGGTTAGCCACCTTTTCGCCTCTTTCTTCCTTTTGAGGAAACGCTCGCTTGTTCTCCTCGTATTTTTAGATCTTTCCATGTAGTTGGTGGACGACCCCATGACTTCCAAATGATCAATGGAGAGATTATTATGGCACGTCCCAATATGAATTCTGATGGATTTTACGCTTTATGGCCTTATTATAAGCGCTAACTAAACAAATAATCTTTCTCCACTCTTCTTTTCATCCAAGAGGGTTCCAATCGAGACTTCTGTGTCGCCATCGAAGAAGTTGTTGAGGAACAAGCTTTCCATATCATTCCAACAGCTGATGCTACCGCCAGTCTTCGATACCAATCAAGGCACCCACAAGGGTTCCAACGAATGACCGAATCATCAAAGGCTCATTTCCGAGATCACCCCAAATGTGATTTGAAGTAAATCGTGTTGTGTAGGTGACCCTCTCCACAAATGGCGTGAAGTTGATCAAATTGAATTTCTACGTAAGGAATTGAATCCCATTCTCTAGGATACGGACACGGGATGCCGCCCTTTTGACTTCGTGTGGACATCAAAGCATTGATTTTAACCCTTCAAGAGCTCGTTTCAAGTATTCGGGTGTCTCGCTAGTTGCGAGACACATCAAGTGTCTCGCTAATAGCGAGACACATCAAGGTGTCTCGCCATGGCGAGGCATCATCAGTGTCTCGCTAATAGCGAGACACATCAAGTGTCTCGCTTCGTGGCGAGACACACCTGTCTCTGCTTGGCGAGACATAAGCAAGTGTCTCGCCATGGCGAGGCACAAACCGATGTCTCGCGACCGTGGCGAGACACAATCTTCTCATGTGTTGACTTCTTGAGATTTCGACGACGTTGTCCTTCGATCTTCTCATGATTTAGTCATATTTGAGGTTCTTCGCAATTTTGATGCCTACAGATACCCTCCAAAGTTTTCGACTCTCAGATTTTGTCGAGGGTCCGAATACTTTGGATAAGATGCTTTGCTTCGCTCAACATTGAACTTTGTAGAAGAGGCCCGTGTTTTGCTTCAGCCAAACCCCGGTAAGCGATGTCGCTATCCATATTCGAAGTTCAATAACTGCTGCATTTGTATTTGAATGGATTGAAGTGTCAAGTCGATTTTGGACTAATCATCTTCATCTTGAAGGTCACCACTGGGTTGTAATTGAGATGCCTTGAGAATCATTCGGTGAAAGCATCGCCCGGTTTTCTCAACATCGATTTCAGAAAGCTTCTATATGGAATATAGAACCGATTTGTTTTGAATATACCGCCTTGAGCCTCGAGTTGCCGGTGACAGCTTTGGAATTGTGTCTTCTCTTGGGCTAAAACTAACCCGTTGTGTTTTCTCTTGGGCAAAAGCGAACCTGTCATTGGAGTAAACCTCTCATTCATAAAAGGAATCAAGAGGGATTTTGATTATGGTCCTAATCGTAGGAAGGTTTGACCAGATAGGAATTTTGAGACAATCCTAACCGCCGGAAGGTTTGATCGCTCAATTTGAAGTGGACCTCTCGCTCATGGAAGGAATCGAGAGGGGATTTTGGCCATGGTCCTAACTGTAGGAAGGTTTGACCAGGATAGGAATTTTGAGACAATCCTAACTGTAGGAAGGTTTGATCGCTCAATTTGAAGTGGACCTCTCGTTCATGGAAGGAATCGAGAGGGATTTTGACCGGTCCCGATCGTAGGAAGGTTTGACCGTGATAGGAATTTTGAGACAATCCTAACCGCCTAAGGTTTGATCGCTCAATCTCGAAGTGGACCTCTCGCTCATGGAAGGAATCGAGAGGAGATTTTGATCATGGTCCTAATCAGTAGGAAGGTTTGACCGTGATAGGAATTTTGAGACAATCCTAACAGTAGGAAGGTTTGATCGCTCAATTTGGAAGTGGACCTCTCGTTCATGGAAGGAATCGAGAGGGGATTTTGACCATGGTCCTAACTATAGGAAGGTTTGACCATGATAGAAATTTGGAGACAATCCTAACTGTAGGAAGGTTTGATCGCTCAATGTGGAAGTGGACCTCTCGTTCATGGATTATCCACCCCCAGCTTTCTTTGCAAAATAGGGTTGCATTCATTTAGAATAGTTTATACTCATATTCTTATTGGAGTAAGAAGGAGAAGCAGCTTAACCTCTTGTACTCATCTGGAGGATGGGAGGCAGCTTTATACTCATATACCTATCTAGTACAGAGGAGCAGCTTTATACTGTGATACCGCCTGAGTATCGGAGGAGCAGCTTATATCGTGATACCGCCGGAGTATCGGAGGAGCAGTTTAACCTCTTATACTCATCGGAGGTACTTTCAGATTTAGCTTATTTCGCTAAGACGCCGGCCACCAAGGCTTGGATGATGGCCTTGAGAGCTAAGCAATCCTTAGTAGGATGGAGGATCCTCCCGTACGCACGCATGTAGGTCCGGTGTCTTGTCACCTCCTCTTGATTTGTAATCGGAGGCAACTTGATTTTGTTGTTATCAAGAAGGTGTTTGAAGATGATTGGAACTTCTTCGCTTCAAAGAGTATGTCCCGTGGAATTGATTTAGAAGCTTTTTGCGCGATCGTGTTGCGACGCTTGACTATCGCCAGTCACGCACCTTCCTCTATTACGAGAGGAAAAATTTACTGAGGGTTAGCCACCTTTTCGCTTCTTCAGCTTTCTTCCTTTTGAGGAAACGCTCTTGTTCTCCTCGTATTTTTAGATCTTTCCATGTAGTCATGGACGACCCCATGACTTCCCAACATCAATGGAGAGATTATTACGCACGCCCGCAATATGAATTCTGATTGATTTTTACGCTTATGGCCTTATTGCTAAGCTTTAACTAAACAAATAATCGCTTTCTCCACTCTTCTCGCTTCATCCAAGAGGGTTCCAATCGAGACTTCTGTCGCCATCGAAGAAGTTGTTGAGGAACAAGCTTTCCATATCATTCCAATGATGCTACGGCCTTGAGTCTTCGATACCAATCGGCAAGCCCGCAAGGGTTCCAACGAATGACCGAATCATCAAAGGCTCATTTCCGAGATCACCCCAAATGTGATTTGAAGTAAATCGTGTTGTGTAGGTGACCCTCTCCGCCAAATGGCGTGAAGTTGATCAAATTGAATTTCTACGTAAGGAATTGAATCCCATTCTCTAGGATACGGACACGGATGCCGCCTTTGACTTCTCGTGTGGACATCAAAGCATTGATTTTATCTTCAAGCTCTTTCATCCTTTCGCCATCATCCTCCCCTCGTTTTGGATTACTTCCAATAGGAAGAATTGGACCATTTCCACCTTGAGCACCGTGATGCGCTTTCTTTGAGGTTGATCGTAAATGTGTTCGCCTATCTCCGAATCATCGTTTTCGACATTATGGTGGGTAACTCCACCTTGTTGACTGTTTCGTGCCGTGGATCGAACCCGTGTTGTGCAATCAGATGGGTTTGTAACTCCCTCATCCGCTGCATGGCTAGCTCCATCTCGTTTCATTTCGCCTTAAGCTCTTCTCTTTGCTCGCTAAGGCTTCTTGTAACATTTAAGTGACATCGGAGTAATGGTAAAAGCTTCTCTCGATGGCGACCAACACTTGACATTGTGTCATCGGCTATCGCCGAATTGATGCTAAGCTTCGCCATCGATGACTCTCCTCATGCATCCTTCTATAGTCGATGTGTCAAGGGCCGCAATTGTAACAGACATTCTCTCGAGAAATCGAGACCCAACCTTTCCTCCGTGAGTGAAGTCGATCTCGATCCGCCACCGGTCCTTTCCCTTTGTTCACCATGTTGATAGTCACTTCAGAAACTCATCAAATTGGATGGATGATCTCTTTCTTCTTCGATGTCGCTCTTTTGATCAGCTTCGTGATCTTCCGTCACAGGAAAGCCGCTCAATATCAGCTCTTTTGGGTGAGCGCTCGACTCGTCAGTAACATCCCGATAACAACGCCTTAATCGGCTTTGCACATGAGCAAGAACAATCTATTTCGCCGATCGTCCTCTTTCGGTATACCCCACCAAGATGTGGTTGGTGTGGGTTATTACAAATTGCACTTCCACCCCAAGTGTAACGTTGTCCTAATGGAGGACACGCCTTCTTTGGGGACGCCGACTATTTGACTTGAGAGACAACTCGCCGCTTGGCTTCGCTATCCGGAAGTGCCAGATGAATCACGAGGGTCCGGTCATCTCGTGATTTTGCGAAGTCACTTGCCTCAACTTCTTCTTCTCCAGACTCGTGGACCCCTGGATGCTCAAACGAGACGCAATGTAAATTCTTTCGGTTGAGTCGCGCCGATGGCTAAGCACATTTTCAACATCACTTGAATTTGTACGCCCCAACCCGCTTGTGTTTTCTCTTGGGGCTAAAACGAACCCGTTGTGTTTTCTCTTGGGGCTAAAACGAACCCGTTGTGTTTTCTCTCAAAAACGAACCCGTTGTGTTTTCTCTCAAAAACGAACCCCGCTATTGGAGTAAACCTCTCATTCATAAAAGGAATCAAGAGGGATTTTGATTATGGTCCTAATCGTAGGAAGGTTTGACCAGATAGGAATTTTGAGACAATCCTAACCGCCGGAAGGTTTGATCGCTCAATTTGAAGTGGACCTCTCGCTCATGGAAGGAATCGAGAGGGATTTTGGCCGGTCCTAACGTAGGAAGGTTTGACCAGATAGGAATTTTGAGACAATCCTAACTGTAGGAAGGTTTGATCGTCAATTTGAAGTGGACCTCGCTCATGGAAGGAATCGAGAGGGATTTTGACCGGTCCCGATCGTAGGAAGGTTTGACCGTGATAGGAATTTTGAGACAATCCTAACCGCCTAAGGTTTGATCGCTCAATCTCGAAGTGGACCTCTGCTCATGGAAGGAATCGAGAGGAGATTTTGATCATGGTCCTAATCAGTAGGAAGGTTTGACCGTGATAGGAATTTTGAGACAATCCTAACCGTAGGAAGGTTTGATCGCTCAATTTGGAAGTGGACCTCTGCTCATGGAAGGAATCGAGGGGATTTTGACCATGGTCCTAACTATAGGAAGGTTTGACCATGATAGAAATTTGGAGACAATCCTAACCGTAGGAAGGTTTGATCGCTCAATGTGGAAGTGGACCTCTCGCTCATGGATTATCCACCCCTTTGCAAAATAGGGTTGCATTCATTTAGAATAGTTTATACTCATATTCTTATTGGAGTAAGAAGGAGAAGCGCTTTAACCTCTTGTACTCATCGGAGGATAGGGGCAGCTTTATACTCATATACCTATCTGAGTACGAGGGAGCAGCTTTATACTGTGATACCGTCGAGTATCGGAGGAGCGCTTTATACTCATATACCTATCTGAGTACGAGAGGGAGCAGCTTTATACTCATATACCTATCTGAGTACGAGGGAGCAGCTTTATATTCAGATACCGCCGGAGTATCGGAGGAGCAGCTTAACCTCTTATACTCATCGGAGGTACTTTCAGATTTAGCTTATTTCGCTAAGACGCCGCCACCAAGGCTTGGATGATGGCCTTGAGCTAAGCAATCCTTAGTAGGATGGAGGATCCTCCCGTAGTGCATACGGTATGTAGGGTCCGAAGTCTTGTCAGCCTCCTCTTGATTTGTAATCGGAGGCAACTTGATTTTGTTGTTATCAAGAAGGTGTTTGAAGATGATTGGAACTTCTTCGTCTCTGAAAGAGTATGTCCTGTGGAATTCTGATTTAGAAGCTTTTTTGCGCGATCGTGGTTGCGACGTTTGACTATCAGCAGTCACAGACGCCTTTCCTCTATTACGAGAGGAAAAATTTACTTCTGAGGGGTTAGCCACCTTTTCGCCTCTTTCAGCTTTCTTCCTTTTGAGGAAACGTTCGGCTTGTTCTCCTCGTATTTTAGATCTTTCCATGTAGTCATGGACGACCCCATGACTTCCAACATCAATGGAGAGATTATTACGGCACGCCCGCAATATGAATTCCTCGGTGATTGGATTTTTACGCTTTATGGCCTTATTATGAAGCGCTAACTAAACAAATAATCGCTTTCTCCACTCTTCGCTTTTCATCCAAGAGGGTTCCAATCGAGACTTCTGTCGCCATCGAAGAAGTTGTTGAGGAACAAGCTTTCCATATCATTCCAACAGCTGATGCTACCGGCCTTGAGTCTTCGATACCAATCAAGGCAGCCCGCAAGGGTTCCAACGAATGACCGATCATCAAAGGCTCATTTCCAGATCACCCCAAATGTGATTTGAAGTAAATCGTGTTGTGTAGTGACCCTCTCCGCCAAATGGCGGAAGTTGATCAAATTGAATTTCTACGTAAGGAATTGAATCCCATTCTCTAGGATACGGACACGGGATGCCGCCCTTTTGACTTCGTGTGGACATCAAAGCATTGATTTTATCTTCAAGCTCTTTCATCCTTTCGCCATCATCCTCCCCTGTTTTGGATTACTTCCAATAGGAAGAATTGGACCATTTCCACCTTGAGCACCGTGATGCGCTTTCTTTGAGGTTGATCGTAAATGTGTTCGCCTATCTCCGAATCATCGTCTTCGACATTATGGTGGGTAACTCCACCTTGTTGACTGTTTCGTGCCGTGGATCGAACCCGTGTTGTGCAACTCAGATGGGTTTGTAACTCCCTCATCCGCTGCATGGCTAGCTCCATCTCGTTTCATTTCGCCTTAAGCTCTTCTCTTTGCTCGCTAAGGCTTCTTGTAACATTTAAGTGACATCGGAGTAATGGTAAAAGCTTCTCTCGATGGCGACCAACACTTGACATTGTGTCATCGGCTATCGCCGAATTGATGCTAAGCTTCGCCATCGATGACTCTCCTCATGCATCCTTCTATAGTCGATGTGTCAAGGGCCGCAATTGTAACAGACATTCTCTCGAGAAATCGAGACCCAACCTTTCCTCCGTGAGTGAAGTCGATCTCGATCCGCCACCGGTCCTTTCCCTTTGTTCACCATGTTGATAGTCACTTCAGAAACTCATCAAATTGGATGGATGATCTCTTTCTTCTTCGATGTCGCTCTTTTGATCAGCTTCGTGATCTTCCGTCACAGGAAAGCCGCTCAATATCAGCTCTTTTGGGTGAGCGCTCGACTCGTCAGTAACATCCCGATAACAACGCCTTAATCGGCTTTGCACATGAGCAAGAACAATCTATTTCGCCGATCGTCCTCTTTCGGTATACCCCACCAAGATGTGGTTGGTGTGGGTTATTACAAATTGCACTTCCACCCCAAGTGTAACGTTGTCCTAATGGAGGACACGCCTTCTTTGGGGACGCCGACTATTTGACTTGAGAGACAACTCGCCGCTTGGCTTCGCTATCCGGAAGTGCCAGATGAATCACGAGGGTCCGGTCATCTCGTGATTTTGCGAGTCACTTGCCTCAACTTCTTCTTCTCCAGACTCGTGGACCCCTGGATGCTCAAACGAGACGCAATGTAAATTCTTTCGGTTGAGTCGCGCCGATGGCTAAGCACATTTTCAACATCACTTGAATTTGTACGCCCCAACCCGTCGTTGTTTATGGATCGGGTGACCCAAACGTTTCATTACCTGTTTTGACTTTGGTTCTCATTGTGACCAAGGCGACCAACACCAAGTTGATTGATTTCCACTTGTTGATGACCTCACCGAAAAGTGAAAGAAAGGGGCTAAAAGCCCATTTTTGTCAAGCATGGAGGATCATTGGGTTGGCGAAGTAAGCTGACCGCTCACTGGCCGAGAGATGTTTACACCGGCATAGGCGTTTTAGTCGCTTCAGAAGCGGTACCGAGCCGCTCGCTGAAGAATGTTGCCAGACGCAGTCTTGAGCCGATTTTGATGTTGCCTTCGACCCAAACTTTGTGATTTTGAGTCGATTCCCCGGTTGACTTTGACTCCTCGGCTTTAACAACAAAGACGTGCTCGAGCAAAGCGCAGCACGGCGTTTTGAGCGCGACTCTTCCTTATCAATCGGGTCCTTTTGACGAGAACCCATTCTTCCTCGGGAGGAGTGTTGACGGGTTGAAGCGCCAGTAGTTTGTTGACGCTTTGATCATGTGAGTTCGTCGATAGTGAACTCCATCCGACTCCGTGGCCTCGCTAATTGACGAGCCATCTTTAACGCCGCTCGACGAGCCCTCTTCGCCGATCGGTTGAGATCTTGTTAAGAGGAAATCGCCGCGCAAGCTTAACAAAAATTCGCGATCACAACAGTAACTAACTTCCTCTGGGGATGAGATCCGATGTTTGCGAGGTGAGGAGGACTTCATGAGGAAGAAGCTTTCCATATCATTCCAACAGTTGATGCTACCGGCCTTGAGTCTTCGATACCAATCAAGGCAGCCCGCAAGGGTTCCAACGAATGACCGAATCATCAAAGGCTCATTTCGAGATCACCCCAAATGTGATTTGAAGTAAATCGTGTTGTGTAGGTGACCCTCTCCGATCAAATGGCGTGAAGTTGATCAAATTGAATTTCTGGGTAAGGAATTGAATCCCATTCTCTAGGATACGGACACGGGATGCCAGTCCTTTTGACTTCCTGTGTGGACATCAAAGCATTGATTTTATCTTCAAGCTCTTTCATCCTTTCGCCATCATCCTCCCCCTGTTTTGGATTACTTCCAATAGGAAGAATTGGACCATTTCCACCTTGAGCACCAGATGCAGCTTTCTTTGGAGGTTGATCAGCGTAAATGTGTTCGTCTATCTCCGAATCACTGTCTTCGACATTATGGTGGGTAACTCCACCTTGTTGATCGTTTCAGTCGTTGATCGACCTGTGTTGTGCAATCAGATGGGTTTGTAACTCCTCATCCGCTGCATGGCTAGCTCCATCTCTGTTCTCATTTCGGCCTTAAGCTCTTCTCTTTGCTTGGCTAAGGCTTCTTGTAACATTTAAGTCAGGACATCGGGAGTAATGGTAAAAGCTTCTCTGGGATGGCGACCAACACTTGACATTGTGTCATCTGGCTATCGCCAATTGATGTCTAAGCTTCGTCATCGATGACTCTCCTCATGCATCCTTCTATAGTCGATGTGTCAAGTACCGCAATTGTAACCGACATTCTCTCGAGAAATCGAGACCCAACCTTTCCTCCGTGAGTGAAGTCGATCCGTGATCCGCCACCGGTCCTTTCCCTTTGTTCACCATGTTGATAGTCACTTGAAACTCATCAAATTGGATGGATGATCTCTTTCTTCTTCGATGTCGTCTTTTGGTGACGGCTTCGAGATCTTCGTTCTTGCCGGATTCGAATCTGAAGCTCTTTGTGGGTGAGCGTTCGACTCAGAACAGGCACATCCTGATAACAACGTCTTAATCAGTTTTGCACATGAGCAAGAACAATCTATTTCGTCGATCGTCCTCTTTCGTGTGTTGCTACCCCCAGCCTGAAGATGTGGTTGGTGTGGGTTATTACAAATTGCACTTCCACCCCCAAGTGTAACGTTGTCCTTAATTGGAGGACACGTCTTCTTTTGGGGACGTCGACTATTTGACTTGAGAGACAACTTTCGTCGCTTGGCTTCGTCATCTGAAGTTGCTTCTGTATGAATCACGAGGGTCTGGTCATCTCTCGTGATTTTGCGAGTCACTTGCCTCAACTTCTTCTTCTCAGCAGACTCGTGGACCCCTTGTGGGATGCTCAAACGAGACGCAACAGAAATTCTTTCAGTTTGAGTTGCGTCAGATGGCTAGGCACATTTCTGAACATCACTTGGAATTTGGAGTGCGGCCCCTGACATCGTTGTTTATGGATCGGGTGACCCAAACGTTTCATTACCGGTGTTTTGACTTTGGTTCTCAATTGTGGACCAAGGCGTGAACACCGAAGTTGACGGATTTCCGGACTTAACGGTTGATACCTCGGTAGGTGAAAGGCGGAATTTTGTCAGTGGAGGGCTGCCTACGTTTGTTGGCGAAGCAGTTCGAGCTATTCGGCCTTGAGCGGTTTACTACCTGGCTATTTGGCGGGCGGAAACGGCTAATCGTGGCGGCCTCAATCTCGGTTGAAGAATGTTGCGGCGAGTCTTGAGCCGATTTTGATGTTGCCGGGACCCAAACTTTGTGATTTTGAGTCGATTCCCTGGTTGACTTTGACTCCTGCGCCTTGCGAACAACAGCACGTGCTCGAGCAAAGCGTGCACGGCGTTTTTGAGCGCACTCCTTCCTTATCAATCGGGTCCTTTTGACGAGAACCCATTCTTCCTTGGGAGGAGTGTTGACGGGTTGAAGCGCTGTAGTTTGTTGACGCCTTTGATCATGTGAGTTCGTCTGATAGTGAACTCCATCCGTCGACTCCAGGGCCTTGGCTAATTGACGAGCCATCTTTGACGCCGCTCGACGAGCCCTCTTCGCCGATCGGTTGAGATCTTGTTAAGAGGGGAAATCGCCTCTGTCGCAAGCGAACAAAAATCTTTGCGCATCACAACAGAACGAACTTCCCTCTTAGGGGATGAGATCCTCCGATGTTTGCGAGGTGAGGAGGACTTCGATGAGGAAGAGGAGAGGTATTCTTCGAACTTGGCTTGATCGAAGAAGTAATCCAATCCATCGACCATGAGGTCGGCTTGATCGCCGCAAGGTCGCGACACAACAATCTCGGGCTCGAGACCGTTGACTCCACCGTGGTCGCCATCGTGTTTGGGTCGAAAGTTGATTCCATTTGTAAAACTTGAGAAAATTACACTTTGGTTCTCGCTACAAAGAAATTTAATAACTCTCTCACAAACTCAACAAAAGACGCTACAAGTGTAGATCTCCGCTGGACTTTGTCACGCTGGGACGCAGAATCCGGACCACCGCAAATGATCTTCGAATCGACGGTTTAGTTGATGCTTCGCAAAGGAAACAAGAACTTCAAAGAAATATCTTAGCAAGGTAAGATATCTACTCTTCTCAAGAATAAGTCAAAGCTTAAACTCGAGGAATCTCCGTGTGGATCGTGTTCTTGAACTCCGAGCTTGGATCTCGATTGCCCCTTTCGATAGCCGACCTCCGCCCAAGTGGACGTAGGAGGGTATTTATAGTCTTTGGGAAGCGTGCCCTCGAAGAAACACAAGTGTCATAAGTGCTCCATATTTGCGATTAGCGGCCAGTACGCCTGTAAGCTACCCGCCTACCAGCTGGCGGCGGTGTAGAAGGCTACATTGGCGGCGGGCGATGTCAGCTACTACCGGCGGCGGCGGCGATATGTTGCCTCGCTAAGCGGCGAGGCAATGTCGCCCCTCCACCGTTGTAACGGTTTTCCTTCTTTTAGGCATGATTAAATGTCCTAGAATCACGCCTAGTGGCGATCTTCGCGGTAACCGCACATTAAAGTATTTGAACGCTCTCTACCGATAAAGTCAAGTGGGCCCCACCAAAGATTGATTTAAACCCTTCAAGAGCTCAAGCTTGCCGTGTTCGCCATGAAAGACAGTAAGTGTCTCGCTAGTTGCGAGACATCAAGGTGTCTCGCCATGGCGAGACATCAGTGTCTCGCTAATAGCGAGACATCAAGGTGTCTCGCCATGGCGGCATTCAGTGTCTCGCTAATAGCGAGACACATCAAGTGTCTCGCTAATAGCGAGACACATCAAGTGTCTCGCTAATAGCGAGACACATCAAGTGTCTCGCTCATGGCGAGGCACAAACCAGTGTCTCGCACTGTAGCGAGACACAATCTTCTCATGTGTTGACTTCTTGAGATTTCGACGACGTTGTCCTTCGATCTTCTCATGATTTAGTCATATTTGAGGTTCTTCAGCAATTTTTGATGCCTACATCCTACTCGTGTCTTTTCGGGTAGAAAATATTTTTGCAAAGAATGGTTCACAGAGTATGGAAGTTGGTTGGAATATAGTGAGAGCAAAGATGCTTGTTTTTGTTTGTATTGTTATTTGTTTAAACCACCGCATCAAAAGGGAGGTGGCGATCATTTTGTTGGTACGGGGTACCATACTTGGACAAAGGAGGGGTTGAAAAAACATGTCAGAGACCACAATAGTGCTCATACACAATGTTTTAAAGCTTGTCAAGATCTCATGAACGGGAAGCAACATATAGATATTAATATATGTAAAGCTTCTCAACAAGAGAAGATTGACTATCGCCTCCGCTTGAGAACAACGGTTAGAGCCGTCATGTTTCTTTTACGTCAAGGAAGCTCTTTCCGTGGCCATGATGAATCGGAAAAATCGTTGAACAAAGGATGGTTTCTTGAACTTCTAAAATATACGGCTCTATGTAGAGAAGATATTAATAAAGTTGTGTTGGTAAATACGCTAGAAAATAACAAATTGAGTTCACCAACAATTCAGAAAGATGTTATCAATGCTTGTGCCTATTTGACAACGAAAGCTATCATTGAAGATATTAATGATGATTTGTTTGCTTTATTAGTTGATGAGTCTCGTGATGTATCAACTAAAGAAAAAATATTGATGAGTCTCGTGATGTATTCAAAACAATGACAATCTAGGATTCCAGATAGTGGATAGACAATATTGATGAAGCCAATCAATTATAAATATACACTTTTGCAGATAGAATATTCTATCAGATTTGATGAATATTCCCAGTACACAATCATGGGATCAAAGATACCATTCAAACACCAACTGAATCCAAGATCTAATCTAAACTAACACAACATCAAATCTTCAAGATATTCAAAAAGGAAATATAACCAAAAAAATAAAAATTTAAACCAAAATTCGAAAACGTACCAATCGCCCGACAAACTGCAGCAAAAAGAAAAGAATAACTCTCTCAAAAATAGTAGGAGTCCATAATGTTGGGAGAAAGGCATTAAGATTTCAAAAGAGGGAAGATATTTAGCCAAAATAAGAAAATGAAATCGCAGGGGCAATGTAATACCTTGACGACCCCAAAATCGCTCGAAGGGGACCTTTCTCTCAACTCTCTCGCTGCAAATAATTGGATGGGGGTAATCTAGGAATTTCGATGGATAGCTAGCGTCTTCAATTTTGTTGGTTTGGGACGGTTGAATAAACAAGGAGGGTACGGTGGTATTTCCCTCTGAAAATGATGCCACAGCTGATGATGCCGACTTTAGAGGTGGAAATGGGCCCGGCCGTATTCAATTTCAATGAGTTTTTGGATAGGCTAAATATCAGAAAACCCCCTTAACTTTGGGCGATTATTAGCAAATCACCCTTAACTTTCAAAGTATCAGAAACACCCCCTTAAGTATCGAGATTATCACGAAACTCCCCTTTAACTTTCAGATTTTATCAGAAAATCGCCTTTTAACTTTGAGATTTTATTAGGAAACCCCCCTAATTTAAGGGAGGGGGGATTTTTGTGATGATCAGTCAGTGAAGTCAATGATGTAGCTTTTCATTTCTTCTAATGGCAAATATCAGAACAACCCCACCCCCAACCCCCCCCCCCCCCCCCCCCTCCCCAACCTCCAAGCGTTCAAATTATCAGAAAAACTCCCTTAAGTATAGAGATTGTCACAAATCTCTTATTTAACTTTCAGATTTTATTAGAAAACGCCCCTTTAACTTTGATATTTTATTAGAAAACCCCCTACTTTGGGGGGTGTCTGATAAAATCTCAAAGTTAAAGAAGATTTTCAGATAACTTATGGGGGGTTTTGTGATATTTTGAAAGTTAAAGGGGGTTTCTAATAATTGTTCAAAGTTAGGGTTTTACAATATTTAGCCTTCTTCTAACTTTCAAGTATGTTTTTGCTTGTATATGAAGAATGATGGAGTTAAAAAGACAATGACTGGCTCAAAAGGAGACAAAATATAAAACAAATTGACTGGTTTTAAAAGAAAACAAAATATAAAAATATATTTGAAATTATTGATTGGATCTTGGAGGTCTAATTGTATCATCCTTAGAGGTAATGTGATATTATCAAAATCCACAGTTTGTTTTAGTTTTCACTCGTCCAAAACATCAAAACCTCGGGCTTAACAACTTTCGTACACTGGTGTTGTTCATCTCAATTAAATCATGATCACTTGATTATAATACACCTAAGGCATCAGTTCTGCTTAATTATAATCATCCAATACTTAATGCATCTAAAATGTAAGTGCGTACCTCAACAATAGTCTTTTAACTTTCAGTAAAGATGCGTACCTCAACAATAGTCTTTTAACTTTCAGTAAAGATGGGTTTAGAGTATAATTATCCTTTTAATTTATATTTAATGGATTCTTCAACGAAAAGTTAAAATATGATTAATTTATATTTAACAAAAGAAATGGAACGAAGTTCAGAAAAATAAAGTGAAGGGACCAATTTGAAAATTAAGCCCTATTACGAAATCAAATACGTCGTTTACCCTTCATTTAATTGAGTAACTGCAGGACAACATACATTTAGCTGGAAAAAACATAACTTTAGGATTTTAAATGGATGCAATAGTCGGCTACAAGAGTTGAAAAGAGATATTACTGGTGGACATTAAAGTGAGGCGGTCGATTCGGTCCTAACAAATTCACAAACTTGGCACCCGACCTGAATTGAAAGCAATATAAAAATCAAATCGAACCATAATAAATAAGATAGTTCGGCCGGTTCAATCGGTCCAGATCATATTTTTCACTTAATCCTACACCACAGCTCTTCTTATAATTTTGTTCTTATTCATGTGTTTGTTTCAAGATTTTTTTTCTCCTAGAAGTGACTTCTTGAAACGTCAACCCACGTCATAAAAATTAAAAAAAACTCATTTCTGACTAATTTGCTTGGAAAGGAACTGGAAAACAAATAAAGAAGATAAAAAAATTAAGAGAGAGTAAGGTGTCTCCTTGGGAACCATCCAAACTATTTTTTTTTTTATAAATTTAGTTTTCTACTTTTTACTCACCAACCAAACATGAAATTGAGGTTTTTTAGAAATTGGGGTTGTTTAAGCACCAACCAAACAACAAAAACCATTTGTAAGCATCTCACGGAAAGCACAAATTTGGTTTTTTCTCTAGAAATTGAGTTTTCTAATTATTGGGGATTTGATCCAAACAACCCGTTACTTTAGAGACTAATTTCAAAGCAACTTAGGAATTACAGTATCTAGTTGCAATTTCAGTTATTTACCATACTATTTCATAATAGCTTAAGAATTGGGGGACATAATAGTAATTTCAATTATTTTAGGCCTTATTTGGTGAAGGGTTAAAATGGGTTTAACCCTTCACTAACCCGCCAAAAAATGATTTTTGGTTGAAGGTTTTTAGTACCCCAGGTCAACGGGCTATGAGCAATTAATCCGACAAAATGACGGGTTAACAATTTCACCACTTTAGGCGGTGTAAAATCTTAACTCTTCTGTCGAGGGTAAATGATGTAATTTAAAAGTTTGACATTTCTATATTGGAGGAGTTAGAAGTTGGAACTAACTTTATTTTAATAATTAAGCCCGTTATGACTCTCTGAGCTGTGTATTCTAATATTTAATATTTATTATTTATTGGTTGGGATAAGTTGGAGCTAAGTAGGATAATTGTTTCAATGGAATAATTTTATCTATTTGGGATATTTTGAGTGAGGGTAAAGTGGGACAAGTTGGGATAATGGGACAATTTAAAGCTTTGATTTGGCAATTTATGTGAGATAATTGATGATATGTCACCTTATTAAAATATAATATTTATTTATCAATTAAGTCTAAATTAATTTATCTAATTGGTTTAGTATATAATTTAGTAGGTTATTACAATATAATACATTATTTTACTTTATACTAAAATATAATATGTTATATTATAATTACTAATTAATTATATCTATGTTTAATGTTATTAATTAATACATTATATTATATTATAATAATATGATATATAAATATTATAATATTTTTTATTCAATATAATATTATTTAAAATATTATATTATTATTAAAATATAATATTATATTTTATGATAATTACTATAATTTCAATGGGATAATTGATGACATGACTCCTTATTAAATATAATATTTATAATAACTGTAATATACCATTAATATGTTCAATATCATTAATTAAAAATATTATTAATTAATATATTATATTATAAAACCCTACTTTGGGGTGTCCGATAAAATCTCAAAGTTAAAGAAGATTTTCAGATAACTTATGGGGTTTTGTGATATTTTGAAAGTTAAAGGGGTTTCTAATAATTGTTCAAAGTTAGGGATTTTACAATATTTAGCCTTCTTCTAACTTTCAAGTATGTTTTGCTTGTATATGAAGAATGATGGAGTTAAAAAGACAATGACTGGCTCAAAAGGAGACAAAATATAAAACAAATTGACTGGTTTTAAAAGAAAACAAAATATAAAAATATATTTGAAATTATTGATTGGATCTTGGAGGTCTAATGGTATCATCCTTAGAGGTAATGTGATATTATCAAAATCCACAGTTTGTTTTAGTTTTTCACTCGTCCAAAACATCAAAACCTCGGGCTTAACAACTTTCGTACACTGGTGTTGTTCATCTCAATTAAATCATGATCACTTGATTATAATACACCTAAGGCATCAGTTCTGCTTAATTATAATCATCCAATACTTAATGCATCTAAAATGTAAGTGCGTACCTCAACAATAGTCTTTTAACTTTCAGTAAAGATGCGTACCTCAACAATAGTCTTTTAACTTTCAGTAAAGATGGGTTTAGAGTATAATTATCCTTTTAATTTATATTTAATGGATTCTTCAACGAAAAGTTAAAATATGATTAATTTATATTTAACAAAAGAAATGGAACGAAGTTCAGAAAAAATAAAGTGAAGGGACCAATTTGAAAATTAAGCCCTATTACAGAAATCAAATACGTCGTTTACCCTTCATTTAATTGAGTAACTGCAGGACAACACACATTTAGCTGGAAAAAAACATAACTTTAGGATTTTAAATGGATGCAATAGTCGGCTACAAGAGTTGAAAAGAGATATTACTGGTGGACATTAAAGTGAGGCGGTCGATTCGGTCCTAACAAATTCACAAACTTGGCACCCAACCTGAATTGAAAGCAATATAAAAATCAAATCGAACCATAATAAATAAGATAGTTCGGCCGGTTCAATCGGTCCAGATCATATTTTCACTTAATCCTACACCACAGCTCTTCTTATAATTTTGTTCTTATTCATGTGTTTGTTTCAAGATTTTTTTCTCCTAGAAGTGACTTCTTGAAACGTCAACCCACGTCATAAAAATTAAAAAAAACTCATTTCTGACTAATTTGCTTGGAAAGGAACTGGAAAACAAATAAAGAAGATAAAAAATTAAGAGAGTAAGGTGTCTCCTTGGGAACCATCCAAACTATTTTTTTTTATAAATTTAGTTTTCTACTTTTTACTCACCAACCAAACATGAAATTGAGGTTTTTTAGAAATTGGGGTTGTTTAAGCACCAACCAAACAACAAAAACCATTTGTAAGCATCTCACGGAAAGCACAAATTTGGTTTTTTCTCTAGAAATTGAGTTTTCTAATTATTGGGGATTTGATCCAAACAACCCGTTACTTTAGAGACTAATTTCAAAGCAACTTCGGAATTACAGTATCTAGTTGCAATTTCAGTGATTTACCATACTATTTCATAATAGCTTAAGAATTGGGGGACATAATAGTAATTTCAATTATTTTAGGCCTTATTTGGTGAAGGGTTAAAATGGGTTTAACCCTTCACTAACCCGCCAAAAAATGATTTTTGGTTGAAGGTTTTTAGTACCCCAGGTCAACGGGCTATGAGCAATTAATCCGTCAAAATGACGGGTTAACAATTTCACCACTTTAGGCGGTGTAAAATCTTAACTCTTCTCGGTGTCGAGGGTAAATAATGTAATTTAAAAAGTTTGACATTTCTATATTGGAGGAGTTAGAAGTTGGAACTAACTTTATTTTAATAATTAAGCCCGTTATGACTCTCGGGAGCTGTGTATTCTAATATTTAATATTTATTATTTATTGGTTGGGACAAGTTGGAGCTAAGTAGGATAATTGTTTCAATGGAATAATTTTATCTATTTGGGATATTTTGAGTGAGGGTAAAGTGGGACAAGTTGGGATAATGGGACAATTTAAAGCTTTGATTTGACAATTTATGTGAGATAATTGATGATATGTCACCTTATTAAAATATAATATTTATTTATCAATTAAGTCTAAATTAATTTATCTAATTGGTTTAGTATATAATTTAGTAGGTTATTACAATATAATACATTATTTTACTTTATACTAAAATATAATATGTTATATTATAATTACTAATTAATTATATCTATGTTTAATGTTATTAATTAATACATTATATTATATTATAATAATATGATATATAAATATTACAATATTTTTTATTCAATATAATATTATTAAAATATTATATTATTATTAAAATATAATATTATATTTTATGATAATTACTATAATTTCAATGGGATAATTGATGACATGACTCCTTATTAAAATATAATATTATAATAACTGTAATATACCATTAATATGTTCAATATCATTAATTAAAAATATTATTAATTAATATATTATATTATATTAAATTCACATATAATATTATATAGTATCATACATTAATATATAGTAGATTATTACTATTTTATTGTAGCAATAAAATATTATTTAATATTATAACTACAACAATATTGATAATATATTTAGGACTATTAATTAATATAATAAAGTAATATTATAATAATATAATACTAATATTATAATATATGAAATATTATTAACTAATATGTAATAATGTTATATTAGATAATATTATATAATATTTTATTATCTTATATTATAGCGAAATTTTATAATATAATATAATTAAGATATATTATATATTATAATACAATTAACATATATTAGATATTTAATAAATTAATGCTTCAAAATTATCCCACATTCTCCATGATTGTCCCAAAGTTAAGAATGAGATAAGTTTTGGAGGTTGGGACAAAAAGTTTGTGTAGAAGTGGGATAATTTTTGGAAAAGTGAGGGTAATTGTCTCAATCTCATTATCTCAATGAATAACACCTTCAAGTAAAATCCTAATTCCATTTGTCCCAATGAATATCACCATAAAATAAAGTCCCAAAAAAATATCCCACTTACCCGAAAATTACACCAACCATTAACTCCCTCAAACTTACAGTAGCTACTTCAATCTTGTAACATTTTTGTCCACACTGGCTAACCGGAGTCCTATGTTTTAATTTTTTTATTTAAATATTGATTCTTAAATGGTGTCACTATTTTAATATTAAGATTCCATTTGGCTTTGGCCAATATAGCTATCGCACCATTTGCATTACAAGTTTATAATGGACTTATTTAAAATTTGCCAAAACACTTCAACTTTACAAATTATGAATATGCCGAAAAGCTAATTTTGTCTAACTGCATGTTGGAAGGAGAGTTGAGAATATATATTTTTAATAATTATTAGTAAGTTTTCATACTTTAGATAAGGTTAAAATTGATAGTTTAATAAACTTAACCATCTTAATCCTTCGTTAGTTGCCAAATACAAAAAAATTAATTCTTCATCTTAGCTATCAAATCCAAACTAAATTTAATCATTTTAACCCCTCATAAAAGGTTAACTAATTTAATCCTTCTTCTTAACTATTCTATTTTAACCCAGTGCCAAAACGGCACCTTAGAGACTAATTTCAGTATATGAAAGATTTTAAGGGACTAACACAGGCGGGTTAAAAAAAAAACCCTTTTAATTGATTTCAAATGCGCCCTTAGTTTCAAAATACGGTCAGCCAAACCATGCGGATCAAAACTTAGACCCGACCCGGTAAAGATCAAGGGGCCAACTGCGTAATAATCCCTCAGTCCGTCGATCGACATAAACCTCAGTGTGAAAATTTTGTAGAAAGAAGAAGGGGAAAAAAAATCTCACTCTCTCTATTCGTTCCTCAGTCTCTTTATTTTCCAAGCTTTGAACGATGCAGGTAATCCTATTTCTCAAAAATTTTTTCTGGATTCTTAGCCTCTTTTTTACCACAATTTTGCCCTAGAAAAGATTTTATATTAAATCTTAACCCTATAAAGCCCTAATGTTAGCTTCGACGAGATAAATCTGTTTTTTTTGGTGTAATCTCTGAAGCTTTATAATTTCTTAAATTCGAACTAGGAAATATGGAGTTGCATCAAGATGAGATTTTGTGCACGGAGTCTACTGTGAAAAGGGTTTCTAGGGTTTTATGTTGATGATCAACAGAAACCTGCAGATAGAATTAGGCGCATTTCAAGTTGTACAAGGAGAGTTTTGAGCCATTATTCAAATCCTGATTTAACTTCGTTGATTAAATTTCTTTCAACACTTTGACGTTTACTTTGTGCCGCACTGCCCCATTGGAGTATATATTGGCTATATTGCTTATAATTTTGGCAAACATTGTAAGTATAATATGATTAATATGCTTAAAGTACACTTCAGTTTTGCAAAAGGTATAATCATTGTTTTAGTTCCTATGTTTCATGTCGCTAGGCAGTATTTTCCCAAAAGAACAAGGTTGTAGGTAGTTTTATGTAGAAAAGCAAAGTGGGTATATTGTTTTGAAGTGTTTGGAATGAGGTTAGCCTGTATCACCTTCCTTTGTGCAATGAGTGGCTGCATTCAGTTAACAATGATATAGATTTGAATTTATGGAAATTGATTGTTTGCATTCCAGTGCTTGTGTTTCATAAAACCTTAAAACTAATGCCTGTTTTAATAAGTGATGAATTATATAGAAGTTGCTCAGAGAAGATGAAACTAGGTTATTTGGAATATTGTTTGAAATGAAGTAATTGATGGGACAGGCCATTAGTATTAGGGGCATACACTAGAACAAACACTAGACAAAGGACTTATTTGGAACTAGAGAGGTTAGGACATGAAACCTTCTAATGATAAAATGTTATAAAAAATTAATTGCAGAGCTAAATTTTGGAACAAAATATTAATTCTACCAGGAAAGTAGATCTCTGGAGAATATGAACTATAAATTTTCATTATTATGGATTAGTAAGTTGGTTGAGTGAAGACGACAAAAAGTATAAAACAAAGAAGAGGTAACATCTTATAAAGTTAGTTGGTGTGTGACTAATTAAAATCTTGAAAATAAATATTACTATATTAGGAAAGAAGAAAGCTAAGAAAGCGGTTAGCGAAACTATGTTTTGGCACATAATAATTTATGTAAAATTGAGGTAATTGTCTCAATCTCATTATCTCAATGAATAACACCTTCAAGGAAAATCCTAATTCCATTTGTCCCAATGAATATCACCATAAAATAAAGTCCCAAAAATATCCCACTTACCCAAAATTACACCAACCATTAACCCCTCAAACTTACAGAGCTACTTCAATCTTGTAACATTTTTGTCCACACTGCTAACCGGAGTCCTATGTTTTAATATTTTTATTTAACTATTGATTCTTAAATGGTGTCACTATTTTAATATTAAGATTCCATTTGGCTTTGGCCAATATAGCTATCGCACCATTTGCATTACAAGTTTATAATGGACTTATTTAAAATTTGCCAAAACACTTCAACTTTACAAATTATGAATATGCCGAAAAGCTAATTTTGTCTAACTGCATGTTGGAAGGAGAGTTGAGAATATATATTTTTAATAATTATTAGTAAGTTTTCATACTTTAGATAAGGTTAAAATTGATAGTTTAATAAACTTAACCATCTTAATCCTTCAGTTAGTTGCCAAATACAAAAAAATTAATTCTTCATCTTAGCTATCAAATCCAAACTAAATTTAATCATTTTTAACCCCTCATAAAAGGTTAACTAATTTAATCCTTCTTCTTAACTATTCTATTTTAACCCAGTGCCAAAACGGCACCTTAGAGACTAATTTCAGTATATGAAAGATTTTAAGGACTAACACAGGCGGGTTAAAAAACCCTTTAATTGATTTCAAATGCGCCCTTAGTTTCAAAATACGGTCAGCCAAACCATGCGGATCAAAACTTAAACCCGACCCGGTAAAGATGAAGGGGCCAACTGCGTAATAATCCCTCAGTCCGTCGATCGACATAAACCTCAGTGTGAAAATTTTGTAGAGAGAAGAAGGGGAAAAAAATCTCACTCTCTATTCGTTCCTCAGTCTCTTTATTTTCCAAGCTTTGAACGATGCAGGTAATCCTATTTCTCAAAATTTTTTCTGGATTCTTAGCCTCTTTTTACCATAATTTTGCCCTAGAAAAGATTTTATATTAAATCTTAACCCTATAAAGCCCTAATGTTAGCTTCGACGAGATAAATCTGTTTTTTTTGGTGTAATCTCTGAAGCTTTATAATTTCTTAAATTCGAACTAGGAAATATGGAGTTGCATCAAGATGAGATTTTGTGCACGGAGTCTACTGTGAAAAGGGTTTCTAGGGTTTTATGTTGATGATCAACAGAAACCTGCAGATAGAATTAGGCGCATTTCAAGTTGTACAAGGAGAGTTTTGAGCCATTATTCAAATCCTGATTTAACTTCGTTGATTAAATTTCTTTCAACACTTTGACGTTTACTTTGTGCCGCACTGCCCCATTGGAGAGTATATATTGGCTATATTGCTTATAATTTTTGGCAAACATTGTAAGTATAATATGATTAATATGCTTAAAGTACACTTCAGTTTTGCAAAAGGTATAATCATTGTTTTAGTTCCTATGTTTCATGTCGCTAGGCAGTATTTTCCCAAAAGAACAAGGTTGTAGGTAGTTTTATGTAGAAAAGCAAAGTGGGTATATTGTTTTGAAGTGTTTGGAATGAGGTTAGCCTGTATCACCTTCCTTTGTGCAATGAGTGGCTGCATTCAGTTAACAATGATATAGATTTGAATTTATGGAAATTGATTGTTTGCATTCCAGTGCTTGTGTTTCATAAAACCTTAAAACTAATGCCTGTTTTATTAAGTGATGAATTATATAGAAGTTGCTCAGAGAAGATGAAACTAGGTTATTTGGAATATTGTTTGAAATGAAGTAATTGATGGGACAGGCCATTAGTATTAGGGGCATACACTAGAACAAACACTAGACAAAGGACTTATTTGGAACTAGAGAGGTTAGGACATGAAACCTTCTAATGATAAAATGTTTTAAAAAAATTAATTGCAGAGCTAAATTTTTGGAACAAAATATTAATTCTACCAGGAAAGTAGATCTCTGGAGAATATGAACTATAAATTTTCATTATTATGGATTAGTAAGTTGGTTGAGTGAAGACGACAAAAGTCGCAAACAAAGAAGAGGTAACATCTTATAAAGTTAGTTGGTGTGTGACTAATTAAAATCTTGAAAATAAATATTACTATATTAGGAAAGAAGAAAGCTAAGAAAGCGGTTAGCTTAAACTATGTTTTGGCACATAATAATTTATGTAAAATTGATAACCATATGTTAATGTTTGTAAAGCTAATACAAAAAGAGCCGAGACACATAATGTCAATTGTTTGAAGTATAAATCTTACAAGTCCTAATCAGTGCTTTAAAATGCAGCCTGGACTTCGAAGTCCATGGATAGAAACAATTTCCAAAGGCAAACTTTCTCATTTATGGATGCTGCCACTGATACTATTCATTGCTTCTCTGTGCCCCTATTTTACCCTTTTTCTTTTGGCCTTTTCATACTGATGGCAGTTATGCTAATATAGCGGAGGCAATGGTTATATTAGCAGCAATAGAGAAAGGCTTATAGGTTTTATTTCTTCATTCTTCACTATTCCTATTCTTCTTTCAGTGAAGCGCCATCTATGCTTCATGTTGCCCTACCCACCCTGCAATAATTAAGAAATTGTATAGCATGAGTCCTATTTATAACAGAACTAAAAATATACTCTGCAAAGATGAAAATTGAAAAGCTGTAGGATGTAGCGATATTCCTCTTAGGTGTCAAAATGTTTGGAGACTTGAGGAGTAGGTTATGGCAATCTTATTCGTAAGATTTGTTAATGGAGAGACACTTCTGTGTTTTTGAAAGACTAAAGAGATATTCAAAGTTGTAAATCTAGCGGAGATTAGTATATAACCAAGTAATGGTTGGGAGTAATATTTTCATTAAGTAAGGTCAATAAATAATCATGAGGGAAAGTGAAGAGGATGTTCTACTTAGAACTAGGACAAACAAAATGGAGATTGTTTTGGAATAATATGTGAACATCGAATAGCAATAAAGTTGAAAAAGAAGTATAAGGTGCTTATATGACAAACAGAACTTTATTGTTCACAATGTTTGGCAATTAGAATCAAACACTTCTATAAAATAAGTGTAGTTGACATGAGAAGGTTGATGGATAAATTGAGAACGTAAAGAGAAAGATAAGGAATAAATGTGTCCATTAGATATGAGTGAAAGCTTTTCTTGAGTATAACATGATTATAAAATAAGGCAAATTTGATTGTGTTGGTATGAATATGGTCGAGGTGGATAAATACACCAGTTAGGAGTAGATAATGGAGTGTCAAAGGAATATTGATGGACCACAACGATCATAGTCAGGTAATGAAAAGGAATTATCGTTGTGGCTTACCTAATGAGGGCCCTTAATTAGTTTCTATGAGGAAAAACTATAGTCTTGATACAAAATATTGGGACAAAGGTTGTTCTCTTATGTATAATAGTTCTATAAACTATTACTTAACATGAAATCCCTATAATTAAGATTTCAACTCATTGAGGGAGTAACTGAGCAAGAAAAGTAGTAAAAAGGAACTATCATTTTATATACACTAAAACTAATGGGTCTATTACTGTTCCTAAGCTACAGTAACAAGCTACAGTAAAGTTATTTAATATATATAAAAGATTTTAGGGACTAACACAGGCGGGTTAAAAAACCCTTTAATTGATTTCAAATGCGCCCTTAGTTTCAAAATACGGTCAGCCAAACCATGCGGATCAAAACTTAAACCCGACCCGGTAAAGATGAAGGGGCCAACTGCGTAATAATCCCTCAGTCCGTCGATCGACATAAACCTCAGTGTGAAAATTTTGTAGAGAGAAGAAGGGGAAAAAAAAATCTCACTCTCTCTATTCGTTCCTCAGTCTCTTTATTTTCCAAGCTTTGAACGATGCAGGTAATCCTATTTCTCAAAATTTTTTCTGGATTCTTAGCCTCTTTTTACCATAATTTTGCCCTAGAAAAGATTTTATATTAAATCTTAACCCTATAAAGCCCTAATGTTAGCTTCGACGAGATAAATCTGTTTTTTGGTGTAATCTCTGAAGCTTTATAATTTCTTAAATTCGAACTAGGAAATATGGAGTTGCATCAAGATGAGATTTTGTGCACGGAGTCTACTGTGAAAAGGGTTTCTAGGGTTTTATGTTGATGATCAACAGAAACCTGCAGATAGAATTAGGCGCATTTCAAGTTGTACAAGGAGAGTTTTGAGCCATTATTCAAATCCTGATTTAACTTCGTTGATTAAATTTCTTTCAACACTTTGACGTTTACTTTGTGCCGCACTGCCCCATTGGAGTATATATTGGCTATATTGCTTATAATTTTGGCAAACATTGTAAGTATAATATGATTAATATGCTTAAAGTACACTTCAGTTTTGCAAAAGGTATAATCATTGTTTTAGTTCCTATGTTTCATGTCGCTAGGCAGTATTTTCCCAAAAGAACAAGGTTGTAGGTAGTTTTATGTAGAAAAGCAAAGTGGGTATATTGTTTTGAAGTGTTTGGAATGAGGTTAGCCTGTATCACCTTCCTTTGTGCAATGAGTGGCTGCATTCAGTTAACAATGATATAGATTTGAATTTATGGAAATTGATTGTTTGCATTCCAGTGCTTGTGTTTCATAAAACCTTAAAACTAATGCCTGTTTTATTAAGTGATGAATTATATAGAAGTTGCTCAGAGAAGATGAAACTAGGTTATTTGGAATATTGTTTGAAATGAAGTAATTGATGGGACAGGCCATTAGTATTAGGGGCATACACTAGAACAAACACTAGACAAAGGACTTATTTGGAACTAGAGAGGTTAGGACATGAAACCTTCTAATGATAAAATGTTTTAAAAAATTAATTGCAGAGCTAAATTTTGGAACAAAATATTAATTCTACCAGGAAAGTAGATCTCTGGAGAATATGAACTATAAATTTTCATTATTATGGATTAGTAAGTTGGTTGAGTGAAGACGCACAAAAGTCGCAAACAAAGAAGAGGTAACATCTTATAAAGTTAGTTGGTGTGTGACTAATTAAAATCTTGAAAATAAATATTACTATATTAGGAAAGAAGAAAGCTAAGAAAGCGGTTAGCGAAACTATGTTTTTGGCACATAATAATTTATGTAAAAATTGATAACCATATGTTAATGTTTGTAAAGCTAATACAAAAAAGAGCCGAGACACATAATGTCAATTGTTTGAAGTATAAATCTTACAAGTCCTAATCAGTGCTTTAAAATGCAGCCTGGACTTTGAAGTCCATGGATAGAAACAATTTCCAAGGCAAACTTTCTCATTTATAGATGCTGTCACTGATACTATTCATTGCTTCTCTGTGCCCCTATTTTACCCTTTTTCTTTTGGCCTTTTCATACTGATGGCAGTTATGCTAATATAGCGGAGGCAATGGTTATATTAGCAGCAATAGAGAATGGCTTATAGGTTTTATTTCTTCATTCTTCACTATTCCTATTCTTCTTTCAGTGAAGCGCCATCTATGCTCCATGTTGCCCTACCCACCCTGCAATAATTAAGAAATTGTATAGCATGAGTCCTATTTATAACAGAACTAAAAATATACTCTGCAAAGATGAAAATTGAAAACTGTAGGATGTAGCGATATTCCTCTTAGGTGTCAAAATGTTTGGAGACTTGAGGAGTAGGTTATGGCAATCTTATTCGTAAGATTTGTTAATGGAGAGACACTTCTGTGTTTTTTGAAAGACGAAAGAGATATTCAAAGTTGTAAATCTAGCGGAGATTAGTATATAACCAAGTAATGGTTGGGAGTAATATTTTCATTAAGTAAGGTCAATAAATAATCATGAGGGAAAGTGAAGAGGATGTTCTACTTAGAACTAGGACAAACAAAATGGAGATTGTTTTGGAATAATATGTGAACATCGAATAGCAATAAAGTTGAAAAAGAAGTATAAGGTGCTTATATGACAAACAGAACTTTATTGTTCACAATGTTTGGCAATTAGAATCAAACACTTCTATAAAATAAGTGTAGTTGACATGAGAAGGTTGATGGATAAATTGAGAACGTAAAGAGAAAGATAAGGAATAAATGTGTCCATTAGATATGAGTGAAAGCTTTTCTTGAGTATAACATGATTATAAAATAAGGCAAATTTGATTGTGTTGGTATGAATATGGTCGAGGTGGATAAATACACCAGTTAGGAGTAGATAATGGAGTGTCAAAGGAATATTGATGGACCACAACGATCATAGTCAGGTAATGAAAAGGAATTATCGTTGTGGCTTACCTAATGAGGGCCCTTAATTAGTTTCTATGAGGAAAAACTATAGTCTTGATACAAAATATTGGGACAAAGGTTGTTCTCTTATGTATAATAGTTCTATAAACTATTACTTAACATGAAATCCCTATAATTAAGATTTCAACTCATTGAGGGAGTAACTGAGCAAGAAAAAGTATAAAAAGGAACTATCATTTTTATATACACTAAAACTAATGGGTCTATTACTGTTCCTAAGCTACAGTAACAAGCTACAGTAAAGTTATTTAATATATATAAAATGATAGAGCTAATCCACTATGAGTGCAAAGTAGCTCAATTGGTACAGTTTCCCTTTGCTTTCACTAGGTCCTGGGCTCGACTCCTTCAGCCCGTTTCATTTATTTTTCCATATTTTACTTAAAAGCTCTTTTTAATGTGAGTCCTTTACATGTTTCACTTTTTGAAATTAATCCCTCACATCATGAAAAGTGTTATTAAGTCTTATAATTCTCAAATTACTTAGAAATTGATCTAGGTCCTTGCTTCAATTCCCTCAAAACTTTCCCATTTATTTTTTAACCTTTACTTAAAAATTTCTTTTCAATATGAGTCCTTTAAATCTTTCATATTTTGAAATTAATCCCTCAAATCATGAAAATTGTTATTAAGCCTTACAATTCTTAAGTTAATTAGAAATTAGTCCCTCAAATCAGTAAAATTGCTATTAGACTCCTTAATTCTTAAAAAATATTTTGAAAGTACTCCCTTCAATAAAAAGTAGAAGCAACAATTAGAGAGATTAATCTAAAAGATTATGAGATTTAGAGGACTTAATAGCATCTCTAATACTTTTATTAGTCCTTTAAATCTTTCATGTTTTGAAATTAATCCCTCAAATCATGAAAATTGTTATTAAGTTATACAATTCTTAAGTTAATTAAAATTGATCTCAGAAATTATTAAAATTGATATTAGGTTCCTTAATTCTTAAAAAATATTTTGAAAGTACTCCCTTCAATAAAAAGTAGAAGCAACAACTACAAAGATTAACTTGAGGGACTAATTTCAAAATAATTTTGAAATTCAGGAACACAATAGCAATTCTACCAGGAAAGTAGATCTCTGGAGAATATGAACTATAAATTTTCATTATTATGGATTAGTAAGTTGGTTGAGTGAAGACGCACAAAAGTCGCAAACAAAGAAGAGGTAACATCTTATAAAGTTAGTTGGTGTGTGACTAATTAAAATCTTGAAAATAAATATTACTATATTAGGAAAGAAGAAAGCTAAGAAAGCGGTTAGCGAAACTATGTTTTTGGCACATAATAATTTATGTAAAAATTGATAACCATATGTTAATGTTTGTAAAGCTAATACAAAAAAGAGCCGAGACACATAATGTCAATTGTTTGAAGTATAAATCTTACAAGTCCTAATCAGTGCTTTAAAATGCAGCCTGGACTTTGAAGTCCATGGATAGAAACAATTTCCAAGGCAAACTTTCTCATTTATAGATGCTGTCACTGATACTATTCATTGCTTCTCTGTGCCCCTATTTTACCCTTTTTCTTTTGGCCTTTTCATACTGATGGCAGTTATGCTAATATAGCGGAGGCAATGGTTATATTAGCAGCAATAGAGAATGGCTTATAGGTTTTATTTCTTCATTCTTCACTATTCCTATTCTTCTTTCAGTGAAGCGCCATCTATGCTCCATGTTGCCCTACCCACCCTGCAATAATTAAGAAATTGTATAGCATGAGTCCTATTTATAACAGAACTAAAAATATACTCTGCAAAGATGAAAATTGAAAACTGTAGGATGTAGAGATATTCCTCTTAGGTGTCAAAATGTTTGGAGACTTGAGGAGTAGGTTATGGCAATCTTATTAAGTAAGATTTGTTAATGGAGAGACACTTCTGTGTTTTTGAAAGACGAAAGAGATATTCAAAGTTGTAAATCTAGCGGAGATTAGTATATAACCAAGTAATGGTTGGGAGTAATATTTTCATTAAGTAAGGTCAATAAATAATCATGAGGGAAAGTGAAGAGGATGTTCTACTTAGAACTAGGACAAACAAAATGGAGATTGTTTTGGAATAATATGTGAACATCGAATAGCAATAAAGTTGAAAAAAGTATAAGGTGCTTATATGACAAACAGAACTTTATTGTTCACAATGTTTGGCAATTAGAATCAAACACTTCTATAAAATAAGTGTAGTTGACATGAGAAGGTTGATGGATAAATTGAGAACGTAAAGAGAAAGATAAGGAATAAATGTGTCCATTAGATATGAGTGAAAGCTTTTCTTGAGTATAACATGATTATAAAATAAGGCAAATTTGATTGTGTTGGTATGAATATGGTCGAGGTGGATAAATACACCAGTTAGGAGTAGATAATGGAGTGTCAAAGGAATATTGATGGACCACAACGATCATAGTCAGGTAATGAAAAGGAATTATCGTTGTGGCTTACCTAATGAGGGCCCTTAATTAGTTTCTATGAGGAAAAACTATAGTCTTGATACAAAATATTGGGACAAAGGTTGTTCTCTTATGTATAATAGTTCTATAAACTATTACTTAACATGAAATCCCTATAATTAAGATTTCAACTCATTGAGGGAGTAACTGAGCAAGAAAAAGTATAAAAAGGAACTATCATTTTTATATACACTAAAACTAATGGGTCTATTACTGTTCCTAAGCTACAGTAACAAGCTACAGTAAAGTTATTTAATATATATAAAATGATAGAGCTAATCCACTATGAGTGCAAAGTAGCTCAATTGGTACAGTTTCCCCCTTTGCTTTCACTAGGTCCTGGGCTCGACTCCTTCAGCCCGTTTCATTTATTTTTCCATATTTTACTTAAAAAGCTCTTTTTAATGTGAGTCCTTTACATGTTTCACTTTTTGAAATTAATCCCTCACATCATGAAAAGTGTTATTAAGTCTTATAATTCTCAAGTTACTTAGAAATTGATCTAGGTCCTTGCTTCAATTCCCTCAAAACTTTCCCATTTATTTTTTAACCTTTACTTAAAAATTTCTTTTCAATATGAGTCCTTTAAATCTTTCATATTTTGAAATTAATCCCTCAAATCATGAAAATTGTTATTAAGCCTTACAATTCTTAAGTTAATTAGAAATTAGTCCCTCAAATCAGTAAAATTGCTATTAGACTCCTTAATTCTTAAAAGTTATTTTGAAATTATTCTCTTTAATAAAAAGTAGAAGCAACAATTAGAGAGATTAATCTAAAAGATTATGAGATTTAGAGGACTTAATAGCATCTCTAATACTTTTATTAGTCCTTTAAATCTTTCATGTTTTGAAATTAATCCCTCAAATCATGAAAATTGTTATTAAGTTATACAATTCTTAAGTTAATTAAAATTGATCTCAGAAATTATTAAAATTGATATTAGGTTCCTTAATTCTTAAAAAATATTTTGAAAGTACTCCCTTCAATAAAAAGTAGAAGCAACAACTACAAAGATTAACTTGAGGGACTAATTTCAAAATAATTTTGAAATTCAGGAACACAATAGCAATTTCAATAATTTTGAAGCTTATCTACTTAAAAAGTTTAATTTTTATTTTAACTGATAGACTCAAAATTTACCCCATTTATTTTGAAAACCATGTACTTCAGACTTTTTCCCCAATATTAGTGTCTTACAACTCTTATATTTTGAAAGTAATCTCAATTCATGAAAAGTGCTATCACGCCCTACCAATTCTTAACTTATTTAGAAGCTAACCCTCAAATAATTAAAATTACTATTAGGTTCTTCAGTTCTTAAATTATTTTCAAATGAGTCCCTCCAATAAAGTGTATAAGTAATAATTGGAGTCATTAATTTGAAAAAGATTATGAAAGAGTATAAAGATCATGAGACCTAATAACAAATTCAATGAATTGAGGGGTTTATTTGAAAATAACTAATTTATCTATATTACAACTCCCAAAATCATTTTTATCCACAAATTAAAAAGAGTTTTCTAAGCAAAATACGTAACCATTATGCCCCACAAATGCCGCTGCACGCGCAGGTTAATTTTGCTTGTTTTTAAAATCATTTTGGTTGATGCAAAAGAGTACTTCTGAAATTTATTAAGAGTCTAAACCTATTGATGTAATTAATTGATTCAGAAAAGTTGCAGGATTATCCTCATGGATATAGTGTGGTTTAAGAAAGAAACAAGTTTCGTAGTTATATTAATGAAGACATGTATGATGGAGGATGAGGGCATGTGAACAGTTGGAGGAGAATCAAGCTCCATTCTTCAGCATCTTAGGCTTGCATCATTGTTTACATTAAGTTTAACTGTTACTCAGGGTTACCCATGCATGAGTTTACTAACCATATTCAGTTCGTGGTCTCCAACTCACTATCTCAGCATCCTTTTCCCCATTCAGCAATACTTGTAATGTTTCACAACATAATTACTAGAGCATCCTCTCAAATCATCCACCTTGACATGCAGTATTGTAATTTATTATCATTTTAATTATTCTAGAGGATAACAGTCACACTCATGCTTTCTTTTGATATTATATCTTCATTCTTCACTATTCCTATTCTTCTTTCAGTGAAGCCATCTATGCTCCATGTTGCCCTACCCACCCTGCAATAATTAAGAAATTGTATAGCATGAGTCCTATTTATAACAGAACTAAAAATATACTCTGCAAAGATGAAAATTGAAAACTGTAGGATGTAGAGATATTCCTCTTAGGTGTCAAAATGTTTGGAGACTTGAGGAGTAGGTTATGGCAATCTTATTAAGTAAGATTTGTTAATGGAGACACTTCTGTGTTTTTGAAAGACTAAAGAGGTATTCAAAGTTGTAAATCTAGCGGAGATTAGTATATAACCAAGTAATGGTTGGGAGTAATATTTTCATTAAGTAAGGTCAATAAATAATCATGAGGGAAAGTGAAGAGGATGTTCTACTTAGAACTAGGACAAACAAAATGGAGATTGTTTTGGAATAATATGTGAACATCGAATAGCAATAAAGTTGAAAAAGAAGTATAAGGTGCTTATATGACAAACAGAACTTTATTGTTCACAATGTTTGGCAATTAGAATCAAACACTTCTATAAAATAAGTGTAGTTGACATGAGAAGGTTGATGGATAAATTGAGAACGTAAAGAGAAAGATAAGGAATAAATGTGTCCATTAGATATGAGTGAAAGCTTTTCTTGAGTATAACATGATTATAAAATAAGGCAAATTTGATTGTGTTGGTATGAATATGGTCGAGGTGGATAAATACACCAGTTAGGAGTAGATAATGGAGTGTCAAAGGAATATTGATGGACCACAACGATCATAGTCAGGTAATGAAAAGGAATTATCGTTGTGGCTTACCTAATGAGGGCCCTTAATTAGTTTCTATGAGGAAAAACTATAGTCTTGATACAAAATATTGGGACAAAGGTTGTTCTCTTATGTATAATAGTTCTATAAACTATTACTTAACATGAAATCCCTATAATTAAGATTTCAACTCATTGAGGGAGTAACTGAGCAAGAAAAAGTATAAAAAGGAACTATCATTTTTATATACACTAAAACTAATGGGTCTATTACTGTTCCTAAGCTACAGTAACAAGCTACAGTAAAGTTATTTAATATATATAAAATGATAGAGCTAATCCACTATGAGTGCAAAGTAGCTCAATTGGTACAGTTTCCCCTTTGCTTTCACTAGGTCCTGGGCTCGACTCCTTCAGCCCGTTTCATTTATTTTTCCATATTTTACTTAAAAGCTCTTTTTAATGTGAGTCCTTTACATGTTTCACTTTTGAAATTAATCCCTCACATCATGAAAAGTGTTATTAAGTCTTATAATTCTCAAATTACTTAGAAATTGATCTAGGTCCTTGCTTCAATTCCCTCAAAACTTTCCCATTTATTTTTTAACCTTTACTTAAAAATTTCTTTTCAATATGAGTCCTTTAAATCTTTCATATTTTGAAATTAATCCCTCAAATCATGAAAATTGTTATTAAGCCTTACAATTCTTAAGTTAATTAGAAATTAGTCCCTCAAATCAGTAAAATTGCTATTAGACTCCTTAATTCTTAAAAGTTATTTTGAAATTATTCTCTTTAATAAAAGTAGAAGCAACAATTAGAGAGATTAATCTAAAAGATTATGAGATTTAGAGGACTTAATAGCATCTCTAATACTTTTATTAGTCCTTTAAATCTTTCATGTTTTGAAATTAATCCCTCAAATCATGAAAATTGTTATTAAGTTATACAATTCTTAAGTTAATTAAAATTGATCTCAAATTATTAAAATTGATATTAGGTTCCTTAATTCTTAAAAAATATTTTGAAAGTACTCCCTTCAATAAAAGTAGAAGCAACAACTACAAAGATTAACTTGAGGGACTAATTTCAAAATAATTTTGAAATTCAGGAACACAATAGCAATTTCAATAATTTTGAAGCTTATCTACTTAAAAAGTTTAATTTTTATTTTAACTGATAGACTCAAAATTTACCCCATTTATTTTGAAAACCATGTACTTCAGACTTTTTCCCCAATATTAGTGTCTTACAACTCTTATATTTTGAAAGTAATCTCAATTCATGAAAAGTGCTATCACGCCCTACCAATTCTTAACTTATTTAGAAGCTAACCCCTCAAATAATTAAAATTACTATTAGGTTCTTCAGTTCTTAAATTATTTTCAAATGAGTCCCTCCAATAAAGTGTATAAGTAATAATTGAGTCATTAATTTGAAAAAGATTATGAAAGAGTATAAAGATCATGAGACCTAATAACAAATTCAATGAATTGAGGGGTTTATTTGAAAATAACTAATTTATCTATATTACAACTCCCAAAATCATTTTTATCCACAAATTAAAAAAGAGTTTTCTAAGCAAAATACGTAACCATTATGCCCCACAAATGCCGCGGCAACGCGCAGGTTAATTTTGCTTGTTTTTTAAAATCATTTTGGTTGATGCAAAAGAGTACTTCTGAAATTTATTAAGAGTCTAAACCTATTGATGTAATTAATTGATTCAGAAAAGTTGCAGGATTATCCTCATGGATATAGTGTGGTTTAAGAAAGAAACAAGTTTCGTAGTTATATTAATGAAGACATGTATGATGGAGGATGAGGGCATGTGAACAGTTGGAGGAGAATCAAGCTCCATTCTTCAGCATCTTAGGCTTGCATCATTGTTTACATTAAGTTTAACTGTTACTCAGGGTTACCCATGCATGAGTTTACTAACCATATTCAGTTCGTGGTCTCCAACTCACTATCTCAGCATCCTTTTCCCCATTCAGCAATACTTGTAATGTTTCGTCAACATAATTACTAGAGCATCCTCTCAAATCATCCACCTTTGACATGCATTATTGTAATTTATTATCATTTTAATTATTCTAGAGGATAACAGTCACACTCATGCTTTCTTTTTGATATTATATCTTCAAACTGAATCTTTTCCATTTTGTTTCTTATTGAAACTATTCATATTTGCCCAGGCCAGCGACAGGTTTAATATTAACTCCCAACTCGAGCATCTTCAAGCTAAATATGTTGGGACTGGGCATGCTGATATGAGTAGATTGTAAGTTGCCGGTGTTTGCTAATATGTTTCTCCCTAGTTTCAATTGTTTAAGAACATTTTTAGGTTTATTGATCTCTTGTAACTGCAGTGAGTGGGCGGTTAACATCCAACGTGATAGCTACGCATCTTATGTTGGCCACTACCCCCTTTTGGCTTACTTTGCTGTTGCTGAAAATGAATCAATTGGGAGAGAACGCTACAATTTTATGCAGGTACGACATAGATAGATATCTTCCTTGTATAGTGCTTAGAATTTGCCATATATATTTTAACCTTTACTTAAAAATTTCTTTTCAATATGAGTCCTTTAAATCTTTCATATTTTGAAATTAATCCCTCAAATCATGAAAATTGTTATTAAGCCTTACAATTCTTAAGTTAATTAGAAATTAGTCCCTCAAATCAGTAAAATTGCTATTAGACTCCTTAATTCTTAAAAGTTATTTTGAAATTATTCTCTTTAATAAAAGTAGAAGCAACAATTAGAGATTAATCTAAAAGATTATGAGATTTAGAGGACTTAATAGCATCTCTAATACTTTTATTAGTCCTTTAAATCTTTCATGTTTTGAAATTAATCCCTCAAATCATGAAAATTGTTATTAAGTTATACAATTCTTAAGTTAATTAAAATTGATCTCATAAATTATTAAAATTGATATTAGGTTCCTTAATTCTTAAAAAATATTTTGAAAGTACTCCTTCAATAAAAGTAGAAGCAACAACTACAAAGATTAACTTGAGGGACTAATTTCAAAATAATTTTGAAATTCAGAACACAATAGCAATTTCAATAATTTTGAAGCTTATCTACTTAAAAAGTTTAATTTTTATTTTAACTGATAGACTCAAAATTTACCCCATTTATTTTGAAAACCATGTACTTCAGACTTTTTCCCCAATATTAGTGTCTTACAACTCTTATATTTTGAAAGTAATCTGCAATTCATGAAAACTGCTATTCGTCCTACCAATTCTTAACTTATTTAGAAGCTAACCCCTCAAATAATTAAAATTACTATTAGGTTCTTCAGTTCTTAAATTATTTTCAAATGAGTCCCTCCAATAAAGTGTATAAGTAATAATTGAGTCATTAATTTGAAAAAGATTATGAAAGAGTATAAAGATCATGAGACCTAATAACAAATTCAATGAATTGAGGGGTTTATTTGAAAATAACTAATTTATCTATATTACAACTCCCAAAATCATTTTTATCCACAAATTAAAAAGAGTTTTCTAAGCAAAATCGTAACCATTATGCCCCACAAATGCAGTGACAACGCGAGTCAATTTTGCTTGTTTTTAAAATCATTTTGGTTGATGCAAAAGAGTACTTCTGAAATTTATTAAGAGTCTAAACCTATTGATGTAATTAATTGATTCAGAAAAGTTGCAGGATTATCCTCATGGATATAGTGTGGTTTAAGAAAGAAACAAGTTTAGTGTAGTTATATTAATGAAGACATGTATGATGGAGGATGAGGGCATGTGAACAGTTGGAGGAGAATCAAGCTCCATTCTTCAGCATCTTAGGCTTGCATCATTGTTTACATTAAGTTTAACTGTTACTCAGGGTTACCCATGCATGAGTTTACTAACCATATTCAGTTCGTGGTCTCCAACTCACTATCTCAGCATCCTTTTCCCCATTCAGCAATACTTGTAATGTTTCGTCAACATAATTACTAGAGCATCCTCTCAAATCATCCACCTTCGACATGCAGTATTGTAATTTATTATCATTTTAATTATTCTAGAGGATAACAGTCACACTCATGCTTTCTTTTGATATTATATCTTGAACTGAATCTTTTCCATTTTGTTTCTTATTAAAACTATTCATATTTGCCCAGGCCAGCGACAGGTTTAATATTAACTCCCAACTCGAGCATCTTCAAGCTAAATATGTTGGGACTGGGCATGCTGATATGAGTAGATTGTAAGTTGCGGTGTTTGCTAATATGTTTCTCCCTAGTTTCAATTGTTTAAGAACATTTTTAGGTTCATTGATCTCTTGTAACTGCAGTGAGTGGGCGGTTAACATCCAACGTGATAGCTACATCTTATGTTGGCCACTACCCCTTTGGCTTACTTTGCTGTTGCTGAAAATGAATCAATTGGGAGAGAACGCTACAATTTTATGCAGGTCGACATAGATAGATATCTTCCTTGTATAGTGCTTAGAATTTGCCATATATATTTCCTAATTTCAAAATTTAAAAATCTGATCATCTTGCATCATGATAACATTACATCACTTTGGACTGAATATTTACTCTAATAGTGTAATTTTCTATGGAAATGACAGAATTAAGTAGACTGTTTCATATATTGGTTGCATTCTTTATATATAACCTAATTGCAAATCATCTCCTCCTAGCCTATACAGAAAGGTCCACAAAGTCAAGGAGTGTACTAGATGCAGTAACATCTGTAATTTTACCTCACACAGCAGGGTTCACATTAAAATTGTCTGCTGTTGTAATGATTTCATCACAGATGAGTGGCTATCAAGTGTTTTTAGAGACATGTAAATAGACACAAATACCTATACTTCAGATGATATTTGTGTCCACAAGGCTCTTTCCTGCTAAGGTATCCAAGAAGCACAGAGGGTACAATAGGAATTGGCAGCCTGAACAACCGGATTATCCACAATGTCTGATTCTTATGCTCTGTGTTTTTGATGGTTAAGTTAACATCTTGAATGTGGAGCATTAATTTTACTACATCCAAAGAAAATCAGCATAAAGCTGAGTTAGCTAGAAGATGAGGTCTCACATCATACTCCCTTTAAAAGCACGAAGTTCGGAAAATCTTC
The DNA here is from genome assembly GCA_012295165.1 of Asparagus setaceus. NCBI lineage: Eukaryota > Viridiplantae > Streptophyta > Magnoliopsida > Asparagales > Asparagaceae > Asparagus > Asparagus setaceus. The sequence goes on along the minus strand of CM022709.1, from coordinate 23,757,177 downwards.
GTAGACAAAAATACCCTTTACCCTTCTTTAAATATCCTAATTGTAATTCTTGATAAACTACTAAAAGTTTAAACTAATATATCTATCATTAATTAATACGTGATATTATATAATTAGGATGGTAAAATATATCTATTAACCGAATTCTTAATTAACTAATATATCTATCCTTAATTAATGCATTGATAAGAAACTAAATCTCGCTTAACTTAATCGCTTAGTAATATTAATTTGAATCTGAGTATCACGCATTCAAGGGTCTTATCCTTTAATAACGTTTCTTCTTTTTTTTCAAAGTACTTTAATTAATTCTGATTATCTACATTTGATAACTAAATTCTATCGCTTCCTAATTGTAATTCTTGATAAACTACTAAAAGTTTAAACTAATATATCTATCCTTAATTAATACGTGATATTATATAATTAGGATGGTAAAATATATCTATTAACCGAATTCTTATTATAACATCTTTGGATATTATATTTTAATAATTAATCTATCCTAATTATTCTAATCCTAATCCTAATCAAATTTTAAATTCTTATTATAACCAAATTCTTATCATAGCAATAGGACTCTTGGGGTATAAATAAAGCACCACAAATGCCGCAATGCGCAGGTTAATTTTGCTCGTTTTTAAAATCATTTTGGTTGATGCAAAAGAGTACTTCTGAAATTTATTAAGAGTCTAAACCTATTGATGTAATTAATTGATTCAGAAAAAGTTGCAGGATTATCCTCATGGATATAGTGTGGTTTAAGAAAGAAACAAGTTTCGTGTAGTTATATTAATGAAGACATGTATGATGGAGGATGAGGGCATGCGAACAGTTGGAGGAGAATCAAGCTCCATTCTTCAGCATCTTAGGCTTGCATCATTGTTTACATTAAGTTTAACTGTTACTCAGGGTTACCCATGCATGAGTTTACTAACCATATTCAGTTCGTGGTCTCCAACTCACTATCTCAGCATCCTTTTCCCCATTCAGCAATACTTGTAATGTTTCGTCAACATAATTACTAGAGCATCCTCTCAAATCATCCACCTTCGACATGCAGTATTGTAATTTATTATCATTTTAATTATTCTAGAGGATAACAGTCACACTCATGCTTTCTTTTTGATATTATATCTTCGAACTGAATCTTTTCCATTTTGTTTCTTATTAAAACTATTCATATTTGCCCAGGCCAGCGACAGGTTTAATATTAACTCCCAACTCGAGCATCTTCAAGCTAAATATGTTGGGACTGGGCATGCTGATATGAGTAGATTGTAAGTTGCCGGTGTTTGCTAATATGTTTCTCCCTAGTTTCAATTGTTTAAGAACATTTTTAGGTTCATTGATCTCTTGTAACTGCAGTGAGTGGGCGGTTAACATCCAACGTGATAGCTACGCATCTTATGTTGGCCACTACCCCCTTTTGGCTTACTTTGCTGTTGCTGAAAATGAATCAATTGGGAGAGAACGCTACAATTTTATGCAGGTACGACATAGATAGATATCTTCCTTGTATAGTGCTTAGAATTTGCCATATATATTTCCTAATTTCAAAATTTAAAAATCTGATCATCTTGCATCATGATAACATTACATCACTTTGGACTGAATATTTACTCTAATAGTGTAATTATCTATGGAAATGACAGAATTAAGTAGACTGTTTCATATATTGGTTGCATTCTTTATATATAACCTAATTGCAAATCATCTCCTCCTAGCCTATACAGAAAGGTCCACAAAGTCAAGGAGTGTACTAGATGCAGTAACATCTGTAATTTTACCTCACACAGCAGGGTTCACATTAAAATTGTCTGCTGTTGTAATGATTTCATCACAGATGAGTGGCTATCAAGTGTTTTAGAGACATGTAAATAGACACAAATACCTATACTTCAGATGATATTTGTGTCCACAAGGCTCTTTCCTGCTAAGGTATCCAAGAAGCACAGAGGGTACAATAGGAATTGGCAGCCTGAACAACGGATTATCCACAATGTCTGATTCTTATGCTCTGTGTTTTGATGGTTAAGTTAACATCTTGAATGTGGAGCATTAATTTTACTACATCCAAAGAAAATCAGCATAAAGCTGAGTTAGCTAGAAGATGAGGTCTCACATCATACTCCTTTAAAAGCACGAGTTAGGAAAATCTTTGGTAGACAAAAATACCCTTTACCCTTCTTTAAATATCCTAATTGTAATTCTTGATAAACTACTAAAAGTTTAAACTAATATATCTATCATTAATTAATACATTGATATTATATAATTAGGATGGTAAAATATATCTATTAACCGAATTCTTAATTAACTAATATATCTATCCTTAATTAATAATGATAAGAAACTAAATCTCGCTTAACTTAACGGCTTAGTAATATTAATTTGAATCTGAGTATCCGTTAATTCAAGGGTCTTATCCTTTAATAACGATGTCAGTTTCTTCTTTTTCAAAGTACTTTAATTAATTCTGATTATCTACATTTGATAACTAAATTCTATCGTTTCCTAATTGTAATTCTTGATAAACTACTAAAAGTTTAAACTAATATATCTATCCTTAATTAATAATGATATTATATAATTAGGATGGTAAAATATATCTATTAACCTAATTCTTATTATAACATCTTTGGATATTATATTTTAATAATTAATCTATCCTAATTATTCTAATCCTAATCCTAATCAAATTTTAAATTCTTATTATAACCAAATTCTTATCATAGCAATAGGACTCTTGGGGTATAAATAAAGCACCACAAATCCACTTTCTTCTCTCACCAATTCCTTGTTCTCTCTCAAAGGTTCGGTCTTGGTCTCACTCTTTTTATTCAATGATGACTTTTATTCAATTATTGCTTATAAAATCTTATTGACTTTGTTCATACATGCAAAATTAAGGATAAATGTCACTTTTTCTTCTTAATGCACGATTAAATTTTGAGGTTTTGGTCGTATGGTGAAAAGCAAATTCATTTGTTGAACAAAGAGAATATGTAAAAACCATGATTATACACTTATAAAAAGCCCTTGCAATTGGCGCCACATCGCAAGTGCAGTCTGGAGACTAATAAGCTGCATGCGGATGTCAATCTCTATGGAGGAAGAAATAATGCCACGTGCTCGGCGATCTGCAAGAGCCCATGTCAGTGTCATTGGCATCGCGCTCCGGACTTCGAGGAAGCGTCTATATTCTTTCATTTTTGAAATTTAATGGGGTTTTAGTTTCGTTGTTATATAATTTTGTTTGAAGGATTTTTTTTAAAAATCATTTTAGTAGGATTTTTCAAATCCACATCATAATTAGGAATCCAAAGTTAAAGTTCAGGCATAAACTATAAGTAAGCATTATGATTTATTAGAAATTGTATTAAAATTAATTAGAGGGGAGTGAGCATTTTCGACGCTACCTTTGTCGAAGATCGATTTTGATGTGTAGATGATGAGGGGCAATGTGATATAAACTAGGATTTTCGTAGAGCTTTTGGAGAAGTTGATGGCGAAGCAAAATGGCTCTTATAAGAACGAAGGAAATCAATGGTTAAAACTAATTATGTGAAAGTTGAAAGCCGAGTCACATGTTCAAAATATTCAAATAGCTTGGTGGAGGAAGGATTTTCATGACTTAGAGATTGAATGCCCGTGAAATTTTAAGATTAATTTGAATATTGAGCGAGAGTCAAATTGATACTAGAAGCTTAAGGTGGGAATCTTCTTTGCCGACTTCATATTTAAGTTTGTACATATGAGACTATAATTTTTGGTTTCAATTCTATATTAATTGATTTTTTGATGCTATCTTTCGATTCATTGTTTATATATCTTTGCTTTGTCAACTATATGAGTCGAGTAGTATGCATCAAGTACAGCTTGAAAGTGGTGAAATATTAGGCTATTTTTTGGGCAAATTTGAAACTTCAATTTATTAACATGTTTATCGTACTTTTTTATGATTCTTTGTTGAGATTGTTTATTATAAAATATGAGCTTATAATGTCCAAATGTCTTTGTTCAATTCATTTAATCTTTTTTCAATACATTTTATGTGCTTAAAATCCATTACATCAATTCTTTTATAATGTTTAAATAAAAATTATAGCAAATCTAATAATTCAATTTTACATATTTGAATTCAAAGTAAATCTAACTTATTTATAATAATGAATCAAATAAAATTAAATTATTTTGATATTTAACCACGCATTGCATGCATAAAAACTAGTATCATAAAATTTCTGAGTCTTGTTGCATAGGTGATGTGGACATTTTATGTGTATTTTTCATCCATGGGATGTTGAACTGGTCAAGGCACTCGATGCGACACATGTAGCACAAGTGTTAAAACATACCAACGGCCAGAGGAAAATTGGAATTGGCAGCCTGAACAACCGGATTATCCACAATGTCTGATTCTTATGCTCTGTGTTTGTGATGGTTAAGTTAACATCTTGAATGTGGAGCATTAATTTTACTACATCCAAAGAAAATCAGCATAAAGCTGAGTTAGCTAGAAGATGAGGTCTCACATCATACTCCTTTAAAAGCACGAGTTCGAAAATCTTTCGGTAGACAAAAATACCCTTTACCCTTCTTTAAATATCCTAATTGTAATTCTTGATAAACTACTAAAAGTTTAAACTAATATATCTATCATTAATTAATAATGATATTATATAATTAGGATGGTAAAATATATCTATTAACCAATTCTTAATTAACTAATATATCTATCCTTAATTAATAATGATAAGAAACTAAATCTCGCTTAACTTAATCGCTTAGTAATATTAATTTGAATCGAGTATCACGCTAATTCAAGGGTCTTATCCTTTAATAACGATGTCAGTTTCTTCTTTTTCAAAGTACTTTAATTAATTCTGATTATCTACATTTGATAACTAAATTCTATCGCTTCCTAATTGTAATTTTGATAAACTACTAAAAGTTTAAACTAATATATCTATCCTTAATTAATAATGATATTATATAATTAGGATGGTAAAATATATCTATTAACCTAATTCTTATTATAACATCTTTGGATATTATATTTTAATAATTAATCTATCCTAATTATTCTAATCCTAATCCTAATCAAATTTTAAATTCTTATTATAACCAAATTCTTATCATAGCAATAGACTCTTGGGGTATAAATAAAGCACCACAAATCCACTTTCTTCTCTCACCAATTCCACTGTTCTCTCTCAAAGGTTCGGTCTTGGTCTCACTCTTTTTATTCAATGATGACTTTTATTCAATTATTGCTTATAAAATCTTATTGACTTTGTTCATACATGCAAAATTAAGGATAAATGTCACTTTTTCTTCTTAATGCACGATTAAATTTTGAGGTTTTAATCAGACGGTGAAAAGCAAATTGCCGTTGTTGAACAAAGAGAATATGTAAAACCATGATTATACACTTATAAAAAGCCCTTGCAATTGGCCACATCGCAAGTGCACCGAGACTAATAAGCCGTGCAGCGGATGTCAATCTCTATGGAGGAAGAAATAATGCCACGTTTCATGATCCGCAAGAGCCCATGCTGTCTGTCAGACCGCCCACTGTGAGGCACGTGCTATATTCTTTCATTTTTGAAATTTAATGGGGGTTTTAGTTTCGTTGTTATATAATTTTGTTTGAAGGATTTTTTTAAAAATCATTTTAGTAGGATTTTCAAATCCACATCATAATTAGGAATCCAAAGTTAAAGTTCGTGCATAAACTATAAGTAAGCATTATGATTTATTAGAAATTGTATTAAAATTAATTAGAGGGAGTGAGCATTTTCGACGCTACCTCAGGAAGATCGATTTTGATGTGTAGATGATGAGGGGCAATGTGATATAAACTAGGATTTTCGTAGAGCTTTTGGAGAAGTTGATGGCGAAGCAAAATGGCTCTTATAAGAACGAAGGAAATCAATGGTTAAAACTAATTATGTGAAAGTTGAAAGCCGAGTCACATGTTCTCAAAATATTCAAATAGCTTGGTGGAGGAAGGATTTTCATGACTTAGAGATTGAATGCCCGTGAAATTTTCTCAATTAGTCAATATTGAACGAGAGTCAAATTTGATAACCAAGCTTAAGGTGGGAATCTTCTTTGCCGACTTCATATTTAAGTTTGTACATATGAGACTATAATTTCTTTGGTTTCAATTCTATATTAATTGATTTTTTGATGCTATCTTTCGATTCATTGTTTATATATCTTTGCTTTGTCAACTATATGAGTCGAGTAGTATGCATCAAGTACAGCTTGAAAGTGGTGAAATATTAGGCTATTTTTTGGGCAAATTTGAAACTTCAATTTATTAACATGTTTATCGTACTTTTTTATGATTCTTTGTTGAGATTGTTTATTATAAAATATGAGCTTATAATGTCCAAATGTGTCGCTCAATTGCTTAATCTTTTTTCAATACATTTTATGTGCTTAAAATCCATTACATCAATTCTTTTATAATGTTTAAATAAAAATTATAGCAAATCTAATAATTCAATTTTACATATTTGAATTCAAAGTAAATCTAACTTATTTATAATAATGAATCAAATAAAAATTAAATTATTTTGATATTTAACCATGCATTGCACGGCATAAAAACTAGTATCATAAAATTTCTGAGTCTTGTTGCATCGGTGATGTGGACATTTTATGTGTATTTTTCATCCATGGGATGTTGAACTGGTCAAGGCACTCGGTGCGACACATGTAGCACAAGTGTTAAAACATACCAACGCCAGAGGAAAATTGGAAAGCATGTTGGTATATCCTTCAACATTAAAGGTACCCTAGTTAGATGGATGGGTTTTTTCACTAGTAACTGGTAGGCTTCAGCTAAAAGAAGAGGTGGTTCTAACTTGTTCTTGACCATTTCTGCTGCAATTTTATAGATCCTTGTTGTCTCTTTGTTTCAGGCATGCAACTAAGAATACTCATCTATAATGTGTCATCAGTGTATATATGTGCTAGCTTTAAGGATATTAACTGTATTTCATGTCATTGATTCCTACTGAAGGCTATGGGCCACATAGAGCAAGATAATATATATATGTTATGCCCCTTTTTTTCTTTTGGCTAGTCTGATAAGCATGTTTTGGATGGACAGGAGCCTGCACTTAGGTCAATCTCATAATTTCTAAGACTTCCAGTTCCATGTATGTGAAGTGAATTCCTCTGTTAGGTTATAGTTCACTAGCAACAGTTTCAGTCACATGCGTTTCAGGTATCGAATGGAGACTTTGAATGCAGTCATGCACCACCTTGGTAGCTAACAAATATGTTTCATTTTTCACATAGGTAACTCTTGTAGAGAAAAGCATCTGCAATTGATAATTCCATTTGGTAATGTGGATACTTGACTGGGGAAATAAGTATAATCAACATACTTGGTGTAGCTATTTACTATTGTACAATAAATAATCTATCAGACCCAAGTTACATGGTGTTAGATGTCAACACCTTGAAGGTGAACTATGTTTTACCGACTCTCTGCTATGTTCGAATGCAGAATGGAATGACCTGATTTAATGTTCCTATACCCATATTTCCAGGGTATAAAAAGACAATCACTTAGGAACAATACATAGGATCAAATAGGATTCTCCTCCCAGTGTGAGAGCGATCCATGATTCCTGATTTTGTTGAAGATGTCTAGAATCAGATTGAGTAAAGTTACGGACTTCGGTGTCACAATGTCCTGACTTAAGTAAAATTTCTAAATGTTCCTTCAATGTACATTGCATAGTACCCTATTATCGTGGGGGTGATATGTTCAGATGCAAGCTTTTCTGGTTCTGCAGTACTCTATTTAACTCTACTTTGTCAGTGGATAACCATGCACGTTAGCACCCTAAGCTGTCCAAAACTGGCACGTTAGTACCTTACGCTAGTTGCATATGGGAATATTCCTAGGAATATCCCCATGTACTTATCACATGTCATTTTTGTATTTTTTGACCCATTTATTGTTGTAATTATTCTAATCCTAATCCTAATCAAATTTTAAATTCTTATTATAACCAAATTCTTATCATAGCAATAGACTCTTGGGGTATAAATAAAGCACCACAAATCCACTTTCTTCTCTCACCAATTCCATCGTTTCAAAGGTTCTGGTCTTGGTCTCACTCTTTTTATTCAATGATGACTTTTATTCAATTATTGCTTATAAAATCTTATTGACTTTGTTCATACATGCAAAATTAAGGATAAATGTCACTTTTTTCTTCTTAATGCACGATTAAATTTTGAGGTTTTGGTCTGCATCGGTGAAAAGCAAATTGCTGTTGTTGAACAAAGAGAATATGTAAAAACCATGATTATACACTTATAAAAAGCCCTTGCAATTGGCGCCACATCGCAAGTGCACCGAGACTAATAAGCCGCAGCGGATGTCAATCTCTATGGAGGAAGAAATAATGCCACGCAGCGCATGACTGCGAGCCCATGCCGCCGTCTGCTGCATCCGCCTCCGCACTCGAGGCGACGCATATTCTTTCATTTTTGAAATTTAATGGGGTTTTAGTTTCGTTGTTATATAATTTTGTTTGAAGGATTTTTAAAAATCATTTTAGTAGGATTTTTCAAATCCACATCATAATTAGGAATCCAAAGTTAAAGTTCAGGCATAAACTATAAGTAAGCATTATGATTTATTAGAAATTGTATTAAAATTAATTAGAGGGGAGTGAGCATTTTCGACGCTACCTTTGCTGCGAAGATCAGGATTTTTGATGTGTAGATGATGAGGGGCAATGTGATATAAACTAGGATTTTCGTAGAGCTTTTGGAGAAGTTGATGGCAGAAGCAAAAATGGCTCTTATAAGAACAGAAGGAAATCAATGGTTAAAACTAATTATGTGAAAGTTGAAAGCCAGAGTCACATGTTCTGAAAATATTCAAATAGCTTGGTGGAGGAAGGATTTTCATGACTTAGAGATTGAATGCCTGTGAAATTTTCTGAATTAGCTGAATATTGAACGAGAGTCAAATTTGATAACCGAAGCTTAAGGTGGGAATCTTGCTGCCAGCTTCATATTTAAGTTTGTACATATGAGACTATAATTTGCTGGTTTCAATTCTATATTAATTGATTTTTTTGATGCTATCTTTCTGATTCATTGTTTATATATCTTTGCTTTTGTCAACTATATGAGCCGAGTAGTATGCATCAAGTACGCTTGAAAGTGGTGAAATATTAGGCTATTTTTTGGGCAAATTTGAAACTTCAATTTATTAACATGTTTATCGTACTTTTTTTTATGATTGCTGTTGAGATTGTTTATTATAAAATATGAGCTTATAATGTCCAAATGTGTCGCTCAATTGCTTAATCTTTTTTCAATACATTTTATGTGCTTAAAAATCCATTACATCAATTCTTTTATAATGTTTAAATAAAATTATAGCAAATCTAATAATTCAATTTTACATATTTGAATTCAAAGTAAATCTAACTTATTTATAATAATGAATCAAATAAAAATTAAATTATTTTGATATTTAACCATGCATTGCACGTGCATAAAAACTAGTATCATAAAATTTCTGAGTCTTGTTGCATCGGTGATGTGGACATTTTATGTGTATTTTTCATCCATGGGATGTTGAACTGGTCAAGGCACTCGGTACGACACATGTAGCACAAGTGTTAAAACATACCAACGGCCAGAGGAAAATTGGAAAGCATGTTGGTATATCCTTCAACATTAAAGGTACCCTAGTTAGATGGATGGGTTTTTTCACTAGTAACTGGTAGGCTTCAGCTAAAAGAAGAGGTGGTTCTAACTTGTTCTTGACCATTTCTGCTGCAATTTTTATAGATCCTTGTTGTCTCTTTGTTTCAGGCATGCAACTAAGAATACTCATCTATAATGTGTCATCAGTGTATATATGTGCTAGCTTTAAGGATATTAACTGTATTTCATGTCATTGATTCCTACTGAAGGCTATGGGCCACATAGAGCAAGATAATATATATATGTTATGCCCCTTTTTTTCTTTTGGCTAGTCTGATAAGCATGTTTTGGATGGACAGGAGCCTGCACTTAGGTCAATCTCATAATTTCTAAGACTTCCAGTTCCATGTATGTGAAGTGAATTCCTCTGTTAGGTTATAGTTCACTAGCAACAGTTTCAGTCACATGCTTCAGGTATCGAATGGAGACTTTGAATGCAGTCATGCACCACCTTGGTAGCTAACAAATATGTTTCATTTTTCACATAGGTAACTCTTGTAGAGAAAAGCATCTGCAATTGATAATTCCATTTGGTAATGTGGATACTTGACTGGGGAAATAAGTATAATCAACATACTTGGTGTAGCTATTTACTATTGTACAATAAATAATCTATCAGACCCAAGTTACATGGTGTTAGATGTCAACACCTTGAAGGTGAACTATGTTTTACCGACTCTCTGCTATGTTCGAATGCAGAATGGAATGACCTGATTTAATGTTCCTATACCCATATTTCCAGGGTATAAAAAGACAATCACTTAGGAACAATACATAGGATCAAATAGGATTCTCCTCCCAGGTGAGAGCGATCCATGATTCCTGATTTTGGTGAAGATGTCTAGAATCAGATTGAGTAAAGTTACGGACTTCGTGTCACAATGTCGTGACTTAAGTAAAATTTCTAAATGTTCCTTCAATGTACATTGCATAGTACCCTATTATCGTGGGGGTGATATGTTCAGATGCAAGCTTTTCTGGTTCTGCAGTACTCTATTTAACTCTACTTTGTCAGTGGATAACCATGCACGTTAGCACCCTAAGCTGTCCAAAACTGGCACGTTAGTACCTTCTGCTAGTTGCATATGGGAATATTCCTAGGAATATCCCCATGTACTTATCACATGTCATTTTTGTATTTTTTTGACCCATTTATTGTTGTAATTACAACTTTACCTACCCTCCATCTTTTTATTAAATTCTACGCACTTTTTTTAAAATACCTAATTTCCTTCATTCTTTCCCAAGTTCCTTCTTCTTCCCCAAACATCAGACAAAATCTTAACCAAAAGCCCAAACCATGAAATCTTTATATCAGAGAGAACTCATCAGTTTCAATTGATTCAGAGCCATAACATTCACTCAACTAACTTCAGGCAAAATCTAAGTATAATTTAGCACAATAGACCCATGATTTCACGCACCCAAACCAACTTTCGGAAAATAAAATAAAATAATAATAATAATAATTCAACTTTGTAACACCATCTCTAACACTAATTGACCCAAATTTATCCGTTTAGAGCTTGCCTAGCGACTCTGATCCGATATTTTCCTATCTTCACCAAGATCTCCAGTTCATGATCACAACAAAAGTTCAGAGTTTTCTTCTTCCCTCACATTAAATTTAGGGTGCGGTTGAGTTGGGGAAAATGGGTAAAAGGTGAATTGGGGATTGTTTTAAAATTAATTAGAGGAGTGAGCATTTTCGACGCTACCTTTGCCGCTAAGATCGATTTTGATGTGTAGATGATGGGCAATGTGATATAAACTAGGATTTTCGTAGAGCTTTTGGAGAAGTTGATGGCGTAAGCAAAATGGCTCTTATAAGAACGTAAGGAAATCAATGGTTAAAACTAATTATGTGAAAGTTGAAAGCCGAGTCACATGTTCTCAAAATATTCAAATAGCTTGGTGGAGGAAGGATTTTCATGACTTAGAGATTGAATGCCTGTGAAATTTTCAATTAGTCAATATTGAACGAGTCAAATTTGATAACCTGCTTATGGGAATCTTGTTGCCACTTCATATTTAAGTTTGTACATATGAGACTATAATTTGCTGGTTTCAATTCTATATTAATTGATTTTTTTGATGCTATCTTTCGATTCATTGTTTATATATCTTTGCTTTTGTCAACTATATGAAATGAGTAGTATGCATCAAGTACGCTTGAAAGTGGTGAAATATTAGGCTATTTTTGGGCAAATTTGAAACTTCAATTTATTAACATGTTTATCGTACTTTTTTATGATTGTTGTTGAGATTGTTTATTATAAAATATGAGCTTATAATGTCCAAATGTGTCGTTCAATTGCTTAATCTTTTTTCAATACATTTTATGTGCTTAAAAATCCATTACATCAATTCTTTTATAATGTTTAAATAAAAATTATAGCAAATCTAATAATTCAATTTTACATATTTGAATTCAAAGTAAATCTAACTTATTTATAATAATGAATCAAATAAAAATTAAATTATTTTGATATTTAACCACGTGCATTGCGTGCATAAAACTAGTATCATAAAATTTCTGAGTCTTGTTGCATCGGTGATGTGGACATTTTATGTGTATTTTCATCCATGGGATGTTGAACTGGTCAAGGCACTCGGTACGACACATGTAGCACAAGTGTTAAAACATACCAACGCCAGAGGAAAATTGGAAAGCATGTTGGTATATCCTTCAACATTAAAGGTACCCTAGTTAGATGGATGGGTTTTTTCACTAGTAACTGGTAGGCTTCAGCTAAAAGAAGAGGTGGTTCTAACTTGTTCTTGACCATTTCTGCTGCAATTTTATAGATCCTTGTTGTCTCTTTGTTTCAGGCATGCAACTAAGAATACTCATCTATAATGTGTCATCAGTGTATATATGTGCTAGCTTTAAGGATATTAACTGTATTTCATGTCATTGATTCCTACTGAAGGCTATGGGCCACATAGAGCAAGATAATATATATATGTTATGCCCCTTTTTTTCTTTTGGCTAGTCTGATAAGCATGTTTTGGATGGACAGGAGCCTGCACTTAGGTCAATCTCATAATTTCTAAGACTTCCAGTTCCATGTATGTGAAGTGAATTCCTCTGTTAGGTTATAGTTCACTAGCAACAGTTTCAGTCACATGCTTCAGGTATCGAATGGAGACTTTGAATGCAGTCATGCACCACCTTGGTAGCTAACAAATATGTTTCATTTTTCACATAGGTAACTCTTGTAGAGAAAAGCATCTGCAATTGATAATTCCATTTGGTAATGTGGATACTTGACTGGGGAAATAAGTATAATCAACATACTTGGTGTAGCTATTTACTATTGTACAATAAATAATCTATCAGACCCAAGTTACATGGTGTTAGATGTCAACACCTTGAAGGTGAACTATGTTTTACCGACTCTCTGCTATGTTCGAATGCAGAATGGAATGACCTGATTTAATGTTCCTATACCCATATTTCCAGGGTATAAAAAGACAAATCACTTAGGAACAATACATAGGATCAAATAGGATTCTCCTCCCAGTGTGAGAGCGATCCATGATTCCTGATTTTGGTGAAGATGTCTAGAATCAGATTGAGTAAAGTTACGGACTTCGGTGTCACAATGTCGTGACTTAAGTAAAATTTCTAAATGTTCCTTCAATGTACATTGCATAGTACCCTATTATCGTGGGGTGATATGTTCAGATGCAAGCTTTTCTGGTTCTGCAGTACTCTATTTAACTCTACTTTGTCAGTGGATAACCATGCACGTTAGCACCCTAAGCTGTCCAAAACTGGCACGTTAGTACCTTCTGCTAGTTGCATATGGGAATATTCCTAGGAATATCCCCATGTACTTATCACATGTCATTTTTGTATTTTTTGACCCATTTATTGTTGTAATTACAACTTTACCTACCCTCCATCTTTTTATTAAATTCTACGACTTTTTTAAAATACCTAATTTCCTTCATTCTTTCCCAAGTTCCTTCTTCTTCCCCAAACATCAGACAAAATCTTAACCGAAAGCCCAAACCATGAAATCTTTATATCAGAGAGAACTCATCAGTTTCAATTGATTCAGAGCCATAACATTCACTCAACTAACTTCAGGCAAAATCTAAGTATAATTTAGCACAATAGACCCATGATTTCACGCACCCAAACCAACTTTCGGAAAATAAAATAAAATAATAATAATAATAATTCAACTTTGTAACACCATCTCTAACACTAATTGACCCAAATTTATCCGTTTAGAGCTTGCCTAGCGACTCTGATCCGATATTTTCCTATCTTCACCAAGATCTCCAGTTCATGATCACAACAAAAGTTCAGAGTTTTCTTCTTCCCTCACATTAAATTTAGGGTGCGGTTGAGTTGGGGAAAATGGGTAAAAGGTGAATTGGGGATTGTTTTACCGTTGAGGGGATTAATTATAATGGAGGTGCATTTTCGTCTCTACGGGTATTTTGTAGCGCTGTTTACAATATTCTAACGGCAGACAACTTAGGGTATTAATGTGCTATTTTTTACAATTTAGGCTATTTAAGTGTAAAAGGTGGTGAAACAATAGGGTTTGCTAGTGCCATTTAGCCATAAAATTCATTTGCTTTGGGAGAATCAAGGCTTAATGTCACAAGGCATATTTATATGCTTATCTTTTGTAGGAAACCATTTTTATTATACCTTCTTCGAACTCTATCGTGATACAGGGAAAGCTTAAGCTATTGCTACTTGATTGCTTAGGCTTAAGTTGTTAAGATAAGACTAATAAGTGACTCTTGTCTACCTACATACCCTTTCTGCTTTAGGACAAACCTCTGTCTCATGTGTAAACCTTCTAAATATTTTACTCATGAACATGACTGGATTTGATTGGTTTGTAATAAATGCTAGTATAGATTGTAATTATCAACATTATTAAATCTTTTCATAATTGCTTGTTTTGGTGATAATAATTTCGCCTATCCTTTTCCTGGAGTTTTACAATCTTTAATGTGGTAGTGTGCATATTGATATGCAGGCTTTGTATAAACCCTGAGTTGTTTTGGATTTCTGAAGCATATCCTTAGTTGTCTGAATCCCTGGATGCCTAGCTTAACATGTCAGAACAGAAACATGGAGGATCCAAATGACCATGTCTTGTTTCATATCGATCATCTCATGTTATATTATCTTAGAAAAATATTTGTCCTTTTTGTTTGCTTTTTTATTGGTCCGCTGCTGCTTCTACTCTTCTTTGTGGTTTATGCCAAGTTTAATGTTTCCTCATCTCTTGCAGAAAATGTTGCTGCCTTGTGGACTTCCACCAGAGAGAAGAAGATTAAGTACTGGAGATCTTCAAGCCGGGCTGTCATTCCTTTATTTTGTCGTCTTCCCTTCAGTTGTATGAAACAAAATGTTTGCATATTTCTATTTCCAAACTAGATGCTCTTCAATATGAATTGTAGGAGATAAAACTATTCTTATTACCGTCTATGAACTGTTGTATGAATTGAAAGTATTTCTGGTTCAGATATGAATTGAAACTATTGTATGAACTATTGTATGAGACCCAAGTTACATGGTGTTAGATGTCAACACCTTGAAGGTGAACTATGTTTTACCGACTCTCTGCTATGTTCGAATGCAGAATGGAATGACCTGATTTAATGTTCCTATACCCATATTTCCAGGGTATAAAAGACAAATCACTTAGGAACAATACATAGGATCAAATAGGATTCTCCTCCCAGTGTGAGAGCGATCCATGATTCCTGATTTTGGTGAAGATGTCTAGAATCAGATTGAGTAAAGTTACGGACTTCGTGTCACAATGTCGTGACTTAAGTAAAATTTCTAAATGTTCCTTCAATGTACATTGCATAGTACCCTATTATCGTGGGGGTGATATGTTCAGATGCAAGCTTTTCTGGTTCTGCAGTACTCTATTTAACTCTACTTTGTCAGTGGATAACCATGCACGTTAGCACCTAAGCTGTCCAAAACCGCATTAGTACCTTCTCGCTAGTTGCATATGGGAATATTCCTAGGAATATCCCCATGTACTTATCACATGTCATTTTTGTATTTTTGACCCATTTATTGTTGTAATTACAACTTTACCTACCCTCCATCTTTTTATTAAATTCTACGACTTTTTTAAAATACCTAATTTCCTTCATTCTTTCCCAAGTTCCTTCTTCTTCCCCAAACATCAGACAAAATCTTAACCAAAAGCCCAAACCATGAAATCTTTATATCAGAGAGAACTCATCAGTTTCAATTGATTCAGAGCCATAACATTCACTCAACTAACTTCAGGCAAAATCTAAGTATAATTTAGCACAATAGACCCATGATTTCACGACCCAAACCAACTTTCGGAAAATAAAATAAAATAATAATAATAATAATTCAACTTTGTAACACCATCTCTAACACTAATTGACCCAAATTTATCCGTTTAGAGCTTGCCTAGCGACTCTGATCCAATATTTTCCTATCTTCACCAAGATCTGCAGTTCATGATCACAACAAAAGTTCAGAGTTTTCTTCTTCCCTCACATTAAATTTAGGGTGCGGTTGACTTGGGGAAAATGGGTAAAAGGTGAATTGGGGATTGTTTTACCGTTGAGGGGATTAATTATAATGGAGGTGCATTTTCGTCTCTACGGGTATTTTGTAGCGCTGTTTACAATATTCTAACGGCGGACAACTTAGGGTATTAATGTGCTATTGTTTACAATTTAGGCTATTTAAGTGTAAAAGGTGGTGAAACAATAGGGTTTGCTAGTGCCATTTAGCCATAAAATTCATTTGCTTTGGGAGAATCAAGGCTTAATGTCACAAGGCATATTTATATGCTTATCTTTGTAGGAAACCATTTTTATTATACCTTCTTCGACCTCTATCGTGATACAGGGAAAGCTTAAGCTATTACTACTTGATTGCTTAGGCTTAAGTTGTTAAGATAAGACTAATAAGTGACTCTTGTCTACCTACATACCCTTTCTGCTTTAGGACAAACCTCTGTCTCATGTGTAAACCTTCTAAATATTTTACTCATGAACATGACTGGATTTGATTGGTTTGTAATAAATGCTAGTATAGATTGTAATTATCAACATTATTAAATCTTTTCATAATTGCTTGTTTTGGTGATAATAATTTCGGCCTATCCTTTTCCTGGAGTTTTACAATCTTTAATGTGGTAGTGTGCATATTGATATGCAGGCTTTGTATAAACCCTGAGTTGTTTTGGATTTCTGAAGCATATCCTTAGTTGTCTGAATCCCTGGATGCCTAGCTTAACATGTCAGAACAGAAACATGGAGGATCCAAATGACCATGTCTTGTTTCATATCGATCATCTCATGTTATATTATCTTAGAAAAATATTTGTCCTTTTTTGTTTGCTTTTTTTATTGGTCCGCTGCTGCTTCTACTCTTCTTTTGTGGTTTATGCCAAGTTTAATGTTTCCTCATCTCTTGCAGAAAATGTTGCTGCCTTGTGGACTTCCACCAGAGAGAGAAGAAGATTAAGTACTGGAGATCTTCAAGCCGGGCTGTCATTCCTTTATTTTGTCGTCTTCCCTTCAGTTGTATGAAACAAAATGTTTGCATATTTCTATTTCCAAACTAGATGCTCTTCAATATGAATTGTAGGAGATAAAACTATTCTTATTACCGTCTATGAACTGTTGTATGAATTGAAAGTATTTCTGGTTCGTATATGAATTGAAACTATTGTATGAACTATTGTATGAATTGAAAGTATTTCTGGTTCGTATTATGTCAGGAGTACAGGGTAATTCTGCAAGGTGATTTTTTACATACTCTCGATAAAACCGTTGATAAAACCGTTTCTGCTTCAGCAGCAGTACAGGGTAATTCTGCAAGGTGATTCTTTACATACTCTCGATAAACTGTTTCTGCTTCAGCGGCAGTTATAGCTAGATGTTTTTGCTGTGTTGCTGCTGTAAGACTGCGTAAGCGACCTTGGGGCTGTTCGGTAGCTTGCCACCACAGCGTGCAATTGAATTGTTGAAACTGTAATTGTTCCAACTGTTATTGCATGCAAGTATTATTGTTGTTGTTGGTTCTATTTGCAACATATAATAGGCAACTTGGTTTCAGTTTTAATAAATTGGGGGGAAATTTTATTTAACTTTTTTTTTTCAATAAAATAGAAGGATAGTTAAGAGTACAATATGATGGGTGATACAACTCAATTTCATGAATTCCTGGCATTGTGTTTGATAAGTTTGAGTAATTCCCAAACCAACATCTATACTTATGATTAGAACCAACTAACATTTTGTTGGATATTTATCAGTTTATGAGATTCAAAATGACTGGTGGATTAAGGAATTGATTTCTATAGTTCGTATCATCACATGAAAATAATTGGGTGATGTGGTGAGTTTATTAATAGGAGATGCATTAAATGATTCTCTTATCTAAATGACTAGAAGCCAATATGAGCAAGGATAGCTCAAGCAAGATATGTCCAACTAACGGACAAAAATTAAAAAAGGAAAGAAGAACAAATAATGAGAAATGCTCGCCACATTCGCGAGTGCAGTGCACTCGTCTGTGGCTAGGACATGTGCCCCATACAGGACGTAGGCACATGTCCCTGCTACATCACGAATATAGTGCCCTCACGACTATAGCTAGCACTCCTCACAAGTAATTGCCGGAGCATGGTAAAAATAATCAAGTAAGGAAAAAGGTGGTGTACAGATTTTGTACTGAAATCACCAATTAGGTAGTATCTAGACCTCGTAGTTGTCTAAGTTGATAGCATGCAAAAGTCCGATCATATATGATGATTTAACATGTGTATATGATGTGAACCTGTGGGACTTACATCCTTGGACTTGGATGTTAAACTCGAGAATACAATATGGACACTCGGTAGGTAACAATTTTTGTGTTCTATCACTTTATGATATTGTCATATGCAATTCGAGGTTTGAATTCCATATTCCTTATTTGTATGAAGATTCGTTTCTAAAATGCCATTGGTTGATATTCCATGTTGTGGATTGGTGTCATCAGCCACAGTTCCTCTTGAATAATGAGTAGATAGTTGCTAGTATCATTTAGCCATAAAATTCATTTGCTTTGGGAGAATCAAGGCTTAATGTCACAAGGCATATTTATATGCTTATCTTTGTAGGAAACCATTTTATTATACCTTCTTCGACCTCTATCGTGATACAGGGAAAGCTTAAGCTATTACTACTTGATTGCTTAGGCTTAAGTTGTTAAGATAAGACTAATAAGTGACTCTTGTCTACCTACATACCCTTTCTGCTTTAGGACAAACCTCTGTCTCATGAGTAAACCTTCTAAATATTTTACTCATGAACATGACTGGATTTGATTGGTTTGTAATAAATGCTAGTATAGATTGTAATTATCAACATTATTAAATCTTTTCATAATTGCTTGTTTTGGTGATAATAATTTCGGCCTATCCTTTTCCTGGAGTTTTACAATCTTTAATGTGGTAGTGTGCATATTGATATGCAGGCTTTGTATAAACCCTGAGTTGTTTTGGATTTCTGAAGCATATCCTTAGTTGTCTGAATCCCTGGATGCCTAGCTTAACATGTCAGAACAGAAACATGGAGGATCCAAATGACCATGTCTTGTTTCATATCGATCATCTCATGTTATATTATCTTAGAAAAATATTTGTCCTTTTTGTTTGCTTTTTATTGGTCCGCTGCTGCTTCTACTCTTCTTTTGTGGTTTATGCCAAGTTTAATGTTTCCTCATCTCTTGCAGAAAATGTTGCTGCCTTGTGGACTTCCACCAGAGAGAGAAGAAGATTAAGTACTGGAGATCTTCAAGCCGGCTGTCATTCCTTTATTTTGTCGTCTTCCCTTCAGTTGTATGAAACAAAATGTTTGCATATTTCTATTTCCAAACTAGATGCTCTTCAATATGAATTGTAGGAGATAAAACTATTCTTATTACCGTCTATGAACTGTTGTATGAATTGAAAGTATTTCTGGTTCAGATATGAATTGAAACTATTGTATGAACTATTGTATGAATTGAAAGTATTTCTGGTTCAGATTATGTCAGGAGTACAGGGTAATTCTGCAAGGTGATTTTTACATACTCGATAAAACCGTTGATAAAACCGTTTCTGCTTCAGCAGCAGTACAGGGTAATTCTGCAAGGTGATTCTTTACATACTCGATAAACTGTTTCTGCTTCAGCGGCAGTTATAGCTAGATGTTTTGCTGTGTTGCTGCTGTAAGACTGTGTAAGCGACCTTGGGGCTGTTCGGTAGCTTGCCACCACAGCGTGCAATTGAATTGTTGAAACTGTAATTGTTCCAACTGTTATTGCATGCAAGTATTATTGTTGTTGTTGGTTCTATTTGCAACATATAATAGGCAACTTGGTTTCAGTTTTAATAAATTGGGGAAATTTTATTTAACTTTTTTTTCAATAAAATAGAAGGATAGTTAAGAGTACAATATGATGGGTGATACAACTCAATTTCATGAATTCCTGGCATTGTGTTTGATAAGTTTGAGTAATTCCCAAACCAACATCTATACTTATGATTAGAACCAACTAACATTTTGTTGGATATTTATCAGTTTATGAGATTCAAAATGACTGGTGGATTAAGGAATTGATTTCTATAGTTCGTATCATCACATGAAAATAATTGGGTGATGTGGTGAGTTTATTAATAGGAGATGCATTAAATGATTCTCTTATCTAAATGACTAGAAGCCAATATGAGCAAGGATAGCTCAAGCAAGATATGTCCAACTAACGGACAAAAATTAAAAAAAGGAAAGAAGAACAAATAATGAGAAATGCTCGCCACATTCGCGAGTGCAGTGCACTCGTGCTGTGGCTAGGACATGTGCCCCATACAGGGACGTGTAGGCACATGTCCCTGCTACATCACGAATATAGTGCCCTCACGACTATAGCTAGCACTCCTCACAAGTAATTGCCGGAGCATGGTAAAAAATAATCAAGTAAGGAAAAAGGGTGGTGTACAGATTTTGTACTGAAATCACCAATTAGGTAGTATCTAGACCTCGTAGTTGTCTAAGTTGATAGCATGCAAAAGTCCGATCATATATGATGATTTAACATGTGTATATGATGTGAACCTGTGGGACTTACATCCTTGGACTTGGATGTTAAACTCGAGAATACAATATGGACACTCGGTAGGTAACAATTTTTGTGTTCTATCACTTTATGATATTGTCATATGCAATTCGAGGTTTGAATTCCATATTCCTTATTTGTATGAAGATTCGTTTCTAAAATGCCATTGGTTGATATTCCATGTTGTGGATTGGTGTCATCAGCCACAGTTCCTCTTGAATAATGAGTAGATAGTTGCTAGTATCATTTGCTGAGCTCTCATTGTGAAATTATTTATCCTCTTATTGCTATCGACATATGTATACTTTATGCTCTATTTTGATGGACCAGAACCCTGTGCTAAGTAACATTTCACGGTGGGCAAATAATTGAAGGCATGTGTGATATAGTCTTGTGATAGGGAACAACTTAGAATCCTATAAATAGAGAATGATTGTCGATTGATTGATACTTTTAGCTAAGCTTTGGCACTCTTCAGAAGAAGATTTAACGCTGATCAAATTCTTTTGATCAGACCTTGTTATAGTATAGCTTATGTTCTCTTTCGGTTTCTAAAGAAGATCAGTCTTTTTCTAGTGTAGACCCTGCACTGAACTAGTCCTGACCCCATTTACCATGGAGTCTCCCTCCACCTCTCTCTTCCCGCCTCCCTCCCTCGCTCCCTCCTCCAGTGAATAGAACTCTTGAAAAATGACTCTTCTCTCCAATTAAATTATCAATAACAAAAATTCTAACTTGATGGTTAGAATTAATTACCCCTAGAAAAACCAAGCATTGCATTTTGTCTTGCCATTGTTCTCATAAAGTCACAAAAAAAAAAAAAGAAAAAATCATACAAATTGCAGCCATCGCTAGGATGGTCCAAACGGGCCGCATGGGCCCAGCCCAGTATATCGGGCAGGGCAAAGACACCTGCTTAGACTCGGTTAGGCCTGCCACCGAGCCGGGCAAAGACCCTTGCCCAGACTAGGTTAGGCCCGGCCGCATCCAAGTCCGAGTACTACCCGAGCCAGGCACTGGATAGCCCGATCCATTATGGGCTTCTTTCATTTATTTTTTCAATTTCAGAAAATTTTAAAAATTCAAGAAAAAGTTCTATCTTACTATTAATCATTCAAAATTACAATTTAAAATAGTGGTTAGTTGTTGTATATGATTGATACATACATAAAAATTATAGCCAAAGAAGTTTATTAGAATTGCAATATTTTGAAGGCTACATGAGTTGTCTGAATCCCTGGATGCCTAGCTTAACATGTCAGAACAGAAACATGGAGGATCCAAATGACCATGTCTTGTTTCATATCGATCATCTCATGTAATATTATCTTAGAAAAATATTTGTCCTTTTTTGTTTGCTTTTTTTATTGGTCCGCTGCTGCTTCTACTCTTCTCTTGTGGTTTATGCCAAGTTTAATGTTTCCTCATCTCTTGCAGAAAATGTTGCTGCCTTGTGGACTTCCACCAGAGAGAGAAGAAGATTAAGTACTGGAGATCTTCAAGCCGGGCTGTCATTCCTTTATTTTGTCGTCTTCCCTTCAGTTGTATGAAACAAAATGTATGCATATTTCTATTTCCAAACTAGATGCTCTTCAATATGAATTGTAGGAGATAAAACTATTCTTATTACCGTCTATGAACTGTTGTATGAATTGAAAGTATTTCTGGTTCAGATATGAATTGAAACTATTGTATGAACTATTGTATGAATTGAAAGTATTTCTGGTTCGTATTATGTCAGGAGTACAGGGTAATTCTGCAAGGTGATTTTTTACATACTCTCGATAAAACCGTTGATAAAACCGTTTCTGCTTCAGCAGCAGTACAGGGTAATTCTGCAAGGTGATTCTTTACATACTCGATAAACTGTTTCTGCTTCAGCGGCAGTTATAGCTAGATGTTTTGCTGTGTTGCTGCTGTAAGACTGCGTAAGCGACCTTGGGGCTGTTCGGTAGCTTGCCACCACAGCGTGCAATTGAATTGTTGAAACTGTAATTGTTCCAACTGTTATTGCATGCAAGTATTATTGTTGTTGTTGGTTCTATTTGCAACATATAATAGGCAACTTGGTTTCAGTTTTAATAAATTGGGGAAATTTTATTTAACTTTTTTTTCAATAAAATAGAAGGATAGTTAAGAGTACAATATGATGGGTGATACAACTCAATTTCATGAATTCCTGGCATTGTGTTTGATAAGTTTGAGTAATTCCCAAACCAACATCTATACTTATGATTAGAACCAACTAACATTTTTGTTGGATATTTATCAGTTTATGAGATTCAAAATGACTGGTGGATTAAGGAATTGATTTCTATAGTTCGTATCATCACATGAAAATAATTGGGTGATGTGGTGAGTTTATTAATAGGAGATGCATTAAATGATTCTCTTATCTAAATGACTAGAAGCCAATATGAGCAAGGATAGCTCAAGCAAGATATGTCCAACTAACGGACAAAAATTAAAAAAGGAAAGAAGAACAAATAATGAGAAATGCTCGCCACATTCAAGGAAAGTGCACCGCTGCTGTGGCTAGGACATGTGCCCCATACAGGGACGTGTAGGCACATGTCCCTGCTACATCACGAATATAGTGCCCTCACGACTATAGCTAGCACTCCTCACAAGTAATTGCCGGAGCATGGTAAAAAATAATCAAGTAAGGAAAAAGGTGGTGTACAGATTTTGTACTGAAATCACCAATTAGGTAGTATCTAGACCTCGTAGTTGTCTAAGTTGATAGCATGCAAAAGTCCGATCATATATGATGATTTAACATGTGTATATGATGTGAACCTGTGGGACTTACATCCTTGGACTTGGATGTTAAACTCGAGAATACAATATGGACACTCGGTAGGTAACAATTTTTGTGTTCTATCACTTTATGATATTGTCATATGCAATTCGAGGTTTGAATTCCATATTCCTTATTTGTATGAAGATTCGTTTCTAAAATGCCATTGGTTGATATTCCATGTTGTGGATTGGTGTCATCAGCCACAGTTCCTCTTGAATAATGAGTAGATAGTTGCTAGTATCATTTGCTGAGCTCTCATTGTGAAATTATTTATCCTCTTATTGCTATCGACATATGTATACTTTATGCTCTATTTTGATGGACCAGAACCCTGTGCGAAGTAACATTTCGCCGGTGGGCAAATAATTGAAGGCATGCGTGTGATATAGTCTTGTGATAGGGAACAACTTAGAATCCTATAAATAGAGAATGATTGTCGATTGATTGATACTTTTAGCTAAGCTTTGGCACTCTTCAGAAGAAGATTTAACGCTGATCAAATTCTTTTGATCAGACCTTGTTATAGTATAGCTTATGTTCTCTCAATCTCCGGTCTCTAAAGAAGATCAGTCTTTTTCTAGTGTAGACCCTGCACTGAACTAGGCCTGACCCCATTTACCATGGAGTCTCCCTCCACCCTCTCTTCCCGCCTCCCTCCCTCGCTCCCTCCTCCAGTGAATAGAACTCTTGAAAAATGACTCTTTTCTCCAATTAAATTATCAATAACAAAAATTCTAACTTGATGGTTAGAATCATTGCATTTTGTCTTGCCATTGTTCTCATAAAGTTAAAAGAAAAAAGAAAAAAGAAAAAAATATGATACAAATTGCAGCCAGTGCTAGGATGGTCCAAACGGGCCGCATGGGCCCGACCCAGTATATCGGGCAGGGCAAAGACACCTGCTTAGACTCGGTTAGGCCTGCCACCGAGCCGGGCAAAGACCCTTGCCCAGACTAGGTTAGGCCCGGCCGCATCCAAGTCCGAGTACTACCCGAGCCAGGCACTGGATAGCCCGATCCATTATGGGCTTCTTTCATTTATTTTTTCAATTTCAGAAAAATTTAAAAATTCAAGAAAAAGTTCTATCTTACTATTAATCATTCAAAATTACAATTTAAAATAGTGGTTAGTTGCTGTATATGATTGATACATACATAAAAATTATAGCCAAAGAAGTTTATTAGAATTGCAATATTTTGAAGGCTACATGAGTTTGGTCCACATCGTAAAACACCCCTGTGAATAGTAACTAGGACTTTAACGAATTTCATGTTAACACCAATCGCAATCTTATATTGATTAAGGAGGTAATCATAATATATGGATTCAAATTCTTTGTGCTTTGCCGCGGATCCAGGATTTTCAAAAAGTTGTGTCACTATATAATTAATAATTAGAAAACTTACAATTATCCCCGATGAGGTTTCATATTTTGAAAAAAAGTACATAACAACATCATTAGTAACATTATCAAATACATCTTTCTCTATATATGTAAGTAACCAATCGTTGAGCCAATCGTCACTCATTTTATTTTGCAATCAGTTCTTTATCAACTTCATTGTAGAAAAAGCTCTTTCCACGGTTGTTGTAGCCACGAGTAAAATTAATGCCATCTTCAAAAGCATATAAACCAAAGGATAGACACTATGCTTTTTAGTCTCCACCATTTTCTTTGAAAGATCACCTATTCCCTTCAAATTAGCAAACCTTGCATCTCTATGCACATCAACAATATAATTGTCAAGTTGATTCTTAAGTGCCAAGATCTCAATATCAAAAAATTCACATGGATAGAATTCTGCTATTTTAAGCAACTTCTCCACATTAAAAGAACTAAATGAATCACTGCGGCTCAAGCAAGCAATACAAAGAAACAACTTGGCACTCACCTCATTGAAACGACCATTAAGCTCTTGAAGTTGCATATCTATCACCGAATAGAATAGGTCAACTTGATAACAATATAAATTGGTGCCTTGTGAAGTTTTGCTTCGTCTTCCTTTAACATATGCATCTTCCATATTTGGAATAAGAATCTCATGTTTGTTACAAAATACATGAACTTCATTCAAGAGAGAGTCCCATCCTTCATCTCTCATTTGTTGTAAATTTTGCTTTGCCACTTCAACAAGTACCATGACATTTATAATATCTTGATCTTTCCTTTGCAAAGCCAAATTCAACTCATTTGTGATCCCCAATATTTTGAACATGAAATATACGCAAAAAAATAAAATAAAATAAATAAATAAAAATTAAATATCTCTAATGATTCCAAGAGACGATGTGCTTCACCTTTTTGATGTTGATAGGTATCCTGTTTTTCAACATCTTCAAGTACATGAACAATTGAAGAGAACATAGCCATCAAATTCAATAGTGTCCCATAATGAGATCCCCAACGAGTATCAGCTGGCCTCTTAAGAGCCATTTCTTGATTTTTCAAGCTCTTCATTTTGTAATGATTTAGCAATTTGCTCTGCTTGCTTCTCTCTAATTTTATCTCGATGTTTACAAGAATCTCCAACCACATTCAACAAACGAGCAAGCACGTCAAAGAAATCATTAATGTCAAAATAATTCTTTACAACAGCTATGAGTGTTAGTTGCAATTGATAAGCAAATCAATGAATACAATATGCAGATTTACTGTCTTTCATGATCAAAGCCTTCAAACCATTAAACTCCCCTTGCATATTACTCGCCCCATCATAACCTTGTCCTCATATTCTTGATAAACTTAATCCATGTTCTGCAAGCAAAGAATCAAGTGTAGTTTTAAGCGACATAGCTGAAGTATCTATCACATGAACGATTCCAATAAATCGCTCCATGATAAATCCTCTTTCATCAACATAACACAAAGCCACCGTTATTTGCTCTTTACATGACATGTCAGCAGATTCATCCACTAAAATACCAAAGAAGTTATCACCTATTTCTATAATTATGGCCTTACAAGTTTCTTTTACATCAGCATATACAATATCTTTTTGAATAGAAGAAGCAACCATTTGATGATTTTCAGGAGCATTAGACAATACAATACTACTCACTTTCTCATTCTGAGCCGCATAAAACTTTAAAAGTTTAAGAAAATTTCCCTTATTGCTTGAATCTTCATATCCATTATGACCACGAAATGATAACCCTTGCCTTAGCAAGAATCTCACACAATTAATAGATGCCTCTAGACAAACTCTATACTCACTCTTGGCTTCCTCTGTTTGCCTATCAAAGGCGGATTGGATAGATTGAGGTTGCTTCATCAAATTTTGATATTTTGAAATGGCTACATTGTGTGCACTATCACATTTTCCAACATGAGCTTCTAATCGGGCTTTCTTGTTCTAACCCCTAAATTCTCCATAAATAAAAGAATTTACTCCACCTTGACTTGCAATTTCAGATTTAAATAAATAACAACATATGCAAAAAGCATCTTTTTTTTACACTATACTCCAACCAATATGAATATTCATGAAACCAATACACATTGAACCGACGCATCTTTTTCCCCAAATTTAATTTGTTAAAAATTATGAGTACGACGTTGATAAGGGCCTTTTTGAAGATACGCTCTCCTTACTATGTCACGGTCATTTGGATGATAGCTATCAATTGATGGTCGCTCTCCATGATCAACTAGAAGAGTATTCAAGTCAACTCTTGTTGAGGACTTTACGACATCGATAATTGGATTAGAACCACCAATCCCGCTAGATAAATTTTCTCGAGGGCATGAGGGCTCTTGTACAGATTGAGATGATGAAGGTCTAGGCTCAGGGGTTGCTCTTTTAAAATAGCGCCTCATATCAAAACTCATATCAAAACCGATAATAAGTAAATTAGATTATAATTAGAAATTTAGATACCACAAACATTAATAAATTAATTTGATGATTCTATTACAACAAAATAAAAGCAAAAAAATCTATAATAAAACATAACCTAAAAATTACTTAAATTAATAACCTAAAAATTACTTAAATTAATGTCAAGATGTGATACCTTGAGTGAAGCTCAAGAGAGAACCCTCAACCGCAATCTCAATTGATTGTGAAGATTGAGGAGAAAATCAAACCTATACCAAATCAAACATTATAAATTTTATAACTTTCAAGAAAACCCTAATTTCTACATATAGAATTAAATTATAGGAAGTAAGAACTTAGAAAAAACAATACTTACTTTATAGGTCCATCGGAGCTCTTGAGGCCCTCCGGCAACGGCGACAACAACAAGTCAAAGGAGGTGGAGAAGCCGAGAAGAGAGCTAGGGTTGAGAGACTAAAAGTCGGTGTTTTTATTACAGCCGTGGGAATTTTTTTTATTGGGATCGGGTAGGGAACAAATGGGTTCGGGTAATATTAGGAAGTGGGGTTGGATCCTATGCATCCCCATCAAACTGGTGTCATGTGACATTAGTTTGATGTAGGTGGGTCCGCCCTTGATGCTTTGGATGGACAATGGAGATTCCTTTCTCAATAATAAAATTTAATCCTCTAATAGAAGGCTATGGTTATGATTAGAGAAGTTATTTCTTCTAATTTCATTTTCAAATGTAAGAATACAAGTCCAAAAATGCTAGCACTAAGCACATAATTCGTTGTCCGTTTACCTAGATAAAAAGCACAACATACTTTTAATCTTGTGATTTCGTATAAGTGAATTATAAGTTCTTATCACCGCGTCAAATCTAAGTCTAGATGAATGTCTATAAGGGAGCAACATTGAATCTAGAGCACTCTTAATAGTCATCAGAAAATTATAAAGGGGAAAAATGTATCACGAGGAACATGGCAGCTCAAGAGAATATATCCTCAACACTTCTTAACTTCATGAACTTCATCCTCTTTTTAGAGTTTCTCGTGATGCTATGCTTAGATGCCTTGTCATAATATGTGAGATCCATAGTGATAAATTTTCAAAAATCTATTTAGAATAGTCTTTTTAGTATAGGTAGGTAGAGGCCACGAATTTCTTCATGCTTAGGTATGCAAGGTGTGAATCCAAAGGAAGACTATTGACATATTGTATGCAGACTTTTCTGTTGGTATTTCCTCTGGAGTTGTGGATTGATGCTCCTATTTAGTTGTGACTCAAAATTGCATCTGAGTTCATTATTTTTAAATGGTAAAATATATTTGTTGAAAAATGATCGACTTAATTTAAGTCATTAGTATTAATCATATTCAATGTTAGAATGATGATTTTAGCCTTGATACGACAGAGCTAGCATGTGGGGAATACTATATAGGCGGAGAGGATATAGACACTATTTATAGCTATATATTCTTCTTCATTTACTTGTATATCAAAAAGTAAAATAGTAAAATAGTAAAAATGGAAGAAAGAGAATAAATAACGGAAGCCAAAAGAAAATGAAGAACTTAAAAGCAAACTAGGAAGAAGTATTAATAGAAAGCAAACTTACATACTTGATATAAAGCACACTTATATACCGAAATAGCTTACACAAACTAGAAGATGGGAGATGAACTCACCAGCACCGAAGTAGTAGTACTAGTACACACCTTACACACTTATCTTACAAACACTCAAAAGAAAACTTCAAAGCAAAACTTAGAAATTTAAGAAAACAAGAGGAAGCACTCAAGAGTTCTCTCTAATTTTTTTAACTCTCCAAAAAACCCCCCAAACCCCCACCCCCAACTTCATGAACTTCATCCCCTTTTATAGAGTTTCTCATAATACTATGCTTAGATGCCTTGTCATGATATGTGGGACCCATAGAAATAAATTTTTAAAACATATCATGAAAATAGGTTATAGAGTAGCCTTTTAGCATAGTTAAGTAGGGACCACGAAATTCTTCATGCTTAAGTATTCACTATGGGAATCCAAAGTAGAATTATTGACAACATATTGTATGCAGTCTTTTAAGTTGGTATTTCATCTGAAGTTGTGGATTGCTGCTCCTGTTTAGCTGTGATTCAAAATCACATTAGAGTTTATTATTTTTAACTGGTAAAATATATTGGTTAAAAAATGATCGGCTTGATTTTTAAGTCGTTAGTATTAATCATATGTAGAGTTTTACCATGATTTAATGCCATGCCACATATTTTTCCATCTATGAGTTATTTCCTCTACTAGATCACTGTCGATTGATACACCATCTGGAGAAGGGATTTCTTTTTCTTGGTATTGTTTTGCTGCCATAAAAACGTCATATACTTCTTATTTCTAGACCAATTGGTGGATTGGTCATCCACTAATCTATGACTACTTTTGTTGCCCTTGTCTGAGAAACTTCTCCCATATTAATATTTGTGTCGATAATTCGAAGCCCATCTGTCATATAATATGCATAATTTTTGATCAAAGATTCAAGTTTTTTTTGTAGAAGTGGATGGTAGTCTGGAAACAATCTAACCCTATATCTTTATGAAACCAGTTGTGGGAATGGAGTCCTAAGACCATAGAAATATCCCATATCTACAAACTTGGAAAATATTCGAAGCTGCATCTCTCATGTAATATAACCGTAATATTAAATTGAAGGTGCTCAAGACTTATTGAAAAAAGGAAGATAGCTATCTTAACAATGGCTGGTAATCCTTTAAACCTCATTGGATTTTAGAAAAATGAGGGATCACTTGTAATTCTTAATTCACAGACAATCCTTGCTACGTATGAGATATATACATAGGAATTTCATGAAGATTTATAGTAAATCTTGGAGAGTTATATGCTATAAGAATTGTGAGCTATTTGTGGTCGTTTAGAAGGGAATTAATATTGTCTTCTTCTACTTTTGTTTTAATAACATTTTGAATTTCTTGAGGCATAATATTTAGTTTGAACCATAATTGCTCTCTGTTTAGGCGTTCTTTGCAGATATTTTCTTGAATATATTATGGCACTTCAAGAATTTGAATTTCTTGAGGCATAATATTTAGTTTGAACCATAATTGCTCTCTGTTTAGGCGTTCTTTGCAGATATTTTCTTGAATATATTATGGCACTTCAAGAATTTGAAATATCTCATTAGATATTAATTTTACCTTATGAGAATAAGGATAGAGATAATTAATCTCATATGAAAGATCTATAAATCTTTCTCGTATTTGATTATTTTGTTTAGTATATTTCTCATCTTTTTCTTTTAAAAGATGGACTAAATGAGTCCTATAAACTTTGATTTGCTTCTTCTCTTGAGCACATATATTGTTCCATAGATAATTGATGATCATATAATCGGGGGATTGTACTCGGGTCATAAAAATATTTTGACCTTTTCAAAGAAGGTGCTTGGATTGTGCAAGTAGATGTCGCTTGGTTTGAGCAATAAAATTTTCCTTTAGCTTGTGAGGTTGAAGCTTGATGAGACATCTTTTTCTTGCAAAATTTTTAAAATGTTTATTTGAGTTTAGTATTTTGTCAAAATATCAAAAAAATATTTCTAATTATTTTCAGTGTTCCTCAAAATTATTTGAAAAAGTATTATTACTTTTGATAGTAAAATAAGAAAATCTCTACATTCATGAAGATAATATTCTAAGAACTTTAGATATTCTTGCTAAAAGCAAGTATACCCTAGTGGCCTTCATCTCCAAGTGTAAAAGAAAGGTATGATGAGAATAATTTCCAATCTATTTTCTTCTAATACTTGCATTTGTCATAATTCCATTTTTATATAAAATTTTGAGAATATATTTCATGTATAATATTATTAATTTGATATTACGGTTTTGTAATTTACCCATACAAGATTATTTGACTCTTATAATCAATAATTTGACTTGAAACTCTATGTTCAAAATTATTGCTAGAGTCCAAACAACATGTATCATGGGAAGTTTTATTAGATTATCTTTAATGAGTTCGTCAATTTTTTCTTCTGAGAGAGATAAACGAGTTTCATCCATTTGGACCGGCATGTCAAAGTATCTATTATCAAAAGTTATATGAGAAAACTCTTTTATATAAGAGAAATAGACATTCCTTTTATTTTTAAGAATTGTCTTATTGAAGGATTACGGATAATTGTTAATCTCATCTCATATATTAGAAAGAACATTTATAAAATTTTCTTTGTAATGTAAGGTGAAAATAGACAATTAACTAATATGTTTTCGGTTCTTTATTAAACAAGAAAGAAACATAGGGATTATTGGCATTTGTATGAATGCCATGATTATCTACAATAAAAGGGTTAAGATTATTAACAAAAGGAGTTCTCAAAATAATACCTTGCTTGAGGTCTTTAAATAAGACAAAGCAAATATAAGCATCTGTAAGTTTATATCTTGTTTTGAGAGCTTGCCCATTAGCAGCGCTAACTAGATGAGATGTTTTTTCATAGAACCTAGAAGGAACAAGATCTTCTCTAATACAATTCATATCTGCTCCTTTGTCAATTCTGGTGGTGTATTGAGCAGTATTTATCCATAATGTTAAGCATGATATCACACCTCCATTTCTTTCAACATATTTTTCTATAAAATTTATAAATTCATTATCATTAGAGCTTTCTTCATGTTCAAAGTTTTTTATTTCTTTGAAACCTTCAAATTCTTCTTTATTTTCTATGTAAGTTTTGATTTCTTATCTTTTGTTTAAAATCAAGATTTCTATTTTCATATTTCCATGTTCTTTTGAAGTTCTTCAATATTTATTTTACTTTCAATTTTCTTTTCATTTTGAATTCTATTTAAAATTTGGAGAAAAATAATGTTCATTACTCTTCTTTTCATCAAAAGTTTTACTAAAGTTTTTCTTTTTCTTAGTCATCTCGAGATACTTAGTTAATTGTGTTCTTTGTTCTTGTGGATCGTGATTGCAACTATAGTATCAAGAATAAACTATTCGTGTTCACTTAAAGTATTTAACTTCGAAGTTCTTGAAGAGTTTTAGAGTAATCAACACTTGTCTTTATTATAACAAATGCAAAGATTGTTGCACTTATCATAATAATTTGATGAATCGTCATCATCATAACTAAGTTTTAAAGCATTAATGAACTTATCGATTTAGATGCGTAGTAAGATCTTTAGATTCTAATAGAAGTTCATTAACTTTCATTTTAGGTCTTTTGAAAATATTTATTAGCATAATGTCCCTTCTTCTTACACTTATAACATGTAGGAGTTTTTGTATTATTATATTTTTTTCAAAGTTTGTTGAAAAGTTTCTTCTAGGGATTTTCTTTCGTCATTTTATCATTTCTAGGTGTAGGCAATAAAATTGCCTTAATCCCTACACAAAGAACTCGGAATGAGCAAAAGAGCTTAAGAGCCCATCTAAGTGGAGTCGAGGCCGCCTAAAGGTTAAGTTTACGGATGTTTGACTTTACCAAATAAGACAGAAATGCTGATATCTCTTAAACCAAAAGGAAGTGAGTAAGATGACCGGGGCAATTGGCTCCGTCTCATCGAGATGGTCGATTTCCATATATAATTCGTCTAATTCGGCGTACGGTTTGAAAGTTCGACCGTTCTTACGTAGCGACGAGGCTCACCAAGCGTGAGGCTCGACATTCGACGAGGCTCGCTAAGCGGCGAGGCTCGACATTCGACGAGGCTCGCCAAGCAGCGAGGCTCGACATTCGACGAGGCTCGCCAAGCAGCGAGGCTCGACATTCGACGAGGCTCGCCAAGCAGCGAGGCTCGACATTCAGACGAGGCTCGCTAAGCAGCGAGGCTCGACATTCAACCGAGGTTCGCCTCTGGCCGGTGAACCCCGACATTCAACCGAGGTTCGCCTACAGCGGACCCGACATTCAACCGAGGTTCGCCTACAGCAGTGAACCCCGACATTCAACCGAGGTTCGCCTACAGCAGTGAACCCCGACATTCAACCGAGGTTCGCCTACAGCAGTGAACCCCGACATTCAACCGAGGTTCGCCTCTGGCCGGTGAACCCCGACATTCAACCGAGGTTCGCCTACAGCAGTGAACCCCGACATTCAACCGAGGTTCGCCTACAGCAGTGAACCCCGACATTCAACCGAGGTTCGCCTACAGCAGTGAACCCCGACATTCAACCGAGGTTCGCCTACAGCAGTGAACCCCGACATTCAACCGAGGTTCGCCTACAGCAGTGAACCCCGACATTCAACCGAGGTTCGCCTACAGCGGACCCCGACATTCAACCGAGGTTCGCCTACAGCAGTGAACCCCGACATTCAACCGAGGTTCGCCTACAGCGGTGAACCCCGACATTCAACCGGGGTTCATGTTCAAAGTTTTTATTTCTTTGAAACCTTCAAATTCTTCTTTATTTTCTATGTAAGTTTTGATTTCTTATCTTTTGTTTAAAATCAAGATTTCTATTTTCATATTTCCATGTTCTTTTTGAAGTTCTTCAATATTTATTTTACTTTCAATTTTCTTTTCATTTTGAATTCTATTTAAAATTTAGGAGAAAAAATAATGTTCATTACTCTTCTTTTCATCAAAAGTTTTTACTAAAGTTTTTCTTTTTTCTTAGTCATCTCGAGATACTTAGTTAATTGTGTTCTTTGTTCTTGTGGATCAGCGATTGCAACTATAGTATCAAGAATAAACTAGTTGTGTTCACTTAAAGTATTTAACTTCGAAGTTCTTGAAGAGTTTTAGAGTAATCAACACTTGTCTTTATTATAACAAATGCAAAGATTGTTGCACTTATCATAATAATTTGATGAATCGTCATCATCATAACTAAGTTTTAAAGCATTAATGAACTTATCGATTTAGATGCGTAGTAAGATCTTTAGATTCTAATAGAAGTTCATTAACTTTCATTTTAGGTCTTTTGAAAATATTTATTAGCATAATGTCCCTTCTTCTTACACTTATAACATGTAGGAGTTTTGTATTATTATATTTTTTCAAAGTTTGTTGAAAAGTTTCTTCTAGGGATTTTCTTTCGTCATTTTATCATTTCTAGGTGTAGGCAATAAAATTGCCTTAATCCCTACACAAAGAACTCTAATGAGCAAAAGAGCTTAAGAGCCCATCTAAGTGGAGTCGAGGCCGCCTAAAGGTTAAGTTTACGGATGTTTGACTTTACCAAATAAGACAGAAATGCTGATATCTCTTAAACCAAAAGGAAGTGAGTAAGATGACCGGGGCAATTGGCTCCGTCTCATCGAGATGGTCGATTTCCATATATAATTCGTCTAATTAGGCGTGCGGTTTGAAAGTTACGACCGTTCTTCGTAGCGCACGAGGCTCACCAAGCGGCGAGGCTCGACATTCAACCGAGGTTCGCCTACGGCGGTGAACCCGACATTCAACCGAGGTTCGCCTACGGCGGTGAACCCGACATTCAACCGAGGTTCGCCTACGGCGGTGAACCCGACATTCAACCGAGGTTCGCCTACGGCGGTGAACCCGACATTCAACCGAGGTTCGCCTACGGCGGTGAACCCGACATTCAACCGAGGTTCGCCTACGGCGGTGAACCCGACATTCAACCGAGGTTCGCCTACGGCGGTGAACCCGACATTCAACCGAGGTTCGCCTACGGCGGTGAACCCGACATTCAACCGAGGTTCGCCTACGGCGGTGAACCCGACATTCAACCGAGGTTCGCCTACGGCGGTGAACCCGACATTCAACCGAGGTTCGCCTACGGCGGTGAACCCGACATTCAACCGAGGTTCGCCTACGGCGGTGAACCCGACATTCAACCGAGGTTCGCCTACGGCGGTGAACCCGACATTCAACCGAGGTTCGCCACGCAGTGAACCCGACATTCAACCGAGGTTAGCCTACAGCGGTGAACCCGACATTCAACCGAGGTTCGCCTACGGCGGTGAACCCGACATTCAACCGAGGTTCGCCTACGCAGCGGACCCGACATTCAACCGAGGTTCGCCACGCAGTGAACCCGACATTCAACCGAGGTTCGCCTACGGCGGTGAACCCGACATTCAACCGAGGTTCGCCTACAGCGGCGAACCCGACATTCAACCGAGGTTCGCCTACAGCAGCGAACCCCGACATTCAACCGAGGTTCGCCTACAGCAGTGAACCCCGACATTCAACCGAGGTTCGCCTACAGCAGTGAACCCCGACATTCAACAGCGGCGAAGCTCACCATCCAACCAAGACCGCCCACTTGAAGCATGGGAGATGTCACATCCTATAGTGGTCATATCCCATAGAGAGCATGGTTCCCCTCACAGTGGTCACATCCCACTTGGGGCATGGCTCTCCTCAACTGAGCATGGCCATATCCCACAAATCAAGGGAGTGGCCATGCCTCTCTTGGCATATTTATAAGCCACCATCTCCACAGGAGGAGGGGGCTGGCAAGTTGAGGAAAGAAAGTTTGAGAACTTTTTAGATCAACACTCGTGTGCCCAAGAGAGATCAAGAACCTCTTCAACAACCTCTAGACCATCCGCAGCTTCGGTCTGATCGTCAACGGGAAGCAACCTCGAGTCGAGCATCGAGTGAAGCATCCTCTCGCCACCAAGAACCCATACAAAAGAGGAGTCAAATCAACCTCCTCTTCCTCTGTAATCGAAGGAATTTGATTGTAATACATTCATTCAATCAATAAACATTTTTTCGACCCTACAGAAGATGGCGACCACAGTGGGAGCAACCATTCATTCCGATGAACTGGTGGTGGCGCAATCAGACAAAGTTGCAGTTGGAACCGAGGTTCAAACCTTGGTCATTGAATTTGATCAGAGTAAGTACGAGGAGTTCCTCTCCTCTGGGGCATCTAGCCCAGTAAAGGCACGCAAGTGTCGTCGAGTCTCGTATGAGACTTCAGCCCCCGTGGCTTTTGTTGAATCCTCTCGAGTGAACCTTGACGAGCAGCCTCCGCTCTCAAGGACGAGGCTCCAAAAGCTAGTAGGCAGTTAAGAGGTGGGTTGTTAAGCAACCCAAGTCAACTTCGGATGATGTTAGCCAAGTTTTGGCTTCGGCGAGCCCGCCCGCTTATCAAGACCGACCTCTAAGGGTCCACTCGAGACGCGCTGCATAACGCCACCGATTTAACCAAGCTCGCCGATGTGCTCGAGCTTTGGTCTCGTTGGGCGGATTCCACTATCGAATCAAGAAAGCCAACAACCTCGCCATCATCAAGGGGTTCATTCAAAACAAGGCGAGTGTCACCCAGGCGAACCTGCGTCCACATGGCGAGCGTCGCCCAGTGCGAACCTCGTCCAAGTGGCGAACCTGCGTCAACATGAGGTATCGTCCAAAGAGACAAACTCGCCTACCGCAACTCGCCCACATGGCTTAACGCCGCCCCATCTCGCTAACGCCGCCTCGGCCGCGAGACTCGCCAGTGACGAACCTCGCCACAACGCGAGGTCCTCAAGAAGTGACGAGCCTCGCCAGTGGCGAACCTGCGCCACAGCGAGGTCCCTTGAAAGAGCGAGCCTCGTGCGCTTAGCGAATCTCGCCCGACAGCGTGATGAGCGTCGCTCGTTGGCGAACCTCGTCATGGCAAGCGTCGAATGGCGAACCTGCGTCAACATGAGGTCCATCTTTGAGCGGATGAACTTGCCGGATGGCGAACCTCGCCATAAGCTTCGCCGCCAGAGCTAAGGGAAGTGGCAACCTCGCCAGTTCGCCAAACTCGACTCGGAAGCCCTCTCACGCGAGACTCATTTTTCAATCAACTGGGGTACACCCACTTCCGATCTCGTGATTATCTCACCGCAAGCGCGATGCCAATCAAATGCGCCTCCTTGCCGCTGTGAGAAGCTCATTCGCGATGCGCCTAATGTTCATCAACGACGCCTTCGGTTTTGAGCGGTTATCGACCCGTCAACTAGGCGGCGGTTTAGCCATAAGAAACAAGTGGCCAGCGGTGGTCATTCCCACAGGTGACTATTAACATGGTTGGGAGAAGTGGGAGCAAGACCCCAACAAAGCCCCGAATCGCCCGACCAGTATTTCCTGTGGTTACGAGGCGCATTAATCAATAGCCAAAGCCTATCGAAGCACCCGTCTTCGCACGGCGGCAATCCGTTTGATTATAGCCGCCATCGGGGTCCTTCAAGAATTGGAGAACTCGCCATCGCCGATCTCAACCTTCAATACCGATTTCAGTGATCGTGCCGTCCTCATGGCCTAACGAAGAAGAGATGACACGAAGAATCGAAGAGCAACAAGCTACTATTCTTGCTCAACAAGAATCTATCGGCGTTTAGAAATGATGATGGAAAAACTTCGTGAGGCAAGAACAAGATAGGCGAGGGAGGGTCCAAATCGGCGAGAAGGCATGAGGGGACCATGATGCCCAATCGTCATCCGCGGAGTCAAATCCACATATGAAAGAACAAGATCAAATATTACGGGATTTCCAAAGGCGGTGGATGCT
This sequence comes from Asparagus setaceus, assembly GCA_012295165.1. Lineage (NCBI taxonomy): Eukaryota > Viridiplantae > Streptophyta > Magnoliopsida > Asparagales > Asparagaceae > Asparagus > Asparagus setaceus. The sequence goes on along the minus strand of CM022709.1, from coordinate 23,719,178 downwards.
CTCAAACTCCAAGGGCGCCTAAGGAGTCAGCGGCCATACCTATAGAATGGGACGATGTCCCGATCCTCCGAAATTCAAGCCACTTAATTTAGTGCAGTTCGACGGAAAAAGCTCTCCGTCGCAACACATCTATTACTTCCAAGCGCAAACCGGGCATATAACGGGTAATGATCCTATCATGACCCGGTTATTCATTAGCACTCTTAAAGAGTTAGCCTTGAATGGTTTGAAGGTTAGAGCCTGGTTCTGTCAGCTCTTGGAAAGATTTGCAAAGGCTTTTTATGGCCCGATTCTTCGATGATGACACTGAGGTGTCTATGGCCACTTTGCTGGTCGAAAAGCAAAAGAAGACGGAGTCCACAAGACTTTCGCCGTTTATCTCGGACTGTTTTTGCACCTGACCGTGCCTCTAAGCTTACATTCATCTGGATGCGAGCCAACCTCTCGATCAACATACTTTCAAAGATGGGTGCGGTTGAAGCACACTCTTGGAGAGAATTGGTGAGCAAGGTACAAGTTAAGAACATGCTTATGAGGATCGGCAGGAACCCCGAGATTCTCGTCATAAAAGGGGTAATCGAACAATATTATTCCCCAAAAGCAATCGAAGGGAAGGAGACTTTGGCCGTGGAGACCCAACCTACTTCGACCCTTCAAGTAAATCGAATGTTTTTGACAACCGGCCCCGAGGAAGTATGACTTTAAGGATGACCAGGTCATACCAATCCTTAAAACTTTACTCAAAATGAACAAGATCACGCCCCTGAAATGAGGAAGCCGGAGGAAGCTTCAAGGGCGGATGATCCAAAATCGCATGTACCATCGAATGGTACACCACGCGAGGTCATGCTACGTTTTGAAGGACAAGATCCAAGTCTTGTTAGAAGTGTGTTATGACTGCGAGGATCGAAGAAGGTTCGCGAAACATGGTCACCCTCCAATTGGTGATTTTTGAATTCAGTGCAAGATGGAGTAGAGGCGATCCCTCAAGCGGAAGCGAGTTGTGAACTTTGACCTCCAGCGGCGGGAGGAACAAGGTATGGTCCCTACACCACGAAAGGCTTAAATTATGGGTTCACCCGACTTGCTATCGGATGAGCAATGGACTTCTTCAAAGTCCAAAGGGAAGACTTGTAACGCCACCGGCCACGGAAAAGGAGCAAATCAATGATTCCACAGACAGCGAATCACCCCATTGCACAATTTGTACCGCTGGCTACCCGTGGTGGGAAAGAGTTCTCTAGGGAGTATCCCGAGGCAGCACCGATGTACCATCAAAGGCCACCGTGAGCCCAAAACAAGGGAGATCCGCTACAGCAGGCGTTTAGGAAGGATACACGAGACTTGAAGGCCCTTTCGGTTTGATGTTTTAGCTCAACTCTCCAACATCCCTACAGGATCACTTTATTCGAGCCTTTGCTCTCTCTCAATCTACCAGAAGCTTTATGAAGCGCCATGATAACGGCGCTCCTCGCCATTTCCCGTAAAGCTCAACAAGTTTTGCTTCAATGTCACCGTCTTCATAGCCAATACCTTGCATTACCTTCTCCTCGGAGGACATGCAAGTGAAGAACCCGGCATGATAGGCCATTATACTTTTACCGGTTACATATTCTCCGTCCAATCAACCGAGCTCAAGTTGACCCGAGTGCGCATTGAGTATCATCCCATTGAGAATTGTACAACATCTCTCGATACCACAGATCGCTTAGCGACAACCGGGACTACCATTTACGGTTTCAATGCCACCACCTCGCCCCTTGGGCAAAATCAAACTCGGATGACGGATAGGAGACTTGAAGACGACGCCACCGCTACGCCATTGATGCCGATACATCCTATAATTTGCTATTGGGTGACCACGGATCCATGAAAACTTGATCGTCCCATCTACATTGCATCAATGCATGAAGTATGTCGATGAAGAGGGATGGTTAAAACATTGGTCGCGGAAGGCAACCATTCAAAGGTGTGGAGAATTATTTTCTTGATTACGTCCACTACCTTGAGGAGGGCCAAACCGATGAACCACAGATCAAGGACTATGGCGGAAATGAGGTCGACATAGAGTCCCAACAAGGAGTTGTGTTCAATGATGTAAAACCCTTTGTAATCGATCTGAATGATCCAGATGGCGATATCGTCATTTTCAATGAAGATTATGATTTAGCTTACGCGACGGGTGTTAAAAGTCATCTTGACTTAATGTCGAATTCTCGCCACGGTTGTATGTCAACCTACATCCGACATGCCAACTCTGCCGCTCATGATGACCCAAAGGCATAATGACTCTTCATGAAGCGGTTTTGTGATACCACCCGAAACAATGATCGAAAGACATTATCTTTGGGCGGTCGACAAACCATTGCAAGCGAGGTGGAACAACCCCAAGCAAAGGAAAAGAACCCCACTCATATTTTCGCCTTGGCGCAACATTTGATGAAGAAAATGGGGTATGACTTTCTTCACAAAGAAGGCTTAAACTATGGGAAAGGCATCAGACACCGATCCGACCGCTTATGCCCCTGGCCACCGATGATTACTATCATAAAACTTCGTAAAGGGTTGGGGTATGAGTCGCCATACTGTGGCACGTTACGATCGAGGGTGAGTCGATCACTCATCTTCAAGGCTCGATTCGACGCCAAGATAGGACAGAAATTAGGTCCCGATGGCCAATATGACCTCGGTTGATCCAATAGAGATTCAAGAAGATGATCTCTTACGCTATTCGAGGATCCACCGAGTCAACAATTTGGAATGCAATGGGAACATCGTTTTGAACAACGAACCGCCCCACCGATGACAAAATAGTCCGAGTTGATATGGAGGATGAAGCTAATCGAAGCCCATATTCATAAGCGATAGTTTGACATGAAGAAAGGAGAGCCTTATCGCTTTGAGTGCGGGAATATATCGATGTTCGCTGGAGTTATGAAGATATGCGGCTTAGACCCTCAGTGGCTATGCATTGCCTTAATATCAACCAGCGCTAAGCTCGTTAAAACAACAGAACGACGATTTGCCCCTCAGGTCATGAAGGCCATTGAGAAAGAAATCGAAGCCGATCAAAAGTGGTTCATTCGAGGTTCATCACCCGATTGGATAGCCAATATAGTACTGTTTTGAAGAAAAGCGATGATCCCACCGCGGCGTTGACTATCGAGACTTAAATTCACATGTCCGAAAGATGATTTTCCTTTACCAATCACGGATATTATCGCCGATAACACGCTGGGTTTGAAAGGATGTCTTTTATGGATGGCTTTTCGGTACAATCGATCAAAATGCACCCGATGATGAAAAGCACATCGCTTCCAACACCGCCGAATATACCGTTATACGCTTATGCCTTCGGCTTGAAAATGCAGGGCAACATACCGGTACATGACCACTATCTTCCAAAACATTTACTAAGACAAGAGAATGCTACGTAGACGATTTAGTGGTCAAGAGTCGTCACAAAAGTGATCATTTACGACTTGAGGGCGGCATTTGAGATAATGCGGCACATCGGTGAAGATGAACCCAACTAAGTCTTTCCGGGATGTCTAGTGGCAAATTCCTAGGGTTCGTGGTCACAGCATCAGATAATCGACCGGATAAAGTCAAAGCTATCCAAGAACTTCCACCTCCTAGAAGCTCCCGAGAGCTTCATGGTCTCCAAGGGCGTTTGGCTTACATTCGCGATTCATTTCCAATTTATCGGAAATGTCAACCATTCTCGAAGCTCATGAAGAAAGGTGTATCGTTCATTTGGGGCGAAGATTGGGAAGGCATTGAAGAGATCAAAACATATCTTTCTAATCCCCGTGTTAGTTGCACCTAAATCGGAAAGCCCTTCGATTTACATCCGCATGAGTATGCAAGTAGCGTGTCTTTTAGCACGGGCGATGACAATGGCCACGAGCGGCGATCTATTACCTCGATGGGACAGCGGCGGGGCGAGTATCGATACCCTCCCATTCGAAGGAATGTTTGGCTTTGGTCTTCATCCAAAAGATGCGGCACTATCTAGTGGGACGGACCATACCGTCATCTCAAAATTGACCCTATCACGGGTATTCATGACCCACCGCACGCTGAATGGTCGAATGGCTAGATGGGCATTGTTATTATCTCGATCGACATTCACTTCAAACCTCGGAAGCGATGAAGGGTCAAGGCGTGTGTGATCTTATGGCTAATCATCCATTGAAAGGAAAATCGAATTGTATCAAGACATGCACGATGAACCTTATGAAGCTAATCTGGTCTCTAAGGAACAGTATGGCAGTTGTTCTTTGACGGAGCTCGAGAGGCGACCGACGGCCCCGCTGTAGCCGGAGGGGTAGTATTGATATCTCCGCGAAAACCACGCGATACCACGAAATGCGGTCGCTATCGAACCATGCACCAATAGCGAAAGCGCAGTATAATGCTATTGATTGGTCTCGACATAGCCAAACATTTAGGCGTGAAGCACCTTGAAGCATTTGGGGATTCACAACTAGTCGTAAAACAACTAAGAGGAGAATACGAAGTCGCACGAGGACCTTATCCTCATCGTGCGGCGACCATAACTTTAGTGACTCCTTTGAAAGCTTTTACATTGATCATATGCCCCGCTTATGAACACTTATGCAGAGCGCGGCGCTCTTTGTAGCTTACGCTTAGCCCCCGCCTCGAATGCTACTCAGCAAGTTAGTGTGACTAGTCGACAACTATTTCGGCCAAAATATGCATTACAGATTCGCGGCAGCTTGAAGACGAGCCTAAGTCACTTGAAGCAGATCGCGGTTCCGATCATCGACTATGTCTTGCATGGGATATTGCCGAAGGCATAAAAGAAAGGGAGTCGATTCGTCGGCGAGCATCAAGATTTTACTATGATTCCCGATTCTGAGACCTTATATAGAAGGTCATATGATGGGTTCTTGCCGATGTCTGTCGACTAAGGAAGCGAGCAAGTCTTGAAAGAAGCTCATGGCGGTGTTTGTGGAGCACACCAACTGGGCCCAAGTTATGGACCGCCGGCAGACTCGGTTATTATTGGGTCGGATGCCGCAGGTTACGCTAAACGATGCCATGCGTGCCAAATACATGCTAATTACCTTCACCAACCTCCGGAACACTTGCATCCTACCGCCCGCGTCCGCCATTTGAAGCGTGGGGAATGGACATCGTCGGTCCAATTTCTCCACCTTCTTCAAAGGACATCGCTTCATATTGGCGATAGCGAGTATTTCTCAAAGTGGGCTGAAGCCGTTCCGTTGAGATTGGTCAAGACAAGCGATGTGATCAAATTTGTTAAACATCATGTCATATACGGTATGGTGTCGAGGCGGTCGTCCACGATAATGGTCCGCATTTGGCCATGCCTTCACGCGACTTCGATAAATTTCAAATCCGAACCTAGCATCAACGACTTACTACCCGCCAAATGGACAAGTGAAGCTTTTAACAAGGCGATCATCAAGATCCTTACTAAAATGGTCTCTTCAAACAAGAAGGATTGAACGACAAGTCAAGTAAAGCCCGTGGCTTACCGCATAACGGTTCGCATTAACGCATGTGTACCACCCCATATTCTTCGGTTTATGGTTGTGAAGCCATTTTACCGATAGAGATTCAAATCCCATCGCGAATGGCGTTATCCACCGGAATGACAACCGAGGAAAATCATCGCCGGCCTTGAGGAACTTGAAATCTTTGGATGAAAAATGATTACGAGCTCAACGGCATATCGAGCTTTACCGACCGGATTTCTAAAGCATTTGACAAGAAAGTCCGATGTCGCATTTTCAAGGAAGGCGACTCGCTCGGCCGTCCGACGCCGGATGATTTTGAACTCCAAAAGAAGGGAAGTTCGAACCAAAATGGGAAGGACCATTCGTGGTGGAGTCGTTTACTCGAATGGAGCATACCGCCTAACCAATCAAGAAGGCTGTAATCATGATGCCTATTAATGGTAAGCCAAAAGTACTACCCGTAGTCTTCTTTCAAACTCCCATTAAGTTATCATGTTAACAATCACCTCGATAGTTCCCTCAAGATTTCCTCCGTCGATCCTCTCAAGCGGGATGGCGGGACCCTAACACTATCATGTTAACAATCACCTCTGATAGTTCCCTCAAGATTTCCTCCGTCGATCCTCTCAAACAGGATGACGGGACCACTCCCACTGTCATGTTAACAATCACCTCTGATAGTCCGCATCGTCATTCCCGCGAACGACGTTGTCCAACCAAGCAATATACCCCTATCAACTCCCTCGCCGAATAGTGGCCTACCATGCGATGTGCCTCTATTTTAGCCATAGTCGTTATACTCCCATGTCACTGAACGACTCAGCTAACCCCACAGAGTCATTTCCTAAATGACTTTGTTCGTAATCACTGTTGTTATACTTTTAAGTCACTGAACAACTTGATTGCTTCTTGATCGCGATCGTTATACTTTTATGTCACTGAACGATTCGATCATTTCTGAATAGTGGCCTACCATGCGATGTGCCTCTATTTTAGCCATAGTCGTTATACTCCCATGTCCCCTCAACGACCGCCTACTCCCACGAGTCATTTCCTAAATGACTTTGTTCGTAATCCTTGTTGTTATACTTTTAAGTCACTGAACAACTTGATTGCTTTTTGATCGCGATCGTTATACTTTTATGTCACTGAACGATTCGATCATTTCTGAATAGTGGCCTACCATGCGATGTGCCTCTATTTTAGCCATAGTCGTTATACTCCCATGTCCCTGAACGACTCAACTACTCCCACATGATCATTCCTCTAAATGATTTTGTTCGTAATCCTTGTTGTTATACTTTTAAGTCAGCGAACAACTTGATTGCTTCTTGATCGCGATCGTTATACTTTTATGTCAGCGAGCGATTCGATCATTTCCGCATGATGGCCTACCGGGCTATTTGCCCTTATCTTTTAATCCAACGCCTTGAGCGGCTAAGGATAGAGGAGATTTTAGCACTAAGCCTAAAAGCTCCTCGCAAACTCACCATCTTGAGGGAAAAGTATGGCTAGCCCAATTCAAGCGGTGTCGGTAAAGGCACATTAAATCCGTTGATAGGCGGGGTTTGCTAAAATCCCGAGGGCTTATCATTAGCGCAAATGAAGAATTCAAATTTACCGTGTTAGTTAGAAGGTTCCTCGCTCGTCGCACGGCGACCATCTTACAAGTCTTCATATCCAAAGTGTTCGGACTCCATTCAACCGCATTCAAGTCCAAAACTTTGGAGGGGTTTGTAGGCAATAAAATTGTCTTAATCCCTACACAAAGAATCCTGAATGAGCAAAAGAGCTTAAGAGCCCATCTAAGTGGAGTCGCCCCTAAAGGTTAAGTTTACGGATGTTTGACTTTACCAAATAAGACAGAAATGCTGATATCTCTTAAACCAAAAGGAAGTGGGTAAGATGACCGGGGCAATTGGCTCCGTCTCGTCGAGATGGTCGATTTCCATATATAATTCGCCTAATTCGACGCACGGTTTGAAAGTTACGACCGCTTCGTAGCGCACGAGGCTCACCAAGCGGCGAGGCTCGACATTCAACCGAGGTTCGCCTACAGCGGTGAACCCGACATTCAACGAGGTTCGCCTACAGCGGTGAACCCGACATTCAACGAGGTTCGCCTACGGCAGTGAACCCGACATTCAACGAGGTTCGCCTACAGCGGTGAACCCGACATTCAACCGAGGTTCGCCTACAGCGGTGAACCTCGACATTCAACCGAGGTTCGCCTACAGCGGTGAACCTCGACATTCAACCGGGGTTCGCCTACGGCAGTGAACCCGACATTCAACCGAGGTTCGCCTACAGCGGTGAACCCGACATTCAACCGAGGTTCGCCTACAGCGGTGAACCCGACATTCAACCGAGGTTCGCCTACAGCGGTGAACCCGACATTCAACCGAGGTTCGCCTACAGCGGTGAACCCGACATTCAACCGGGGTTCGCCTACAGCGGTGAACCCGACATTCAACCGAGGTTCGCCACGCAGCGACCCCGACATTCAACCGAGGTTCGCCACGCAGCGAACCTCGACATTCAACCGAGGTTCGCCTACAGCGGTGAACCCGACATTCAACGAGGTTCGCCTACAGCGGTGAACCCGACATTCAACCGAGGTTCGCCTACAGCGGTGAACCCGACATTCAACCGAGGTTCGCCTACAGCGGTGAACCCGACATTCAACCGAGGTTAGCCTACGGCAGTGAACCCGACATTCAACCGAGGTTCGCCTCGGGCGGACCCGACATTCAACCGAGGTTCGCCTACGGCCAGTGAACCCGACATTCAACCGAGGTTCGCCTACAGCGGTGAACCCGACATTCAACCGAGGTTCGCCTCGCAGCGGACCCGACATTCAACCGAGGTTCGCCTACAGCGGTGAACCCGACATTCAACCGGGGTTCGCCTACGGCCGGACCCGACATTCAACCGAGGTTCGCCTACAGCGGTGAACCCGACATTCAACGAGGTTCGCCTACGGCGAACCCGACATTCAACCGGAGGTTCGCCTACGGCAGTGAACCCGACATTCAACCGAGGTTCGCCTACGGCGAACCCGACATTCAACCGAGGTTCGCCTACGGCAGTGAACCCGACATTCAACCGAGGTTCGCCTACAGCGGTGAACCCGACATTCAACCGGGGTTCGCCTACGGCAGTGAACCCGACATTCAACCGAGGTTCGCCTATAGCGGCGAACCCGACATTCAACCGAGGTTCGCCTACGGCGAACCCGACATTCAACCGAGGTTAGCCTACGGCAGTGAACCCGACATTCAACCGAGGTTCGCCTACAGCAGTGAACCCCGACATTCAACCGAGGTTCGCCTACAGCAGTGAACCTCGACATTCAACAGCGGCGAAGCTCACCATCTAACCAAGACCGCCCACTTGAAGCATGGGAGATGTCACATCCTATAGTGGTCATATCCCACAGAGAGCATGGTTCCCCTCACAGTGGTCACATCCCACTTGGGGCATGGCTCTCCTCAACTGAGCATGGCCATATCCCACAAATCAAGGGAGTGGCCATGCCTCTCTTGGCATATTTATAAGTCACCATCTCCACAGGAGGAGGGGGCTGGCAAGTTGAGGAAAGAAAGTTTGAGAACTTTTTAGATCAACACTCGTGTGCCCAAGAGATCAAGAACCTCTTCAACAACCTCTAGACCATCCGCGCTTGATTACGATCGTCAGCGGGAAGCAACCTCGAGTCGAGCATCGAGTGAAGCATCCTCTCGCCACCAAGAACCCATACAAAAGAGGAGTCAAATCAACCTCCTCTTCCTCTGTAATCGAAGGAATTTGATTGTAATACATTCATTCAATCAATAAACATTTTTCGACCCTACACTAGGTATTTGTGCTTTCTATAATTCTTATGCTTATTTTTAATTCTTGGATTTTTCATTTGAAGACCCAATGATAACAAAATCTCGGCTCCCTTTACCCAAAAGTTTTTGATTTTTAATTGATTTTTAATTTTAACATCATTACAAAGTCTTAAACCAATGGTGTTTACTCTTTGGATTAATTCTCCAAAAGGAATTTGAGCATAAGGTATTTGTCCATTACATTGTTCTTTAATAGATTATCTTACTCTCTCAACAAATAGGGGTGGAAGACCCAAAATAAAATTTTCTTTCAAAATAGGATTATTATAATCATGTAGCCGTAAACTTTAGAAAAAATATCTTTATACCATTTGAAATCTGTAAGAGTTTTACACCTAAAATTCATAAGTTATTCTCTAACCTTATCTTGAAGGCTATGAGCTAAACCAATAAAGTGATGGTAAATAGAAAGGAGTAAATTGTAGACTGCATCACTAAAATAATGGCTATTTTTATCAAGAATTGATACTCATAGTTGATTTTGCTTATAATTATTTAGAATGTTATTTCTTTCTGTTGCAGCGAGATAATGATCCCACCAACCTCGTAGCTGACTCGAAAAAGAAGAACACATACCACTTGCAATGTCTTTTTCAGTATTGCCTTATTATCTACAAGCATTAGCGTAGATAAGCATTTCTTCTAACAGATGTATGGTTTGATATTCAGTGTAACCATCAAGATTCCACTCAACAAGAGAATTTCCATCAAAATTTATCTTATGATAATCAATTATTTCTTCAAAATGTATCAGCAGGAGTGTGTCTCCTATAATAATTTCTTGAGCTATAAGGGTGGTTTTTAGTGTTTTGTATTTGCAAAGATTTATTATGATCTGATGCGCAGTCAGTTATATCATTAAACTGGGACTCAAATTCAGATAAAACATTTATGGGTAGAGATTTATTTAGAGACATGTCTTTTAATCTTTTAGTTAACTCTTCAGTAAGATTACTCATTTTTTTCACTAAGTTTGAAAAGTTTATTATTTCCTAATTTGATGTTCTCAGTGAAAGTTTGGGGAGTAAAAGGTGGTGTAGATATCTGGGTGGTGATATGTTTTTTCATATCTAGAAGCATATTTTCAATCCTATTTGTTTACTTACCTATTTTTGAAGACGAATATTGTTAAAATTATTTTGTTCATTTACGAGGGAGATATGCTCTTGTCGGTGTTGGAATTAGGTTCAAGGCTTTTAATAAGAGCGACCTTGACTTCTTCTTTCCTTTACCAAATTTTATTGGTTCAAGAGGTGGATGCAAAGACTCAATTTCTTTTTTTTTTTGTTTTCCATGTATTAGAATGTTTTTAACATATAGGTATGGTTTTCAATAGGTAAATGCTCAAGCAAAATTTTTAGGTCTTCAACGTAAATGACCTCATACCATAAGAAAAAATGTATATTTTTCTAATAGTACACATACAATCATAATAAAGGGCTCGAATAGATGATCTAAAATCTTCTTCATAAGTTTTAAAAAACTATTCTTCTTGTGTTGATTTTGGAAGAGTTAAAATATTTTCTTAGAAAATCTTTATCAATCTCGAAAGGAGGCCTGTCATCAAAATCATTAATAACATTAATACTTAAGCCTGATGGATTAGAATCATCATAAACAACAGTTGGCTCAAGGTTATATTTGATTCCTATGGGTTTTCTATTTTTAGAATTTTTATCGAGTAGGAATCGAAGAAACTTAGGCACGACGATCATCATCAGATTCAAGAGTGATCTTTCTAAAAGAAGAAAAGTTGAATTTTACGTCACCATCGGGATGCTTAATAATTTTTTAAAAGTTAGAATTTTCGTGGCTAGGTTCGATTACTTGATTTAATTTCCAAACATAAGGAAGTTGAATTTCATTCCATTTTAAGGTCTTTGGAATTAGCATGAGAAAGAAAAAAAGTAGTAGCTCCTTTCTCAGGATTAACCTTTGCTAATGGTGTGAGAGAATTCATAGCTTTGTAACAGATTCTATAAATCAAAGCTATATTTTTAAAATTGAAGTCTATGTTAAATCTAGAAGTTTGAAGATTCAAAGTTAAGACTTTAAGAATTTCAGCGTCAGACAAGGAAACAGAGAAATTTGGGAAAGCATTGAAGAATATAGGAGCATTGCTTAAACTTGACTCAATTAAACCAATTAAGGATTCTAAAAATAGAAAATCTTCCACCACGTAGGCAAACAAAAACTAAAGTGTAACGACCATTTCTAGTAAGAGACCCAATGGATACTTGAACGAGGCCAAATTGAAGAAATTTAAGAGTAGGATCTTGGTAAGTTTTTTTAATATCTTTATCACTAAGTAATTATAACTTTTCTATGTGAGAGGTTACATTTTTATTTTTCAATAGTTTTAACATAATATGTAGTTTTTAGTTTAAAACTTTCTTTACAATAAATATCATTAGTCTTGACTTTAGGCATTTGCCAATTTTGAATGCTTTGGTCAATAATTTAGTAATTTAGAGATTCTGAATTTTTAACTAACATAGTCTTCACATAAGGATTCTTTTTATCGAGGAAAGATGGCATAGAAACTTAGGCATCTTAAAAGACACTACAATCCAACTTATCAACGACAAGGGATAAACACGGATGGAGAAGCCCTAGAAGCACTTAGATAACGGCGAAAATCGTGTAAGCTGTGACCACTAGTTAACGAAATAAAGTCTTAGAAAAGAAGCAAAGTAAATAAGCTAGATATTAAGAAAATAAAAATTTTCTTAAGCAGTCCGCAATATTCTTGCCAGTCAACAGCACCGGATAAACACAGGACAAAGCTGTGTAAGTCGTAACTACAGCAAGTCAAAAGAGAACTAAGAAGGAACACTAAAATATGCTGAAAGTTCTAGATCATACTAGAATGTAGGAGCAAATTATCTCAATGCAAGCTTTAAAGCATAACTTATCAGAAGCTTAAAATTAAAGTCGATAGAACACATGCATACAACATTACAGTAGCTTTTACTACAAATATCTATAATTATTTTATTATAGTTCAAGCGGGCATACAATGCATGAGTTGTTTCATGCAAAATTATTAAGGGGATATACATCGGAGAGCCGAGGGCATGTTTCCCTACTGACACACGATATATATATATATATATATATATATATATATATATATATATATATATATATATATATATATATATATATATATATATATATATATATATATATATATATATATATATATATATATATATAGAGAGAGAGAGAGAGAGAGAGAGAGAGAGAGAGAGAGGCTCTATAAACTTAAGTTGATAGGGAATAATCATCCACCAACTTTTCTAACCATTGATGTTGCCTTGGGATCCGTGAAAGATATAAAGCCCATCTTTGAGATTTGTGTGCATCTTGATTTCACTTATCCCAAGGCAACATCAATGATATAAAAGTTGGTGGACACTATCTTATCAACTTAAGTTTATAGGAGCCTTATATATATATATATATATATATATATATATATATATATATATATATATATATATATATATATATATATATATATATATATATATATATATATATATATATATATATATATATATATATATATATTGCCGTGGACTTAGCCTCAGCCTGCTGTAAGCTTGTGCAGCAGCAACTGGGAGGCGAGAGAGTGCAAGGGGGTTGTTGGTAGAAATCAATGAGCAAGTATAGCAAGCAATGCCTTTAAACACTACAACAAAGGTTGTAAATTATGATACATTTTTGTCTATGCGACACATTTTGTGTGATAAACACGACACATCCAAAAGTGTGGTTAGAGCATGTGTGGAGGCGTCTACACGCGTGTAGAATGTGTCATAACATACCTAATGGATACTTGAACGAGGTCAAAATGAAGAAATTTAAAAGTAGGATCTTCAATGAAGTTTTTTATATCTTTATCACTAAGTAATTATAACTTTTCTATGTGAGAGGTTACATTTTTATTTTTTCAATAGTTTTAACATAATATGTAGTTTTTAGTTTAAAACTTTCTTTACAATAAATATCATTAGTAATCGACTTTAGGCATTTGCCAATTTTGAATGCTTTGGTCAATAATTTCGTAATTTAGAGATTCTGAATTTTTAACTAACATAGTCTTCACATAAGGATTCTTTTTATCTGAGGAAAGATGGCATAGAAACTTAGGCATCTTAAAAAGACACTACAATCCAACTTATCAACAGCAAGGGATAAACACGGATGGAGAAGCCCTAGGCGCACACTTAGATAACGGGCGAAAATCGTGTAAACTGTGACCACTAGTTAACGAAATAAAGTCTTAGAAAAGAAGCAAAGTAAATAAGCTAGATATTAAGAAAATAAAAATTTTCTTAAGCGATCCATAATATTCTTGCTACCAACAAAGACCGATAAACACAGACAAAGTCAGTAAGTCGTGAACTACAAAGAAGTCAAAAGAGAACTAAGAAAGAACACTAAAATATGCTGAAAGTTCTAGATCATACTAGAATGTAGGAGCAAATTATCTCAATGCAAGCTTTAAAGCATAACTTATCAGAAGCTTAAAATTAAAGCTGATAGAACACATGCATACAACATTACAGTAGCTTTTTACTACAAATATCTATAATTATTTTATTATAGTTCAAGCAGGCATACAATGCATGAGTTGTTTCATGCAAAATTATTAAGCGGGGATATACATCGGAGAGCCGAGGGCATGTTTCAAGAAGACACCGATATATATATATATATATATATATATATATATATATATATATATATATATATATATATATATATATATATATATATATATATATATATATATATATATATATATATATATATATATATATATATAGAGAGAGAGAGAGAGAGAGAGAGAGAGAGAGAGAGAGGCTCTATAAACTTAAGTTGATAGGAATAATCATCCACCAACTTTTCTAACCATTGATGTTGCCTTGGGATCCGTGAAAGATATAAAGCCCATCTTTGAGATTTGTGTGCATCTTGATTTCACTTATCCCAAGGCAACATCAATGATATAAAATGGTGGACACTATCTTATCAACTTAAGTTTATAGGAGCCTTATATATATATATATATATATATATATATATATATATATATATATATATATATATATATATATATATATATATATATATATATATATATATATATATATATATATATATATTGCCGTGGACTTAGCCTCAGCCTGCTGTAAGCTTGTGCAGCAGCAACTGGGAGGCGAGAGAGTGCAAGGGGGGTTGTTGGTAGAAATCAATGAGCAAGTATAGCAAGCAATGCCTTTAAACACTACAACAAAGGTTGTAAATTATGATACATTTTTTGTCTCTATGCGACACATTTTTGTGTCGCACAAATAGAGCACGACACATACCAAAAGTGTGGTTAGAGCATGTGTGGAGAGCGTCTTTCTACACGTGTAGAATGTGTCATAACATATATATATGTCGAGCATGATGACACAAACAAGTGTCACAAAACTCGTGACACATATATGTGTCAAGAGTGGTGACACATAGTTGTGTCTAGACCATTAAAAATATAAAGAGTATCATCATTCAACACTATATCTTCCTAGAAGGTCACCCATCCTAGGATTACTCTCACCAAAGCACACTTAACTATAGAGCTTTTTAGCTTATACACCATCACAAATGTTTAATCATCATTATAGTTAAAATCTAAGATTTATTATTTAAACCCATTAATAGATCTTCTCACAATCCATGTTGGACTATTAGCCTTGTTCAATTATATTTAATTGTATATCTAACGACACAAATATGTGTCGTGGTTTGCTACACTTTTTATTTGTATCACTATTGCTTAATCTTTTGCAAATAAAATGATATTTTTATATGTGTCATAAAATAAGTGTGGATAAATACAACTTTTGTTGTAGTGAAAGCTATGTGACATGAGTTCTTTGCTGACACTCAAAATAAAGCAGAGAAACTTGAAAATAAAAGAAAAAGGGGAAAGAAAATAATTTAAAAGACCAAAAACTAAAGTGAAACGACCATTTCTAGTAAGAGACCCAATGGATACTTGAGCGAGGCCAAATTGAAGAAATTTAAGAGTAGGATCTTCAAAAGTTTTTTTTAATATCTTTATCACTAAGTAATTATAACTTTTCTATGTGAGAGGTTACATTTTTATTTTTCAATAGTTTTAACATAATATGTAGTTTTTAGTTTAAAACTTTCTTTACAATAAATATCATTAGTCTTGACTTTAGGCATTTGCCAATTTTGAATGCTTTGGTCAATAATTTAGTAATTTAGAGATTCTGAATTTTTAACTAACATAGTCTTCACATAAGGATTCTTTTTATCGAGGAAAGATGGCATAGAAACTTAGGCATCTTAAAAGACACTACAATCCAACTTATCAACGACAAGGGATAAACACGGATGGAGAAGCCCTAGAAGCACTTAGATAGCGAAAATCGTGTAAGCTGTGACCACTAGTTAACGAAATAAAGTCTTAGAAAAGAAATTGTACGAAATACAGGTAAAGTACACATTGATGGAGACAGTAAATAGAATTCACTTTCGTAGTTCTTCTACGAGCTCATAGATGAAACAATTAATGGCATTGTTAGTCATAAGCCTAAACAATATCTATAAAACCAATGAAAAAGTATAGTGCATTAGTGAAGGACAGTAGGATAACACAAAGCATCCATAAATATATTTTAATAAATTGAAATGTTTCATATACCAAATGATCAAGAATACAAAATAAGCCAATATGTCCACTAGAAGGACAAAAGAAACGCCAGAGAAAAGCATGAGATGCGTATTAACAAACCCCACAGCTCGGAACTTCAAGTGCATAAAACAACAATACTTTGAGCTACCCTTGCTCAGCATTTCTGATAACAATTGAAGTACTGCATGACAACGAGGGGACAAAAGGTCCTCCTAGTCCACAATATATATATATATATATATATATATATATATATATATATATATATATATATATATATATATATATATATATATATATATTGCCGTGGACTTAGCCTCAGCCTGCTGTAAGCTTGTGCAGCAGCAACTGGGAGGCGAGAGAGTGCAAGGGGGGTTGTTGGTAGAAATCAATGAGCAAGTATAGCAAGCAATGCCTTTAAACACTACAACAAAGGTTGTAAATTATGATACATTTTTGTCTCTATCACGACACATTTTGTGTCGCACAAATAAACACGACACATACAAAAGTGTGGTTAGAGCATGTGTGGAGGCGTCTTTCTACGTGTAGAATGTGTCATAACATATATATATGTCGAGCATGATGACACAAACAAGTGTCACAAAACTCGTGACACATATATGTGTCAAGAGTGGTGACACATAGTTGTGTCTAGACCATTAAAAATATAAAGAGTATCATCATTCAACACTATATCTTCCTAGAAGGTCACCCATCCTAGGATTACTCTCACCAAAGCACACTTAACTATAGAGCTTTTAGCTTATACACCATCACAAATGTTTAATCATCATTATAGTTAAAATCTAAGATTTATTATTTAAACCCATTAATAGATCTTCTCACAATCCATGTTGGACTATTAGCCTTGTTCAATTATATTTAATTGTATATCTAACGACACAAATATGTGTAGGTGGTTTCTACACTTTTATTTGTATCACTATTGCTTAATCTTTTGCAAATAAAATGATATTTTTATATGTGTCATAAAATAAGTGTGGATAAATACAACTTTTGTTGTAGTGAAAGCTATGTGACATGAGTTCTCTGCTGACACTCAAAATAAAGCAGAGAAACTTGAAAATAAAAGAAAAGGGGGAAGGAAAATAATTTAAAAGAAAAAAAAAAACTAAAGTGAAAAATTAATCTACTAGAAGCAAATATTTAGTAGACAAAATATTCTATCCCAACATAGTTAAGAATGTGAACTGATCATCTCAAATTCATAGCTCTTAGCAGAACATGAGACAATACCAAGGAAAAAAGCACGTTGAACTTGTAGGAATTGTAATTACGGTTACATACAATCATACGTGTATAACGTTTTGAACAAACTAAGACATTTGTTTCATTACAACTGCATGGCACTGGAATTACAATCACAACCCACCAGTCAACTATTTCTAACAATGTAAACTGAAAAGCATAGTGTAACTAGAAGTGAAGGGGGGAAAATACACATAAAAAACATTTGGTCTAACAAACTACAAAATTAATTACACCTCAAATGGTAAAATTTTGAGGAAATCAAACATATTGATGGTCTTGTTGTCCCACATTGATTCGCTTTCCTTCATCGCTTTCTCAAGTTCTGCGGGTATGAAGTCAAATTTGACATTGAATATCTACGCATTCGATCTTTACTCTTCCCAATCAACATTGTTCACTGCCTTGGCAAGCAAGATCCAGCAGCCCAATCATCCACATAAGGCGTGATGCCTATACAAAGTGCAAATAGGGGCGTGATGCCTTTGACATAGCGTGACTGCTATCAAAGTGGTTGCCGATAATTAGTGCTCAAAAACAGGAGAAAGTTAGAAATGCCTAAGTAGGACGATGGATAAATTTTTAGAATCCTTGAGTATCCAGAATTACCAAACAATGGAGTGCATGGACTTAGCAAATAAATTGTACGAAATACAGGTAAAGTACACATTGATGGAGACAGTAAATAGGAATTCACTTTCGTAGTTCTTCTACGAGCTCATAGATGAAACAATTAATGGCATTGTTAGTCATAAGCCTAAACAATATCTATAAAACCAATGAAAAAAGTATAGTGCATTAGTGAAGGACAGTAGGATAACACAAAGCATCCATAAATATATTTTAATAAATTGAAATGTTTCATATACCAAATGATCAAGAATACAAAATAAGCCAATATGTCCACTAGAAGGACAAAAAGAAACGCCAGAGAAAAGCATGAGATGCGTATTAACAAACCCCACAGCTCGGAACTTCAAGTGCATAAAACAACAATACTTTGAGCTACCCTTGCTCAGCATTTCTGATAACAATTGAAGTACTGCATGACAACGAGGGGACAAAAGGTCCTCCTAGTCCACAATTCTCACAAGGACCACAGAAACAAAGCTAGCAATTTGAAGGAGTCGTTCCAAAACATAAAAAAGAAATACCCAAATTTATAGCGGAAGTTTCCTCAGATCCGGCCAAAACCAAATCGTCCTTTTGATTCTCAAAGAGGAAGAAAGACAAACTCCCAATATGTAAGTTTGCGCGAAGAAATAATAAGATACCGGCGAAAGGGAAGAAGGAGTGGACAATCAAGAAAAGGGTCGGGTTTATTTGGGTTCGTAGGGTAATTTGCAGCTCTGATTGAGGGAAACACTCTCAATTTTAGGGGCTGTTTGGTTTGCTGCAAATATAATTTGCTTGCGGCTAACGTGTTAGCGTGAAATCCACTTTAAATTTGTTGTTTGGATATTCGCAATTATATCGTACGAAATGTATTTCCAATTTTGCACGAAATGTATTTTTCAATGCAAATTCAGTGTTTGACTGAAAAGTAATTAGTGCAAAATCTACATTAATATGCCATCTAAGGAAACTTTTGTGTAAATGATTTTCTATTAGGATTTAAAAAGATTTGTTTTTTTTAAGCTGGTAGCTTTTCCTCCCATCAAATTTTCTGTAGCATTTATTGAAAGTTTTTTTTATTACAAATTGCAAGTCCACTTACCTTTACCAATTACAAAGTTGCAAACTAAATAATGTATTTACAAATTTAGTTGTTCTATTTACTTTTACAACTCTATTTCTATCCAATCAAACAGCACTGTTATGATCATAACCGCTAATTCATGATTAGAGAAGAAAACCCCACACGATTAAGAAAGATGAACACTTTACCTCATAGGCTGGAGACAACTCATGTCCTCTTGCCGAGCCCCAGTGGACCCGTCACGTCTTCCATGTGAGACAGATCATGTTAGCCGACTGCCTTCGTGGACGACGCGAAAGGCGGTACTAGTCGTCTCTTCAACCAAGCGCGCCGTGGGCGGCGAAAAGAGCGGTACTAGTCGTCTCTTGACCAACTACCGTTAATGCGGCAGCGAAGCGGTACTAGTCATCTCTTCAGCCGACTGACTTCGTGGACGATACGAAAGGCGGTGTAAGTCGTTCCCATGGACACCTGACATCCCTCACTCGCCCAAGGTGGCTCCCTCGACTTAAAACGACGGTTACTTGAAGTTTTGGCCCTGACCACATGTCCATATCGTATTAAATGCATTGTCAGCACCTTAATATCTCCATCTCTCACGATAATTAAGGCACCTCGGACTAATCCAGCTACAGATGTCACCAATCCCATCCCATTAATGACGATGGAACAACGCTAACTCTTAAATCAATTCACAATTTGACACCTGTAAAGGCGAGCAGCCGTGGCCGACAACGAAAGACATCTATCCAGTTGTCATTCGACACGTGGATGGAAGGGCTGACTCGATTATTAGCTTTCTCACCAGATGAAGAGACAAGAATACCCTCCTACCCTAGGTATAAAGAGCGAACTGTTCAATGAATCAAGTGAGTGATCTTTTCTCAGAAAATTAGGGTTCCTTTCATTTTGATTATCTTCTCCACATACTGACTTGACCGTCGGAGGGACCACCAGAAATCCCAACTCCGCCCTTCCACAGGTACTCCCCCTGCTGCAGGCGAACTCCTGGTTTGAACAGTACCATTGGATATTAGAAGAGAAGGCGGACTCCGCTTCATTAACAACTAATCCCTCAAAGTTTAGTGACTGTGTGATCTCATACATTAACAGTTTGGCGCCCACCGTGGGGCTTGCTTTCTTCCTCTAGCAACCATGTTCGGAGGTGATGATCTTACCAGGATGGGGAACCTACCCTTGGGCTATGTTACTCAAGCCCAACTCCAAGAATCCACCGAGAAGATCACACAAACCATGCAAGCCCAGCTCAAAGCCTTTGCCGATGAGCTCTTCAGCCATTTCCCTGCTCTCGCAGCACAGCAGACCACTTCGGCAGTGGCTCAACCCTCCGCCAGCCATCATTCCACTGCTCATGGCGTCCATCAACTCGCCGTACAGCAAGTAACGATCCCTGAGACTCCTCTTATTGCCAAGCCAAGAAGACAACAACAAGAGCGCGCCTCACAACCGCTGCAGATGCAGCCGACCCCGCATGCTAACCCAAAATGTCGCCCCTAAATCTATGATGTTACTGACGAGAGCCCTGGCCCCAGTCGTTATGAAAAGGAACCAGATGTCGAAGCCCCGAGGCCTCCACACTCAGGATGCGCGGACCCAGCTCCCCCAGCCCATCAACCAACAGGCGGCTATGATCAAGTATATCAACCTGTCGCTGACGCCATCGGAGGGAACACTCCCTTCACTGACTCCATTATGAAGGCGCCAGCCGAGAAGTTCAAGATGCCACCGATGGACAAGTACAAAGGAGAAGGAAATCCAATTGAGCATGTTCAGAACTACCATGACACTATGATCATGATGCAGGCACCAGAAGAGACCATCTGTCGCTGCTTTCTAGTCACCTTGACAGGAAGCGCCAAGCTTTGGTGGAACGCCTTGGAGAAGAAGTCCATCGGAAGTTTTGAGGAGCTCAGCCGAAAATTCATCCATCATTTCCTAGCTAACTCCAAACCCAAGCTACCACCCAGTGTACTCATTCAAACCAGGCAAGAGCCAGATGAGGATCTCCGAGCTTACATTAAAAGATTCAAAGCAAAGAGATTAGAAGTCAAAGATCCAGGGAACAAAGTCGCTATGGCGGTCCTAGTGGCGGGACTATGACCAGGCGACCTGTCCAAAGCCCTAAACAAGAAGCCGATCAAGAGCTACGAACACTTGATGGCCAAGGCTCATGCTTACATGAATATGGAAGAAGTCGAAGCTTACAAGGTAGCAGTAGAAGCGCTGAATCTAGTCGGACGATGATCCCTACTCCCGGGGAGCCATTCCATATGCAGCTCCAGTAACTCCTCAATCCACTCAACCGACTCCGTTCATAGCCCCCGCTACGACTCCAGTCGCCTCGCCATCAAGCCGACTCAAAATCCGCCTCAAAGAGAAGAGCCCAGAAATGTTTCCAGGAATCATCCCCCCAAGAGCAACAATCGAAGCGTCGGTTCGACAGGAGAGACGACAGAAGAACCGACGCTCCTCCCCCAGTCTTCACAGTCCTCAACACATCCCTCTCTGGGGCCCTTGATAAGGCCCAGAAGGAGGGACTCCTCACTACTCCCCCACCACGATGAGGTCAGATCCTCGGAGGAGGGACGAGCGGCAGTTTTGTCGATACCATAGAGATCATGGTCTTAACACTAGCGACTGTCGTGTCCTCCAAAAAGACATTGAGGACCTCATTAACAGGGGATTCTTGAAGAACTTAATCAGAAGAGATCCACCTCCCAAGAGAGACGACCGGAGGTCTCGCTCCAGGTCGCCTCGACCTCAACCCGCGTCGGACCATCGAGAAGTTGGGCAAGGCAGTCGGGGAGTCATTAACACCATCAGTGGTGGTCCCACTCTTGAAGGAGAATCTAATAACGCTCGCAAGAGATATGCTAAGCATGCCCTGCGAGTGAATAGTTATGACAAGAAGTTGCGGACGGATATGTCCATCTCTTTTAGCGATGCCGACTTGGATGGAGTAGAGACGCCCCATGGCGATCCCATTGTCATCTCAGCCGACATTGATGGTTTCGAGGTGAAGAGGATTATGGTCGATACTGGAAGCTCTGTCGACATCTTGTTCCTAGATGCATTCAACCGCATGGGCATTGATAAGTCCAAGCTGCAGCCGTCTTTGGATCCTCTCATTGGCTTCACAGGGCATTCTCAACTACCAGAAGGATTGATCACTCTCCTTCTAACGGTTGGACGTCCCCCTTGCCAGTCGACTGTTAATGTTCAATTTGTGGTAATGGACATTAAGTCGGCACATAATGTCATTTTAGGCCGGACGTCCCTTCATTTCTTACGGGCTATCCCATCCACTTACAACCAGATGATCAAGTTCCCAACATCGGGCGGAGTAGGAATGGTCAGGAGCAACCAGCGAGAAGCCAGAGCCTGCTATGTGCTCTCTACTAAGGGGAAGGGAGTAGCCATAGCCATGCCCATTGAGAAGACAAGCCTTCAGTTCGAGAAGAAGATGGAGCGAGAGAGGATGACACCGGTTGAAGATTTACGTGAAATCCCTGTTGACAGTGAAGGCAAGAAGACAATCAAGATTGGGTCAAACCTCTCAGAGCCGCTGTGAGGAGCGCTAATCTCTTTCCTCTTGGCAAACCTTGATGTATTTGCCTGGGACCAGAAGACATGCCAGGTATCTCCCCCAATGTTATTTGCCATGAACTCTCTATCGACCACACACAGTTTGCTCAATGTAAGAAAAGACATTTAGGTCTTGGCGTGAGCGGCGGAAGAAGTCGAGCGACTCTTGAGGGCCGGCTTCATTCGAGAGGTTCAATATCCCGAATGGTTAGCCAATGTGGTGCTAGTAAAGAAAGCCAACGACAAGTGGAGAATGTGTGTGGACTTTACTTACCTCAATAAAGCTTGCCCCAAGAACAGCTATCCTCTCCCCCGCATTGATCAATTGGTGGATGAAAGTGCGGGACATCAACTGTTAAGCTTCTTAGATGCTTTCTCCGGCTACAATCAAATCCGCAATGCTGGGGCCACTTATCAAAGGCTTGTGAATAAGATCTTCAAACCTCAACTCGGCCGCAACGTGGAAGCCTATGTAGACGACATCCTAGTGAAGTCGAAATTAGCCGCTGCCCACATAGCTGACCTTGAGGAGATTTTTTCCATCCTCCGGCATTACCGCATGAAGCTCAACCCGGCGAAGTGTGCTTTTGGAGTACAGTCGGGAAAATTTCTGGGGTTTATGATCACCCAGCGGGGCATTGAAATCAATCTAGAGAAGATAGCTGCCATCGAACAACTTCCTGAGCCCCGCACCATGAAGGACATCCATAAGCTCAATGGCAAGATAGCCGCCCTGGGACGTTTCCTCTCCAAGTTGGCCGAGAGAAGCCTCCCTTACTTCAAGATACGCAGGGGAACTAAAGACCCTAAGAAGAAACTAGAATGGACCGAAGAGTGCTGCGCCGTCTTCAGAGAGCTCAAAGCGTACTTGAGCACCAAGCTGCTGAGTCAACCAATTGAAGGAGAAACATTGTATCTCTACTTAGCCGTCTCCCCAGAGGCGGTCAGCTCAGTCTTAGTTTGAGAGGAGGACCATATTCAGAAGCCAGTGTATTATGTCAGCCGGATCCTCAGAGCAGGAGAGTTGAAGTACCCTCTGGTCGAAAAAGCATCCTTTGCCCTCATTACAACTGCTCGTAGGCTTCGTCCGTACTTTCAAGCACACTCCATCATTGTGCGGACAAGCCTACCCTTGAAGAAAGCTTTGGGAAGTCCGACCACCTCTGGAAGGATGGTCGCTTGGTCGATTGAGCCTAGTGAATATGATGTGCTGTTTGAGCCCCGCATCACCATCAAAGCTCAAGCTTTAGCCGACTTCCTCATCGAATCAACCTCGCCAGATGGCGAACCGGCAGAACTCCCTCCCATAGACTAGTCCTCCCCAGCAGGAAAAGGAGGCAAAGAGAAATAGTCGACAACTCCCCTGCATCCTCCACTCCCGAGTCCGACTCACCAGAACCTTCTTCTTGGTGGCAACTGAGGGTGGACGGATCATCGAATGAAGTCGGTAGCGGAGCAGGCGTAGTCTTACGTAGTCCGGACGGCATGGTTATCGAACAATCCATCGCCTTCGAATTCCCAGCCTCAAATAATGAAGCCGAATATGAAGCACTCATCGCCGGCCTAAAACCCGCCCTGGCAGTTAAAGGTGAAAGCCTCTACATATTAGCCGACTCTCAACTTGTAGTCCACCAAGTCAACGGCAAATATGCAGCCAGAGACAAGAGGATGGCTCAATCTTTGAAGATAGTCAAGGATTTGTTAGCCCAATTCGCCAACTTCAAGATTGCTCAAGTCCCTCGTGCTCACAATGCCCGAGCGGACGCCTTGTCGAAACTCGCGTCAACCAGCTCCGCTAACAGCTCTGGACCAATTTACACCAACATGCTTAGATGCCCCAACATTGCAGAAGCCTCTTTGAATGTCATGCAGACCGACGCAGTTCCAGAATCTTGCTGGATGGACCCCCTTATCTAGTTCTTAACCAATGGAGTCCTACCTGCAGATGCTACTGAGGCGAGGAGCCTACAGAGAAATGCTCGCCGCTACATTATGATCGACAATCAACTCTATCGACTGTCGTACCATAGTAGTGGTGTAGGACCTTATCTTCGGTGTCTCCGACCCTCTGAAGCCGACTATGTTTTGAGGGAGATCCATGAAGGCGTCTGTGAAAATCACCCAGGAGCAAGAACACTAGCTCAGAAGGTCATTCGATAAGGATATTACTGGCCCACAGTAATAGCCGACTCCAAAAAGCTTGTCTCGATATGTACGAGATGCAAAATTTTCACAGAGATCCCGAGAGCCATTGCTACGGAGCTGACTCCCATTTCTAGCCCTATTCCCTTTGCCCAGTGGGGGCTAGATATATTGGGACCTCTCCCTCTTGCTTCAGGGCAACGCAAGTTCCTAATAGTTGCTATCGATTACGTCACCAAGTGAATTGAAGCTGAACCCCTAGCAAAGATTGGAGAAAGCAACATCACTAGATTTGCATGGAAATCCATTGTGTGCCGGTTCGGCGTTCCCCGCTCATTCATCACAGACAACGGCACCCAATTCAGCAGCAAGGGATTTCAGGACTTTTGTGAAGAATGGGGGATTCGACTCAAGTTTGCCTCAATAGCTCACCCCAAATGCAATGGACTGGCAGAAGCCGCTAACAAGTACATCCTCCAAGCCCTGAAGAAGAAAGTAGACAATGCAGTCAGAAATTGGGTCGAAGAATTGCCAAGCATCTTATGGTCATACCGGACGACTCACAAAAACTCTACCGATGAAACTCCCTTTAAGTTGGCCTATGGGGCGAAAGCAGTGACTCCAGTAGAAGTTGGCATGCCTACCATCCATCTACAGCACTTCGACGAAGATGTGAATTTTGCAAGGATCCGTGGAATTAGACCTCGTCGATGAAGTCCGGGCAACAACATTGCGCCACCAAGCTGTCAACCAGCAACGAGTCCCCCGATACTATAACAGCAAAGTCCGACCGAAAAGGTTTTGCGTCGGCGATCTTGTTCTCAGGAAGGCAGCATTCGACAAGGATACCAAGCATGGCAAGTTGGCACCCAATTGGGAAGGACTGTACACCGTCCTAGAAGAATTGCGACAAGGCACATACCGGCTCAAAAGCCCAGATGGAAGGATACTACAACATCCGTGGAACATCGAGCAAGTAGGAAGTTTTTTCAATGACTCTTGCATTGTAAATCTTAAGATATTTCAATATAAATAGGCTTTTGCCCCTAACCATAATTGTCTGTCTTATGTTGTGCAAGGAACGTCTTAATGACCTAGTTGCTAATAGACAACACTTCATCCACCACGACAGGTCGAAAATGTCCTTCTTGCTAAAAACGAGTTGTATCAACCCAGTCTCACTTGATGAGTCGGGAAAATCTCTTGGTTGAATCCGAGTTCAGAAGACCCTTCCGGCTAGGCTGAGTCAAGGAACCCTTCTCGTCAAAACGAGTCAAGGAACCCTTCTCTCCCAGCCGCGGTAGGCAATCTAACTCTCTCAATTAAGAAGACTCACCCCACACGTTAAGTCGAATCGGATTGTTCAATCTCGTTAAGCCAAGTTGAGACATTCGTATTTGCTCGCCCAATGTAACAACATTATGCCTTCATTCTAAGATCGCCGAAGTCGCCGCTTCCCATCAGCGACCCCAAAACAGGCTTACTCTTTGCCTAAAAAACAGAGGTCGGCCATGTCGAAAAAGACCTAGGCGTCACGTAAGTCCTAGGAACCCAACCTACGGGTTGTCAATTGTCAAGTCGCCGCTCCCACTAGGGCCGACTCCCAAAAACAGGCTTACTCTTTGCCTAAAAACAGAGGTCGGCCATGCCGAAAAAGACCTAGGCGCCACGTAAGTCCTAGGCACCCAACCTACGGGTTGTCAATTGCCGAGTCGCCGCTCCCACTGGGGCCGACTCCCAAAAACAGGCTTACTCTTTGCCTTAAAAATAGAGGTCGGCTATGCCGAAAAAGACCTAGGCACCACGTAAGTCCTAGGCACCCAACCTACGGGTTGTCAATAGCCGAGTCGCCGCACCCACTGGGGCCGACTCCAAAAGACAGGCTTACTCTTTGCCTTAAAAACAGAGGTCGGCTATGTCGAAAAAGACCTAGGCGCCACGTAAGTCCTAGACACCCGACCTACGGGTTGTCAATTGCCGAGTCATTGTTCCCTCTGGGGGCAACTCACTAAAACCTATGGGTTGTCCTAACATCCGCAACTCCGAGATCAGGACACTCGACTACGGCTCGTTCATACACTAATCATATTCATTTTGCTATGTCGGCCGACTCAGCTCATTTGGTTTCTCGGTCGACACGGGTCCAGATACTCGTCAAAAAGTAGGATCATTTCCTATGTTGAATATTAATTTATCTATCCAACCTTTAGACACAAGATAAGTCGCGATTAACATTATATG
This sequence comes from Asparagus setaceus, assembly GCA_012295165.1. Lineage (NCBI taxonomy): Eukaryota > Viridiplantae > Streptophyta > Magnoliopsida > Asparagales > Asparagaceae > Asparagus > Asparagus setaceus. Next base: position 23,692,088 of record CM022709.1, on the reverse strand, counting down.
ACAGTCAAATGCAGGAAAATAAATCAAATAAAATATATATTCAATACAGAGATGCAAAACAACTTTCCATTTATAACTTAAACATGATTGTTAAGTTTACAACGGCCAAGAAAACCAGTCAAAGGCCATAAAAAATGGGACTAGTACATCTCTAGTTACCACTATCTCTAGTCATCACCATCCGCGTCTTCATCCTCGTCTTCATCCCCATCCTCATCTTCGTCGTTGCCGCTCTCCTCGGCGTCTAGCTTCACTCCTGCTCCCCTCTCCTCAAGACCCTGCAGGATGGGCAGACAGCTCTGTACTCGAGGGGGGTAGATAGGGCCCAGAGGTGGAGGAACATCGGAGGGAAGCTGGGCCTTCAGGTGATCGAAGCCGGCCTTGACGGCCAGCGACAACTCGACCTTCCCCATTGGCCCATGCCGATAGGCCTCTATGGTCTCCCTCTTTCCTTCCTCTGACATCACGAAGTCGAGGTGGGTCTCAATGGATCGAACATCAGCTAAGGCAGCTTGATGAGCCGTCTTCGACTCCTCTAGCTCGACCTTCAAGCTTTGGAGAGCAAGCTGTTCGGAGTGAAGATTCTCCTCAGCCGATAACTTTTCGCGCTTCTTGGTCTCAACTTTGTTCTCCAGCTGTTCGACTTGATGCTTCCATTCCGCAATCTCCATATTGGAACCCTCAACCGTTTTCTCGAGTTGGGCCACCTCATCTTTCAGCTTCTTTATGGTAGCCACCTGCTTTGAGCCATGAGTCTGAAGATTAGCAATCGTAGATTGCTTCACCTCCAACTCGCTACACCACTTGGTGTCTGTAGAGTCGAAAAACGTTTATTGATTGAATGAATGGGTTTACAATCAAATTTTCTCGATTACAGAGGAAGAGAAGATTGATTCGACTTCTCTTTTAAGGTGGGTTCTCGGTAGCGATAGGATGCTTCACTCAATGCTCACGTTGAGATTGCTTCCCGTTGACGATCAGAATAAAGTTGCAGATGATCTTGAGATTGCTGATGAAGAGCTCGATCTCTCTTGTGCGCAAGTGTCGAATTTTCCAAAAGTTCCAAAAAGCCCCTTTTCCATAGGCGCTCCACGGCTATTTATTGGGCTTTAGCATGTAGCTGGCATGCAATAATTGTGGAAGCGTGGGTTAAGCGATATGGGCGTGGGCATAGCGATGCCCGACTTCGGTCCGCGTGGCTATCGTGGCCTTCGTGGCCGTTGGCTTTTGTTATGGCGAGCCGAGCCGTTAGATGTGAGCTTAGCTCTTCATTGGTAGCTGAACCTTGATTGAATGGCGAAGTTAAGCTACTTGGCGAACCTCGTCGGGCGTTGATGTTGTGGGCGAACCTCGTCGGGCGTTGATGTTGTGGGCGAACCTCGGTGGATGCATTATGCATTTTGGTTTGACAAGCTTGAGTGGCGAATCTCGGTGAATGAAGAGTTTCAACGCTTGGCGAACCTCGTGCGAATGAAGAGCCATTTGCTTGGCGAACCTCGTGCGAATGAAGAGCCATTTGCTTGGCGAACCTCGACTAAATGGAAGCCGCTGCTTGGCGAACCTCGACTAAATGGAAGCCGCTGCTTGGCGAACCTCGCTTGGAAGTCGAGTTTCAATGTTGTGGGCGAACCTCGTCGGACATTGATGTTGTGGGCGAGCCTCGTCAAACTTTGATGTTGTGGGCGAGCCTCGGTTAGATGGAGAGCTTCGCCATCGTAGGCAAACCTCGTATGAAAGTTGAGCTTAAGCTAAATGGGCGAACCTAAGCCTTAAGATTAACGTCAAGTTTCAAGGCGAATGTCGAGCCGCTCCTTTGTGAACCTCGGATGCAAGTGGAAATCAGCGTTGTGGGCGAACCTCGTCGGGCGTTGATGTTGTGGGCGAGCCTCGTCAAACCTGCATTTGTGGGCGAACCTCGTCGGACATTGATGTTGTGGGCGAGCCTCGTCAAACTTTGATGTTGTGGGTGAGCCTCGTCGAACCCTTTGTTGTGGCGAACCTCGTCAAACCTGCATTTGTGGGCGAACCTCGTCGGACATTGATGTTGTGGGCGAGCCTCGTCAAACCTGCATTTGTGGGCGAACCTCGTCGGGCGTTGATGTTGTGGGCGAGCCTCGTCAAACCTGCATTTGTGGGCGAACCTCATCATATGGCTGTTGAGCTTCGTTTCGCGTCGCGAACCTCGTGTTGAGATCGAACTCCGCTCCGCGTCGCGAACCTCGTATTGAGGTCGAGTCGCCTCTTGAGCAAGTCTGGCTTTGAAGCTTGCCTTGGTCTAGTCTCGGTTTAATGTGAGATTCGCTGCGTAGGTGAACCTCGGTTGAGTGGAAACTTCAGCTTGGCGAACCTCGTGCGAATGAAGAGCCATTTGCTTGGCGAACCTCGTGCGAATGAAGAGCTTCGCTACTTGGCGAACCTCGGTTGGCGAAGAGCTTATTTGCTTGGCGAACCTCGTGCGAATGAAGGGCTTCGCTACTTGGCGAACCTCGTCTGAATGAAGGGCTTCGCTACTTGGGCGAACCTCGGTTGAATGTCGAGCCTCGCTGCTAGGGCGAACCTCCTCTTTTAATGGGGAGCCTCGCAGCTTTGCGACCTTCCTCATATGCTACGAAGAGCGGTCGTAACTTTCAAACCGTATGTCGAATTGGGCGAATTATATATAAAATCGACTATCTCGGCGAGGCGGAGCCAACCAAACCAACCCGAAGGGTTTAGTTTGCTCCGGTCATTTTGCTCAATTCCTTCCGGTTTGAGAGATACCAGCACTTTTGTCTATTTTGTAAAGTCAAGTATTCAGGTGAACTTAACCTTTAGGCGGACCTGACTTCACTCAGATGGACCCTTAAGTTCTTTTGCTCATTCCGAGTTGCTGTGCAGGGATTAAGACAATTTTTATTGCCTACAGTGTCGACCCCGTCCCTCTTCGCCTCGAGAACGGCTGCCCTCTTTTCAGCCTCTTCTCGACCTTCCCTCTCTTGAGCAAGCTTCTTTGACAACTCGTCGGTGACTTGCATCACGTGGGCGAGACGGTTGAAAAGCTCTTCCCCAATCAAGGCCCCTTGAATCTGATAACTTTGGAGGGCCAGCCTCAAGCCAGTCGAGGGCACCTCCCTCGGTAGCTCTGAGTCCTTCGGGAGTGAAAATTGTTCAGCAGCAGCAAGCAAGTTGAGCCCTTCCCGATAGAAACACGGAGTCTTCCTTATGAAGAGAGCGGTTGGGGACAAACCTATCATCCTCGGTGGGTTCCTCCTTAGACGCATACCCCTCCCATAACTCACCGATAAGGAAGGCTCGAAGTTCTTTCCACCTCGAACCACCAATCTCGGCAATCCGATGAAAGAAAGGAAGCTGAACGCCTGAACTCTTAAGCGAACAAGGAGGAGATACCCCCGGCGCCGATTCGTCCGAGACGGCCGACTCTTTACCCGGCCTTCGAGTCGACTCGGGGATGACAACGACCCTGGCCTGTTCTAGAGGGGCCTCCGTGTCGGCGAGAGCCTCCTGCTCCCACTGACCATAAACTTCTCCCGGGCCAGGAGAAGACTCATCTACATTGCCGGCCCCGGTCGGCGTGACAGGCAACTTCTCCACAGCCGACCCAGCTAATTCGGGGACGGTCCCTTCGGGCGTCTCCTTAGGGGTCGACTTCTTCACCTTCCTCTTCTTTTTCTTCGGTTTGTCAGATTGAGGAGCAGAGGCTTTCCCCTACAGCATAGCGGCCATCTGGTCAAAATTTTGCACCACACGGCGTTCGTCCTCCGCCGACAATCCTCCCCCCTTGCACTCTTCTGGGGCAACTGCGACTCCATAATTTTAATCGAACTGGGAGTCGGGATAGCTTTTGTCGAACCCGATCTTGAGATAGCTTTATTTGTGCGAAGCCCCACCTTTGGGGTCTTTAGTGCCTTGGTAGCGGCTTTGGCGACTTCTCCTCCTCTTCCTTATCGACCTCTGTAGGTTGGACAAATGGCAACCTCGCCATTCTCAGAGAGGCGTTGTCAAAAAGATTATGGATCTCGCGAGATCTAGAATATTGTTTGATCTTCTCCAAATCCCGTCGCTCGTTGTCTGAAAGAGGAAGAGGCTTCAATTTCTCCTTCTCAATCTCCGGCCAGGTGTGGCAAGCCAAAATCGAGTCGGCCCCAAAAACCCAGATGAATCTCACTTTCCAGTCTTTATTGGATTCGGGAACGTTGACGAGCTTGCCACCCGTATAGCTGAAAAAGAAATGGGGGTCCTTCTTGTTGGTCTTCACCGAAACCAAATGGCTGAACAGCTGCAGGCTTGGTTCGACCCCCACTCGGTGACATATCACCAAGAACGCCGTAATCGTCGCTATGGCATTAGGTGCAAACTGCATCGGAGAAATTCCCAGTCGTTCACAAACCTTTCTCACAAATTGAGGAAGGGGAAGACGCAACCCATACTCCATATGGACTAGGTATAGTGGCATCTTGTCAACGCCGTGCTCATACACGGCGCTGTCCTTCTCCGACAAAGATAACTTAAATTCCTTGGAGAGATCATACCTCTCATAGAAATCCTCCAGTTCTTCTTCCTTCACCTTCGAATGCCAGGAATTGAGCATTCCAACCCTATCAACTGGAGCGGAAGAGGAAGCAGCCATGGCGATGATTCTTTTGAAATTCAAAAAGATGGAGAAAAAGGAAATAAACTTTGCAGAATGCGTAAAGAAAGTCCTCAATAGGGTTTAAGCATATATATATATAGACAATCAAAGGACACGCGTGGTGACTTTTCAATGGCTTGTCAGTTACAAGGTCAGTGGCCCAGATCGATCGCAGAATTCAAACCGCCTTACAAACATCGAGGAGCCCACCGCTTTAAACGCCCCACGTCTCTTCGCCTAAAGATCGAAGCGACGTTGGCGGCTAAAGTATAGCTGATGTCATGTCTTGTCCGCCATCGTTACTTTTCCCAAACCCTATCTTGGGATCCAAACTCACTTGTCGTCCCAAACACTCAATAAAACTTAGTCGTCCAATCTGACAAACAAAAAGTTGAGAAACTTCAATAAATAAAAGTCGACCCAACTGATAACATATCACAGAGTATGGCAAAAATTTAGGACTACTCAATTGGAAAAAAGCGTCTTTATTCATACTTTAGTAAACTTTATACAAGAAAAAATGCAAAATACATGATTATTGAGCCCTGAGCCTAAGTCAGGGGAGATCCATGTCGGCTCCAGGAGTAAGAGGCAATGAGACGGTTGTAGTCGGAGGAGGAGTCGAAGGGAGGTCATGTACCACCTCATCGCTCTTTCTCCCACTCGAACCCTCGCCAACGCCTAGCAAGCCGCGCTCGAGCGGCGATCGGTCCGATCTCTGCCTCTTCCCCTGATTCCTCCTCGGCTTCGTCCCCACCTACATTATAACCTGCTCCTGCTTCCTCAAACCTGGTGAGGAGGCTTACATTATTAGCTATGCTCGGAGGATACTTGAGCCGACCAGGCAAGTCTTGATATTCGGCAGGAAGTTGCTTCACCACAAAGTCACTACCCGCCTTGCAAGCTAATGCCACCTTGATCTTCCCTATCGAGCTATGGCGGAACTCTTCAATGATGGCAGGCCGACTCTTTGTGATGACAGTTGACCGATAATCATTGGATTCCAAGTATCCGACCTTGCCCTCTGCCTCACGTAAAGACTCCTTGAGCTGAGCACATCCGTCTAACAGCTTCTGCTTAGCCGACAACTCTTCTTCTAATCGCACCTTGGCATGCTGAGCGACTTGCTTCTCGAGAGCCGCTTGCGTCACGGCCAAGTCTCGCTCTCTCAAAGCCTCGTTGAGGATCCCAAGCCCTCGTTGCTGCTCTGAGGTCTCTGCTTTAACTGTCAGACTTCGGCTGACAACTGTACATTGACCGCCTTAAGCTCCGCAATTGTTTGCTCCTTCACTTCCATCTCGCCAGTCATCGAGCTCGGCTTGCTTGGCAGAAAGCTCCCTAACAACGTGGTCGAGCTCATCATCTTCACTAACCCCTGAGGCTACGTGCTTCTCACAGAGCTTTTCATAAGCGTGATGACCTTGGGCCAGCCGACTGTATATTTCCTCCTCCACTAGGCATCCTCGAGTCAAGTAACTTTGAAGAATCACGTGTAGACCCACATCTGGAGTTCTCTTCAAAAACTTCTTATCTTCAGGAAGACTAAACTGTTGTACGGCCTTAGCCTGCATATATCGGGATTGGAGCACCGGCGAACATCAAATGATTAGCGGGATCATACCGGTTTTCTGCGTCGGGTTCTCCCTCGTAGCGGTCAGCGGAGGAGCATCCTATTAATGAGTCGCTCGCCTTGTCCCAAATCCCAACCTCGGACTCGCCATGTAATATGGAGAGGGCCATCGGCTGGGACAAAACCCGTCTTTTGGCCTCCGGCCGGCTCCTTGCGTGTACGCCGCAATTGCTCAACTTGAGGACCGAAACTTTCACCCCAACCGAGCCTCGGCTTCACCAAGAGTCGCCTCTGCAGCAACGTTGGACACATTCTCAATCGACCGGAAGTCATTCCTTTCCTCTGACTCGGATGATCCGGCTCCATGGGGTTCGCCTAACTTTCCCCTAACCGTCTCACTCCGGGGTCCATGACTCTTCTTCTTCTGCGAGTCCTCTAAAAGCGGGAGCGCCTCTTGAGGCGTGGTTGCTACCTCATGACTCGTGATTGGCACCTCAACACGCGTGAATAGGCACAACTCCGTTGGGGCCGACTCCTACTGTGTGTCGTTGCTTAAGTCGTCATTCTCTCAAGGATCTCCTCATCGAGCTCTTCGATGCGGCAGCTGCTGCGCCACCGCCAAGTCTCGCTCTCTCAAAGCCTCGTTGAGGATCCCAAGCCCTCGTTGCTGCTCGAGGTCTCGCTTTAAGCTGTCGGACCGGTGACAAGCGTATTGACCGCCTTAAGCTCCGCAATTGTTTGCTCCTTCACTTCCATCTCTCATTGCCAGTCATCGAGCTCGGCTTGCTTGGCAGAAAGCTCCCTAACAACGTGGTCGAGCTCATCATCTTCACTGACCCCTGAGGCTACGTGCTTCTCACAGAGCTTTTCATAAGCGTGATGACCTTGGGCCAGCCGACTGTATATTTCCTCCTCCACTAGGCATCCTCGAGTCAAGTAACTTTGAAGAATCACGTGTAGACCCACATCTGGAGTTCTCTTCAAAAACTTCTTATCTTCAGGAAGACTAAACTGTTGTATGGCCTTAGCTTGCATATATCGGGATTGGAGCACCGACGAGCGAACATCCAAATGATTAGCGGGATCATACCGGTACTCTGCGTCGGGTTCTCCCTCGTAGCGGTCAACAGGAGGGAGCATCCCTATTAATGAGTCGCTCGCCTTGTCCCAAATCCCAACCTCGGACTCCGCCATGTAATATGGAGAGGGCCATCCCGCTGGGACAAAACCCGTCTTTTGGCCTCCGACCGGCTCCTTGCCGTGTCTGCACGGCTGCTCAACTTGAGGACCAGAAACTTTCACCCCCAACCGAGCCTCGGCTTCACCAAGAGTCGCCTCTGCAGCAACGTTGGACACATTCTCAATCGACCGGAAGTCATTCCTTTCCTCTGACTCGGATGATCCCGGCTCCATGGGGTTCGCCTAACTTTCCCCTAACCGTCTCACTCCCCGGGGTCCATGACTCTTCTTCTTCTGCTGAGTCCTCTAAAAGCCAGGAGCAGCTACTGAGGGGGCGCGCGTGGTTGCTACCTCATGACTCGTGATTGGCACCTCAACCTGCCCGTGAATAGGCACAACTCCCGTTGGGGCCGACTCCTGCCGCTGTCGTTTAGCTTGCCGAGTCGTCATTCTCTCAAGGATCTCCTCATCGAAGCTCTCTTCATCAGCGCCAAGCAGCCTATCGCACCGAGCACGCCTCCAAAAGTTATGTTATGAGCTCTCGTTTGGTCATGAGTACCAGGGGGGACGGATGAAATCCCAAAAACTCGCAAGACCGAGTTATTAAGCAGAGCATACATTGTCCTTGGCCCCGTGTATTTGAGAATTAGCCCCAATTCTCGTTGATCTTCTGCCGACAGAGGCTTCGGTTCCAAAGCCTCTCTTCTTATCTCGGGTCAGCTTGAACACCCCAAGTTAGAGTCGTCCCCCGCTATCCGGACGAACCGGTCCTTCCACCCTTTATTCGATTTAGGGAGTTTGAGAACAATCTTAAATTCCCCTGTCGCCTGAAGATGGTAATGAGGCGATTTCTAAATAGTTACGCCGACCAGATGACTCAGCACAGTCAACTTGGGCCGAATCCCCAACCAACAGCAAATGACGGTGAAGCTTACCAATGTGGTGATGGAGTTGGGCTTCATCTGCAGAGGGGACACACCCAAGGCCTCAAACACCCTGTGGAGAAACGGGTGTAGCGGCAACCGCAGACCGCATTCCAGATGTTTAATATAGAGGGGGGCTCTCCCCTCGCCGTGACAGTACACCAGCGTTGACACCGCCAGCGCTTCCAGTTTGAATTCCTTGGGGATATCAAACTTTGAATGAAGAAGACGCATCGAGCACGGGTCACTTTGGAGCGAAAATCATCCAGTTGCTTTCGGCGATCGGAATCCATGACGGATGATCTTCTGAATCGCTGAAAAATCGCCGGAGCTTCTTTCAGAAATGTGAAAAGTGAAAGCTTGTTCTCTCTCAATGGATCAGCCCATGATCAACGAACTAGATTAAAAGCTCAGAACCCGAAGCGCTGCCTCGAAAACCAAAAGACCATTTTCTTTACTTTACGATGGGGCCTACCATCGGGCCCAAGAAACAAGGCATCGCCAGCCCAAAAGCTGTCCGCTGACGTTAGTGACATCCCATCACAAGAATCTTGAGACTCTCCCCGAATGAGCTTCTGTTCGCCCCGAGCCGCGGTGTTATTTCATTCGCACCCGTTTCTAACCGACTCCGAACGAAAGGGGCCAACTGTTATGGTCATAACCGCTAATTCATGATTAGAGAAGAAAACCCCGCACTATTAAGAAAGATGAACACTTTACCCCATTGGCTGGAGACAACTCATGTCCTCTTGCCGAGCCCCAGCGGACCCGTCACGTCTTCCATGTGAGATAGATCATGTTAGCCGACTGCCTTCGTGGACGACGCGAAAGGCGGTACTAGTCGTCTCTTCAGCCAACTTCCTTCGTGGATGACGCAAAAGGTGGTACTAGTCTTCTCTTCAGCCAACTGCCTTCGTGGACGACGCGAAAGGCGGTACTAGTCGTCTCTTCAGCCAACTACCTTCGTGGACGACACGAAAGGCGGTACTAGTCGTCTCTTCAGCCAACTGCCTTCGTGGACGACGCGAAAGGCGGTACTAGTCGTCTCTTCAGCCAACTGCCTTCGTGTACGACGCGAAAGGCGGTACTAGTCATCTCTTCAGCCGACTGCCTTCGTGGACGATACGAAAGGCGGTGTAAGTCGTCCCCATGGACACCTGACATCCCTCACTCGCCCAAGGTGACTCCCTCGACTTAAAACGACGGTTACTTGAAGTTTTGGCCCTGACCACATGTCCATATCGTATTAAATGCATTGTCAGCACCTTAATATCTCCATCTCTCACGATAATTAAGGCACCTCGGACTAATCCGGCTGCGGACGTCACCAATCCCATCCCATTAATGATGATGGAACAGCGCTAACTCTTAAATCAATTCACAATTTGACACCTGTAAAGCGAGCAGCCGTGGCCGACAACGAAAGACATCTATCCAGTAGTCATTCGACACGTGGAGGGAAGGGCTGACTCGATTATTAGCTTTCTCACCAGATGAAGAGACAAGAATACCCTCCTACCCTAGGTATAAAGAGCGAACTGTTCAATGAATCAAGTGAGTGATCTTTTCTCGAAAATTAGGGTTCATTTCATTTTGATCATCTTCTCCACATACTAACTTGATCGTCGGAGGGACCACCGGAGATCCCAACTCCGCCCTTCCACAGGTACTCCCTCTGCTATAGGCGAACTCCTGGTTTGAACAGTACCATCGGATACTAGAAGAGAAGGCGGACTCCACTTCATTAACAACTAATCCCTCAAAGTTTAGTGACTGTGTGATCTCATACATCAACAAGCACCTTAAGGGGTAAAGTTTCACAAAAACCTCATGGCCCATTTTCACATAACCCCTAAATTGTTCTGTGAATGATGCTTAACCCCTAAAACGTGGTATTTAGCTTTTCATTGAGAAATTTAGGCCGAAGTTTTAATGAGCAAAATAAAAGGGAAGTTGAGAAAAAGGAGTGCATTTATTAATTGAGTAAGAGCAAAACAAAATGAGTTCGCCTATAATGCATCCTTAGGGCACATGTTAAGAAACATTAAATACTTTCAAACTACCATCACTATTATAGATTAAATTGTGAAGTTCAATAATTTTGTAAAAATAACAATTCTAATTATCTATACGCAACAATTTAATTTGTTTTAATAAAAAATAATCATTCTATAGAAACCAAAGTAACTAACCAAACAAAAACAGATCCCAAGAAGAAGAATCCCAACAACAAGAACCCAAAATTGGTCATCATCAATTTACTCTTAGCAAAATGTGTATATACAACCATAGCAGAGACATGTCCAACCAAACCCAAGATAACTAACAGTAAACATAACTATACACAAAACTGAAGGTTGCATTATGGTCAGCCTTCACAAACTGGTCTCCACAAGACTAGATTCTAACCATGATATCAATCCTTCAAAACAATTATTTGTTTACAAATTGTGAAGTATAAAATTATAAATCTCAATCCTCACACCACTTCGGAGTTTTAGTGCAGTTGTTAAACCCCAAGGAAATCAACTATTAACGTGCAAACCATTCATATCGAGTTTTTACTTCCTCATTGATTTCCCCCTTGATTTATGCTCCATATCGGTTTTTTTCTAGTTCTTCTAGCGTAAAGTCCATATTTGGCATTGAATATTTCACATGTTGTTAGAAGCTCAAAGATTGTTGCACCGTCAAAGTTGTTCAGAAGCATCTCATAATCCCATTGCTCTAGATTCTCATCCATAATCATGTTAGCTTCAAGCTTCTCCGGGAAGAACTCCAAAAAAATAAACTTTATTGTCATCAATGAAATCGTCAAAAGTGAATTTCTTAACTTGGTTGTGCTTCTTGCAGTAGCTGATTACCACATTGATCCTTCCAACATGCATTTCAACCTCTTTTTCGCATATCCTAAGCAATGACGAAGTCAGGGAGGCTGAGGATGGCTATGGGCCCCCCCCTGAAATTTGGATTTTTTTATATATACATAGTATTATGTAAAACTTAGCTACATATGGGCTAGCTAATTTTGGGCCAAATTGAATTGGGCTTAGGCTAATAAATAAATTTAGAAAGTCTTAATGGCTTACAACTTACAAGTTAAAGAATTCCATACGCCTAAACCCATGTACCCTCAACCCATTTCTCAAACTATGAACACCCAAATCAGCAGTGATCCCTAAATTCCCAATTCACAAAAATACATAAAACCTCATAAGCTTCTCCCTCCTTAAATTCTTAAAATCAAATCCTCCTCCAACTCCTCATCTTCTTAGTTCTCTAAGACTCTCAAAGACTCCAAGAATCTAGTAAAACGCCGAAGTACATCTTCAGTTCTTCTCAACTCCTCAGCAGACCAGTCGTCGACGCCAAGGTAAGCTCGAGAGTCAAAAGTCTATCTTAATTTTGTTGATTAAGTCTATTTTTATTTTCGTTAATTAACTCTGCAATGATTGGTGCAAGTATTGAAACTTTAATTTACCAATTGTTCTCTAATTATTTGCGATTTTATTTCCTAAAAGCATAATAATATTTTTTTCCCCCTTGAACTTTGAATGTTGATTATTTGATTGATCACAATTTTCACATTTTAACAGTTCAGCCTAATAAAGATTAAAAGTTTTAATGTTCACATTGATTGCTAAATACATTGATTCTGCTTCTTCAGATGAACCACATGGTCGCAATCATTGTATTTTGTACATTGGTTTCAGAATTCAAATCATTATAATTGCCTTGTGAATACATGTAACATTGAAAATAGGCTGTTGTTATAGTAAGTGCTTCACTTAATTATTATCTTTTAATTTGTCCCTAAGGAGAATTTTCTTAAAGAGACCAACTCTAAGATACAATGAGTGGCCGAAACATGACTTTTTAAAAAAAAATAAGTTTATAAATTTCATGTCATTTTTCTTAACTCAATCACGCTTGTTTATTTTTTGTTATTGTTTGAAATAAATTATAATTGTATAATTAACAATGTGTTCTCAATTTGTCAGGTCTCCAAAGATATTACAATTTGTAGTTTGTGGTGATGAGAAAATCAACTACAATTGATAAATTCTTTAAAAGAAAATCTCTTCAACAACCTGTAGACATTGAACAGAATGTTACTCCAAGTCCTGAAACATCAGTTGTTGATCGCCCTCGTCTAGATTCAGTTATCGATCACCCTCCTTTAAATTCAGTTATTGATCATCCTCTAAATTAAGTTGTTGATCGTCCTCTCAAAATCCAAAGAATTAGCGAGCAGATTGATCTTTCCTCTTTGAAGCGTGATCCTGTATTATGCCCACCAATATGGAACTATGATGTAAACCAATAAGATGACATTCATCGCTATTATCTGAGAGCCGGTCCATATCAATGCAAACTTCCAAATTATCCTCTATCTCTTCCAGAGAAGCATTGTCATCATTTTTGTTATTCTTAGTTTGAACTATTTTCCGCATGGCTTGAATATTCTCCATCTAGTGATGCGGCTTTCTACTTAACTTGCTATCTTTTTAGCAAGCCAACTGGACAACTTGAACATAATAGATTTGTTGTTGGAGGCTTTAGAGCTTGGAAGAAAGTAAACGATAGAGAAATTTGTGCTTTTCTACGGCATATCGGAAAAGATTCTAAGTCCATTCATAAAAACACCATAAAAGCAAGCAATGATCTAATGAATGTTTCTCAACACATTCAAAAGTTGATGCAAAAGCAATCTTCCGAACAAATTGCAATAAATCGGCGACGACTTCAAGTATCAAATGATGTAGTCCGGTGGCTTACATTTCAAGGTTGTGCTTTCCGCGGTCGTGATGAAAGCTTGAATTATCTCAATCGTGGCAAATTTATAGAACTTATAAAGTTGTTTGCCTCTTATGATGAAAAAGTTTACGATATCATTTTAGAAAACAATCCGGGGAATGCCTCTTACACATCATCACAAATCCAAAAGGAAATTCTCCACGTCTTTTCTTGCAAAGTCAAAAGAGATATTCGAGAAGAATTAGGTGATGCAAAATTTTATATCATTGTCGATGAATCTCATGATGCGTTTAAAAGGGAGCAAATGGCCATCGTTTTCAGATTTGTGAATAAAGAGGGGTTCATACGTGAACGTTTCTTTGGGCTTGTCCATGTACGAGACACCACAACTTTAACTTTGAAGAATGCCATTTTTTATGTTCTTTCTCACCATGAGTTGGATATTCAAAATATTAGAGGGCAAGGATATGATGGGCCTAGCAATATGAGAGGTGAATGGAATGGATTGCAAGCTTTAATTCGCAAGGAATGCCCACATGCTTATTATATTCATTGCTTGGCTCATCGTCTCCAACTTGCTTTGGTTGCGGCAACTCCAGAAGTATCTTCCGTTCATCAATTCTTCAACACCTTGGTTACCATTATCAATATTGCTAGTGTATCTAGCAAACGTAATGATGAGTTAAAGGAAGCTCAAGCTATCGAATTTGCATCCATGATTGAAAATAATAAAGTTGAGACGGGAAGAGGGCTTAATCAAGTTGGTGCTTTAAAACGTGCCGAAGCTACTCGGTGGGGTTCTCATCTAGATTCAATTTCTAGCTTGCTGAAGATATTTAATGTGACTTCTATGGTTCTAGATGGCCTTACCAATGAAGGAAACTACTCTCAACGTGGAGATGCAAATTATGCTTTGAATCGTTTATTGTCATTTGAATTTACTTTCATCTTACATCTTATGAAGGAAATTTTAAAAATCACTCATCTTCTTTGCCAAGCTTTACAACAGCAATCTCAGGATATCTTAAATACAATGCATCTTGTTTCAAGCACAACATGATTGATCGAGAATCTAAGAGATACTGGTTGGAGTTCTATATTTGAGAAAGTTAAATCATTTTGCAAGCAATATAATATTGATCTCCCAGATATGGATTTTTGATATGTTGCAAGGGGTGGTCGATCTCGAAGGAAAAATGATCACATAAGTATTGAGCACTATTATCGAGTGGATGTGTTTCTTACAATAATTGATTATCAATTGCAAGAATTAAACAACAGATTCAATGAGCATACTGTGGAATTACTTATTCTTAGCACCGCTTTGGATCCCAGAGAGAGGTTTAGGTCATTCAAAATTGATGACATTTGTAAACTAGCGGAAAAGGTTTATACTATGGATTTCACAGAGCAAGAACTAGTGCGCTTGAGAGTTGAACTTCAACATTATGGGCATGATGTTTGCTATCATCGTGAATTGCAAATGTCATCTAATATTCAAGAACTATGTCAAGGCTTGGTGAGAACAAGAAAGTCAACACATTATCCACTTATTGCTAGATTGATTCGGCTTGTGCTTACTCTTCCTGTATCAACGGCAACCACAGAACGAGCATTCTCGATCATGAAGATAGTGAAGATGAAGCTTTGAAACAAGGTGGAAAATAAATTCCTGAATGATTCCTTGATTTTGTACATAGCAAAAGAAATTGCAATGAAATTCACCACAAATTCAATCATAGACGAGTTCAGTTCAATGAAAGAACGTCGAGCACAACTTAGTTAGTCTAAGTTTGTTTATCAAGATTACACAACTTTTATAATATGAGAATTGTGATATAATCTCTATTTCTCTTTGTTTTTTTATCTAAGCATATATTTTGCATCTTTTGAGCATAAGTATTCTGTTGCTTTTGGTTAATGTGAAACTAAATATGACATCTATATTCTTATGTGAAATATTGTAAATACACATAAGTTACATATTTTCTCTTGTATATTACATATTTTCGCATTTTTCTTTACAAGTAAGAAAAAACTTTAGAAAATTGGAGCTCGTTGACCCAATGATCGGTGGAGATATTAAAACGCCTCAAGTATTCGTGAACATATTTTTTCGGTAAAACTTCTAATCCAGGTTTTTCTTTCACCTACTTACATATATGAAATTTCTTTATGCATTATTATTTTTACCGCTTTTTTATTAAAATCTAGTAGAAGATTGTTACGTTGGCTCCCCTGAGAAAAATTCCTGACTTCGTCACTGATCCTAAGCATGTCTTAAATCTTTATTGACTGCTTCACTACTAATATATAGTCATTCAATTCCTTCACTACTAATATATAGTCATTCAATTCCTTCCAATGAAATATTCCAAATGGTTCTATTAGGCTTGCGAGGCAAAAATGTAAATTAAATGAGCACTCATATAATTCTCATATTTTTCAAATGACACAACACACAGCTAAAATGTTACCTCATGGAAACATATTATGTCATAAATAAGATATTTTATTCCTTACATATATTTATGTCGGTTAGAATTATGGAAATTTATTATGTTAGAATTAAGGTATTTTATTCCTTACATATATCCATGTTTAGTTAAGATCATGTTGGACATATATTTATTCCTTACATATATGCATGTTGGACGTATATTTATGTCCGACATGCATCTTCTTGTAAAAGAGGTCTCAAGCAAGGGGACCCTCTGTCTCTCATGATCTTTATTCTCGTAGCAGATGTTCTAAACACAATGCTTAAGAAAAGTGTTGAATCTGGCTCTCTATTAGATCTCAATCTCAAAGGTAATCTTAATCCAATCAGATCCTTACAATTTGCTGACGACATATTAATTTTCTGCAAAGCTGTGGATTCTAATCTCTCAGCTTTGAAGGTCATTTTCTACCTTTTTGAGGAGATATCAGAGCTGAGCATCAACTACTTGAAAACATCCTTGATTTACTTTGAAAAAATGGCTTCTAAATGTGCTAAAATAGCAAATCAGTTGAATTGCTCTCAGTCTTTCCTCCCCATCAAATATTTAGGCTTACCTCTTAAATAGGGAAAGCTTTCGAAAAGTGATTGGCAACCAATTATCAATATATTTCATCAGAAGCTCTCCTTGTGGAAGTCTAAGTATCTCTCTCTTGGAGGTAGACTGGCTCTTATTAACTCAGTCCTCTCTTCGCTCCCTCTCCATTATGTGTCTTGTTATGACAAACCCCAGGATAAACTAAAATCAATCACACGAAAGCACGAAAAATATCAAGAACACACGAACACAAAGATATACGTGGTCGGCTTATAGCCTACATCCACGAGCGAAAGAGGAGAATAGCTTTACTAAATTTCGAGGAATACAATGTGAAGATCTCTCAATTACTCAATACTAAATCACACCCTAAAAGCCTAATACTACTCTCTCAAATAAAAGAATAAAGGAGAAAAATATCAAATAGGCTTCACAAAAGAACTCTCTCTTCTTGATTGGTGCTCTGTAGATTGATGAATCTAATTGGCTTGAAAGACTGTTCATATATAGTCTTGAATACCCTAACTCCTTGTTGTCTAAGGAATAAGAGTTCTAATAGGAATAAAAGTCCACTTGTTCTAAAGCCTAACAAGAGTCCAAGTAGGAATAAACCTCTAATATGATTGGCTCTAAGCCAAAAAGAAACTCCCAAAGCAATATGGATTTGATTATTTGAGGCAAGCTTTAACATGTCGATATTCAAACTTCCAAGCTAGCTCATTAAGAATATTGACTCTATAAGAAGCAGTTTCTTATGGGGATAAATTTAGCCCTTTCAAATGTTTAGTCAATTGAAAGTTGTTACTATGAGCAAGAAAGAAGGTGGATTGGGAGTTCTGGACTTGAAGGAGTTCAACATTGCTCTACTCTCTAAATGGCTATGAAAAGCAATGAGCATGGACTCTTTGGTAGGATCCATTCTATCTTCTCTATATTCAAATGAGCTTTCTACTATCCAGTCTAGGCATTGAAGTGCATCTCAGTCAATGCTTTGGAATGATATTTTATCAATTAAGGAGGCTTTTCTTAATTTCTGTCATTGGAATTTGGGAGATGGGAAACTTATACGATTTTGGGAATATAAATGGGCTTCACATAATTTTCTATCAAGCACCTATCCTAATCTTTATAATTTGGCTTGGTCTCAGTAGGTTGTAATCAAATCTCAGTGTTCTTTTATTGATCATGAATGGGTATGAAAACCAACAATGAGAAGAGCAATGACTGTTTCTGAGAAAAATCTGAAAGTGGTTTTGCTTACCTCTCTAACATCTTTTGAGCCATATTCGATCTCAGACATCTTGTGTTGGTCTATTCACAAGTCTGGGGTATTCTCTGTTAACTCTCTATATAAGATTTTAAACTAAAGAGGAATTATTAGCAATTATTATGCTTCTATTTGGCATTCGGTTTTGCCATTGAAGGTTAAAATCTTCTTTTGGATTCTAACCAAGAGGAAGCTTAACACTAAATGCCATCTTGTTAAGAAAGAATGGGAAGGGGATTTCGAATGTATTTTTGCAATTCAGAGATGGAGACTGACAACCATCCTTTATTCTCATGCTCAATGCTTACAGGGGTTTAGGATTTCTTCAGGAATTACATAGAGTTTCAGTCGTGGCCAAATTATTTTCATGAAATTTTAATCTCATCAGGGAGTTTCCTATCATCCCAATCACGCGTGAAAGTTAAAAAAAAAGGAGCCTGTACCATCTCTCTTTTCACCCACCTATGCAAAATCGAATCTTTCTCAAACCGGTTTCTGTTGCATCTAATTAGGGCACGTTTGGTTAATTTCCTAAAAATTATGGAAATGGATTCCCTCTTCA
This sequence comes from Asparagus setaceus, assembly GCA_012295165.1. NCBI lineage: Eukaryota > Viridiplantae > Streptophyta > Magnoliopsida > Asparagales > Asparagaceae > Asparagus > Asparagus setaceus. Next base: position 23,674,161 of record CM022709.1, on the reverse strand, counting down.
AAAACTAAATCCCACAAATTTTTAGGGTATCCTGGAAAAGCAAAACTAGTGTTTGGTTCGGATTGATATTGTAAAGAATAGGAAAGCATATCCAAAACCTGTTTATTTCATTTGCAAAGAATAGGAAAAATATCATCATATAAATCTTTTCTTGAGCTTTTTTGTGTTCGTTTCAGAACAGTAGAATAGGAAAGAACTACAAAAAGTTTGAATGAACATACCTGGTAGTAGAATTACTGCCCCCAAACACAAAAAATTATAAAATCAGATGTTGGGGCAACCTTATCATTACAAAGCTGAAGCCAATAGTAAAATAAAGGGCTAGTTTCTGATTGTAATGGCTAATAGAGCTAAAAGCTTGCATAAATTTTTCAGCAGCTGATCAATACAAGCCAATTTATTTTCCTTTTTTCTTTTTGTTGTAGGATACTACTTGTTGGAGAAAGCAAAGAAAAACAACTACTACAATAAAGATGGAGGTGAAATCTGATGGCAAACAAGCAATTGACCCATATGAAATGAAGTACAAATGTAAGCTTCGGGGGGGGGGGGGGTTATTCATTGGTGTAAATTTGGGGATATTGGGATAATTTTTGGGAGTATTATTCATTAGGATAATGGAGCTGGGATAACACCTTTTAGTGTTATTCATTGGGATAATAGGGCTGGGATAACACTTTTTAGTGTTATTGGTTGATTGGGGTAATTGTGGGACAATTATCTCACTTCTCTTAAAATTACCCCAGCTATATAAGGGTTCATCTGTCCCCACCCCTCATATTGCCCCAAAGTTCTCACTGGAACATCAAGGGGCAATTTTTACCCAGATCCCATGGCGTTCTTCAGTGCTCTTGGTAACAACGTCGAGGTCGACGACTTTGAGGGTGAAGTCGAAGGCGTCGGAGCCTTTGATGCGGTAGTGGAAGACCTTGGCGAGGTGGAGGAGGTGAAGGTGGTGGCGAAGGAGGAGGTGGAGGCGGTGGAGGTGAAACCGGTCAAGCTCCTGAAGAAGTCGCTTTCAAATGTAAGGCGAGATCACGTCGGAAATTTGCAGAGATGAAGTCGATGGTCTCGATTTAGTCGGAATTCAACAAGAGGGCTTCCAAGATCGGGCTTGGGATCCACCAGACTTCTCAAAAGCTCTCCAAACTAGCGAAATGTAAGTGGAAATTGCTAATTTCTTTGGTTAATTTGAAGTGATTAATTCTTTTTTGAAATGTGACCTCTCTCATATTTGCTCAAGTGTGTATTGTTTAATGCGTAAGTAAACTTGGAAAGGTGGTTAGAAACAAAAGAAAATTTGGGATAAATAAGTGATGATTTTGATGTGTATTTTGAACTCGTGAAACCGATACTATCCAGTATCGTGGAGCTGCTATTCTGATTAATGCAGTTTGGTTTCTCATTGTTGAGGTTATAGGATTTATTGAAGTTCAATTATTGTTTTGTAGAATAGAGAAACTGCAGGTTTTAAAAGATGTCATCTTCAATTGTCATACTCAAATTGTCCCATTATCCCATTTTATTCCACTTTCTACTCTAGTTTATCCCATTCAAATTGTCCAAGGGGGTAAAATTATCCCATTGGGACAATTATCCCAATGAGCCCCAAAATGTGCCAACGAATAACCCCCCCTTCCAACACCCATGAAGTTATGTGCAAATGGAAAAAATAAAGGGAGATATTATTGGGGTTGTGCTAAGTCTCAAATAAAGAATGCAACTTCTTTTAATGAGCTCACAAAGAGGATGATTGCGGAAACAAAAATTAAGTATCATAAAGTTAAGACATTCTTGAAGATAAAAAGTCAATGAAAATCAAAAAAACTGAAGAGAGAATTGAAATCAGCAGAGCATCAACTAATCGTTTGGAAAATGAGTGCATTTTTTTTAGATTTAACTTGTGTATTCGTGTTTATCTTTAAAAATATGCCATGTAGTTGCAAAATGCATTGAGATATGAAATGAAATTTTCATGATTGGGAAATAATAGACTATGAGGCTCAGATTAGCCCAACTAAATTAGGATTTTTGTTCAATCATAGATAAGTTTGGATTTTGTTTATGAATTTTGTTTATGAATCCTAATTAGACTAGGATTTCTTCTAATTAGATGAGCCTTTGCTATATTTAGTTCTTACTTACATATTGAGCTGAACTTCAGAAATCGGAGTGCAGCTCGAATGATTAGTCAACATTATCAACCATGATTCGAGTATAACCACGATAACAACGAAGTTTTATCTCAAATGATTGGAATTAGCTACGTAAATCATACTTTTTCACTCAATTTTTCAAGGCCATCTTCTCTATTAAAATAAATTATTGTTATATCTTTATTTGTTACTTCTAATTTTACCTTCGGATTTCCTCGCCTCTACTAGACAAGAAAAAGTGGAACCCTTTCTCGTCCGTTTGATACAAGGTGACACTTGCTTGGCCTTGTCATTTAGATATTAGTCCTTCACATCTTTAACAATTCCATAATTAGTCCCTACCAAAATATAACTTGAAGAAACAACATGAAATCATCCATAATTGATAAAAGTCACTACCAAATTAATTAACCAATCAAATTTTTACACGTCAGTGGATCCTATAAATGATATTAATTACCTAAATGATTGGAATTAGCTACGTAAATCATACTTTTCACTCAATTTTTCAAGGCCATCTTCTATTAAAATAAATTATTGTTATATCTTTATTTGTTACTTCTAATTTTACCTTCGGATTTCCTCAACTTCAAAGGTATGTGAAAGTTGATTTCATGTTATTTCTTCAAGTTATATTTAATTGATAAAAGTTCCTCAACTTCTCTAATTAATAAGTTTAATTTAGATCTTAACTATTATTGTCGTATCAATAAGAATTTGGGTAAAGTTATACTCTCTCATTTTTATCTATATCATTCATGAATTCATTTGACTTCATCATCAAAGAAGAGGAGTCTAAACATATGCCATTATCTTCCATGTTTTGATGACTAGATATATGCACGCAATGCACGTGATTAACTATCAAAATAATTTATTTATTTATTTATTTCATTATTATAAATAAGTCATATTCATTTTGATTATTAGATTTGCTATAATTTTTATTTAAACATTATAAAAAATCGATGTAATGGATTTTTGTGCTAAATTGGGATCAATATACTTAATCGATATCTTAATTGATTCCCTAAGAAAAATATATCAATTGACATAATAATATCTTCAAGCGAGAATAGTAAAAGAAAATAAGTTAAATTGATACTACATGTCATATTCTAAACTCTACTAATCCCAAGCTATAATATGGAGTCAAGTATGAATAACAATATCATTATGAACTATATTTCTAGCAATAAAGAAACCACATTTCTTATTGCATTGAAAACATAATTGTACAAAGATTTTTGGACATTATAAGCTCATGTTTTATAATAAACAATCTCAAAACAAACATAAAAAAAAGTCACGATATATATATATATATATATATATATATATATATATATATATATATATATATATATATATATATATATATATATATATATATATATATATATATATATATATATATATATATATATATATATATATATATATATATATATATATATATATGTGATCTCAACCTATATTATTTGATAGACTTAAAATAATAAAAGACAAAAACTAAAGATTAATGGTAACTATAGTATAATTTTGGTGTTTTGAGTTGTGGTTATGATAGATGATGGTTTTCGAAACAGCGGGTGTGTGGTTGAGTAAATGGTTTTTGTTTGTGTGATATCCTAATTGGAAGCCTAAGAAACAGCATTGGGCTTTTCTATTAGGGCCCAGATACAACCCAGGCCTATTTTCTATCTATAAATAAGGGTTAATTTCACAAAACCCCTTGAACTTTGGGGGTTGTTGCACATAACACCATTAAACTATGTTTATCTCACATAAACCCCTAAACTATGGGGTGTCTCATTAAAATCTGTTGTTTTATCTTATCTCACATAATCCACCTTCACGTAATTTGTAAATAACTAAAATATTTTTGAGTGAAATAAATCTCAAACTTCATCACTTGTCGCTTACATGCAACATACTCCCTCCCCAAAATTTTAAAGGTTTTCTCAAGAAAATTTTAGTTTTTGTAAAATTACAGTGGGAGCTATGAGATAAGGTAAAGTTTAGGAGAGGGGTTGTGAGACACCCCATAGTTTAGGGGGTTAAGTGACATAATAAAGTTCGGGGTTATGTGCAATACCCCCAAAGTTGAGGGGGTTTCATGAAATTAACCCTTCAAATAATAAAGTCCAACACCAAAATCAACCCATTTGTCTTATGCTCCCTCGAAAACCATAACCCTAATCCATGGGTTTGTACATAATGAAGAACAAAAGACAATGTCAAGAGATCAAAAGAAAGAAGAAGGAATTGAATAAGAATTGCTGGGTTTGTACATAATAAAGAGCAAAAGACAAGACAAGAGTCAAGAAATATATTAAGATATACTTGAGTCAATCAAATTATATTATTACTCATAATTGATATGCATCAGAGACAAAATATATTGACAATCTTAAACTATAAAACAGATCAGATGCTCTCTAACATAACTTTTAATGCAAGCAACCCTCAAGTTTAATTTTGAAAATCTCGAGGACAGAATAAACAACTAACAAGTTTGCAGTGGAAGCTAGTGGAACGTAGTACATTCTTAAGAACTATCAATCTTTACTTAATTTGTTTATAATGACAGGATCTCATTATTAACTAACTACAAGGCCTAGTACATTATTATTTTTATTTGGTGTTCAAAGTGGCAGAGGACCCAGAGTCCTTATCGCAATGAATGTTATACAATTTAAGTACAAAGGAAAAGAAGGGTTGATCAATGGTGTAGTTGGTGAGGGGAAACTCCATCAGCTTAATTTGGGTTTAAATGTGGATTTATTATAGATGGAGATGGAGAAGGATGGTTTTGAAAACAGTGGTGTGTGTGGGTAATTAATATGGTTTTGTTTGTGTGGTTTTCTTCGTTCATTTTCAAGATATCGTGGTCTTGTGGATATATATATATATAGCTATAGCATTGCTACTCTCTTTTGGTTTTGTGGAAGAGTTTGGGTGTAAAGAAAAATGTTAAATTATTTAATCAGGTTAAAGTAGGATCATATAAGTTAACCAATGGTTTTGTTTGTGTGGTTTTCTTCGTTCATTTTCAAGATATCTGTGGTCTTGTGGATATATATATATATATATATATATATATATATATATATATATATATATATATATATATATATATATATATATATATATATATATATATATATATATATATATATATATATATATATATATATATATATATATATATATATATATATATATATATATATATATATATATATATATATATATATATATATATATATATAGCTATAGCATTGCTACTCTCTTTTGGTTTTGTGGAAGAGTTTGGGTGTAAAGAAAAATGTTAAATTATCTAATCCAGCTTAAAGTAGGACCATATAAGTTAACCCCATACATGAAATTTATTTTAACCAACACCCATATATAAGTATTACAATTGGCATTGAGATCTAAGATATGTATGAGATTCTCTTTGACTTTTATACTAAGAGTATCTATTTAAATAATAATGGTATAATTAAACTTTGTCAAATATTTAATCTAATTAGAAAAAAATAACAAAAGCACATACCTGTTGAAGGAGATGAAAGAGTCGTGGAAAATTGTTCCCATTTCTTGATCTGAAAAAAGATCAAATATACAATATACTTAATTACTTTAAAATAATCTAATATAATCTAATAAGAAGAAAATAGATGAAAATCTTTGTGAAAATTATTGCTATTTCTTGATATGAAAAGAAAGATCAAACATATAATATAATTAATTGTTTTAAAATAATCTAATCTAATCTAATAAGAAGAAAATAACAAAGGCACGTACATGTAGAAGGAGATAAAAGTGCTGTGGAAATTGTTGTAATTTCTTGATCTGAAAAAAGATCAAATATACAATATAATTAATTACTTTAAAATAATCTAATCTAATCTAATAAGAAGAAAATAGATGAAAATCTTTGTGAAAATTATTGCTATTTCTTGATATGAAAAGAAAGATCAAACATATAATATAATTAATTGCTTTAAAATAATCTAATCTAATCTAATAAGAAGAAAATAACAAAGGCACGCATATGTAGAAGGAGATAAAAGTGCTGTGGAAATTGTTGCAATTTCTTGATCTGAAAAAAGATCAAATATACAATATAATTAATTACTTTAAAATAATCTAATCTAATCTAATAAGAAGAAAATAGATGAAAATCTTTGTGAAAATTATTGCTATTTCTTGATATGAAAAGAAAGATCAAACATATAATATAATTAATTACTTTAAAATAATCTAATCTAATCTAATAAGAAGAAAATAACAAAGGCACGTACATGTAGAAGGAGATAAAAGTGCTGTGGAAATTGTTGTAATTTCTTGGCTTATATATATTGGTATGTGATGTTGCATATGAGAGGATAACAATTATAAATAGAGTTCTATTTAAATAATAATACTATAATTAAAATTTGAAACTAATTATTATTTAAATAGAGTTCTATTTAAATAATAATACTATAATTAAAATTTGAAACTAATTATGCAGGCCAGGAACTACTTGAACCACGCTGTATCCTCGATCGCGTACCGCTTGTTTTATTTTCCTTTTTATAATTTTGAGAACGATTTTGTCTCTTTAATTTGTTTGGTGGATTTTGCAGATAATATATGTATACAACCGCCACATATCCCGCATATTTAATAGATACTATCAATTACACGTGCAAATAATTTTTATAATTCTATCACGTTTGTTTTCATTCAGTTTACATTTCAATTTTAACTATATCCTTATCTTCATACTATGTAGATACTATGTTTTATTTTCCTTTTTATAATTTTGAGAACAATTTGTCTCTTTAATTTGTTTGGTGGATTTTGCAGATACTTTATGTATACATTCACCACATATCCTACATACTCAATAGATACTATCAATTACACGTGCAAATAATTTTTATAATTCTATCACGTTTGTTTTCATTTAGGTTTACATTTCAATTTAAACTATATCATTATCTTCATACTATGTATATCCAATAAGAATTCATCAATTTATCAACTTATCCTAACTTAATAAATTAGTATTTGAATTCTAAGGTATTTTTGTTCACCGAAAGATTTTCCAACTCGCTTTTAAAGAGAGTATGATTTTACTACCATCTTTGTCATAGATCATTACTTTGAGATGTTTTTGGTTCCATTACTATGCCTTCCTTATTGATTCATGTCAGTGAATCCAGATTATTTCTCCTCTCATATGATTTACTTATAGAACATTTCATATTTCTTACAAAATTTTAGATTAATCTATTTTAAATTTTTAGTTTATATGTTACCTGCTTGGGATCATTTTTACATAATAGTAAATAGCCTTGACATGATTTTGTATATATCTATATACAGGTGAATTTTGGTAATTAAAGACTAAGTAGTATTGTTCTTATCAATGAATATCTATTGCGATCTAAAACGCAACCTTTGCACGTCCTCATCTTTAAAATAGATAAATTCTAACCGTTCTTTTAAAAAGTAACTTTTTTTTTTATCATTTCCCGATAAAACCCCGCTCCCTCTTTTCTGCGTGCTTTTCTTCCTCACCTGCCAAGAACCCAGCTTTATCCTCCTCTTCTTTCCTCTGCGTTGAATCTCTCTCTCGATCCATTTCAACTCTGCCGATCTCGAAAGCGCTCAGCGCCTCCACTTTCAATTGATAAACGAAACGAAAACGAAAGCCCTAGCTTTAGTCGCCGCCTCCTCTTTCAATTGTAGGCGGCTGTGTCGCGACAGAGAGGAAAATTCGTCCAGATTCAGATCTAGGACTGACCGGCGACGATGTACGACGGCGAAGACGACGACGACGAGGATATGAGTACCGGAATCTCAGGATCTTACACTGGATTGGGAGGTATTGGAAAAATATCAGGTGAGAATTTTTGATGATTTTTTTCTGTCACTTTCCTTCTGATACGAAAAGTTATCACATAAACGCTTGAGAAGGGTTTTAGAGAATACATGCTTAATCGTTAGAGCTGCCCAAGAGTATGAGCATCAGGTTGAAAGTAACCATGGTTTCCTTTTCTTCTTCTTTTCTCTTCTTTTTTATTTTGTTTCCATGTAGCTGTTGGACTTCATGCTAATTTAGATATCACAGTGAGAGAAAATAAGTTACAGTAATTTAAAGTTTAGATGTGAGCAAACTAAGCTAAGCCTAAAAAGTGACAAAATCAAGCAAGTGATGTCTGTTTCTTTCCTGAGTTCAATGATTCTCAGAGCAGGAACTTTAGCCTACTCTTCATTTTCAATAAAAGTATATTTTCCAACATACTCTAGTAATTCTTCTTTCCTACAAATTAAGGAAACGATACAAAGAGAGATTAGTACATTATTTTCGTTTCAATTTCTTATGCTAACTGTTAATTGGGCTTTATTTAATTTGTTCACTTGTTGATTAGGTCCTAAAGTTCAAATTTCTTCCTTCTGTGATATAGTGAGATTTCTTTGATCAATAGCATGTTATTATGTTTGAAGTGATTCATTTTCTAACTTTGGGTGATGTTGGATTTATTTAATTTCTTGTTTGTACATGCTCAATAGACGGTACTTGTATGACCTATTTGATGTCCAAGCTTTATTTTCTAACTGTTAATTGGGCTTTATCTAATTTGTTCGCTTGTTGATTAGGGCATTAGGATTTAATTGTTATGAATTTTGTTTGCAATTTAGTTTAATACTAAGTTACTAATACTAATTTAGTTTACAATCTAGTACTTATGCATCTTTGATTGACTATTATAGTTTTGGATAGCATATGTGTTGGTCATATGTGTTGGTATTTAGTATTTATGCATCTTTAATTGAGTTTGATTGAGTGTACACACACACACACACACACACACACACACTTGAAGATCACAATAAAAAATAAAAAGAAAAAGCCGTAAATTGCTATTTAATGTAACATTGGTAAATATTATTAGATATTATTGAGATATTGTAAGATATGATTAGATGTGATTTTATCTCATATATATTTTGTAATATCCTCTTAATCTCTATTTAAGAGAGGTTAGGGTTAGATAAATTAGATCTTTGTCTTTTCTATTTCTACCAGTAACGTAAATGCAAATTAGTCATGTAAACTATGCACTTTAATGTCAAGAAAAAAAGCTAGGGTATATAAGTGTCAAGATATGTAAACTAAATAGGCATTTAAGTGCTAGTTAGCGTGAAGAAATAGATAGTGTCTAGCTCTCTTCATTATCTGAAAGTTTAGTTTACGTAACCAAAGCTACATACCTCATTACTTCACCCATAAGTTTGGATTGGCATTTAATACATGTGACCATTCTTGAGGACAGTTGAAGATCCTAGGAACTTAGTGTTAGAAATTGATTAAAAATTCAACCTTTACATTTAGGATTTATGCGAAACCTGGAACAAATAACAAACAAACTCAAAAGAAACTAGCATGTGATAAAAAAAAGCAAAATCAAACAAGATATCTACATGATTCAATAATTTTCCTACATCTACTCGAGAAAGGGAGGGGAGTTCTTTACTTTATCAAGAGATCTCTCAAACCCTAGCTTGCAAATCCTCACAAGAATTGATCTCTCTTTTTCTTTCTATCTTAGACTCTTTCTCAACATAAACTTTATGAGATTAAACCGCAAATCCTAGAAATCACCCCTTAAATAGGATAGGATTTGTGGGTCCATTAAAGCTAGGAAATCGGGTCCAATCGAACTCAAACCTAAAATAATTCAAAACAATCGACTAGGCGGCCAAACCGCCTAGCGATCCGACTAGGCAATCACACCATCCAAATATTATGTCGTTATATCGAATGGTCTATCCCGCCACCGACCATCCGGCAATACCAACTCATCGCTCGCTTTTCTTTTTGCCATTGCTTTTATTTTTGTTGCTTGATGCTTGAGCTTTGCCACTAATGGTCGTTTTTTGACAAATTGAGCTAACTCAACACTTAGTTTCTAAGTAGAGATCTAAGTAGAGATCTCTACATCCATAATTAACCAATCAAATTTTTACACATCGTGGATCTTATAAATGATATTAATTATTACCTAAATAATATAAAAATACTTTTAATTATAGGACTCACTGAGATAAACCGCTAGTAATGGCCCACATTAGTAGTTGTATCCATTCTCTACAATCAAAATTGTAGAGAATCCGGACCCTTGTTATGTTAACTTGGTCTCAAATTTTCTGCCAAATATGTATAGAGTGAACTTCAATTCATCCAACTAACCATTCTACTTTATATGTTTTATTTACTTTATATTTTATATGACATTTGAATAGAGCCATGTTCACTATTGTCCACACTGACGTCGACGTTTTGCCTCTATAGGTCGGTGTAGCTGATATGCCGATATCGGATGATGACCTCTCCTTCATTGCTGGCACCCGTGGAGGACTCTCGCCGGCAATCCGAGAGTTTCTCTTTTCAGTCACGCACCATCAACTCTACGGGTGACTATTCCAGTTCTGTTGTCTTCGGACTATTTGTGGAGATACTCGTCTTCGATAGTTTTTAGCTTTAGCTGCCGATTTGCATGCTCTCTATGCTCCGATGCATGTACATTGTCCTCGGCTACATTGGGTGCTGACAGTTGGAGACCTTATCATGTTCAGTCTTGTCTCATGGGCTAGTTTTTTGGCCTACGGCTTTATACAGTTGCTTGACGTTGATTTTGGCTTCTACCCACGACGACGAGGATATGAGTACCGGAATCTCAAGATCTTACATTGGATTGGGAGGTATTGGATAAATATCAGGTGAGAATTTTTGATGATTTTCTTCTGTCACTTTCCTTCTGATACGAAAAGTTATCACATAAACGCTTGAGAAGGGTTTTAGAGAATACATGCTTAATCGCCAGAGCTGCCCAAGAGTATGAGCATCAGGTTGAAAGTAACCATGGTTTCTTTTTCTTCTTCTTTTCTCTTCTTTTTTATTTTGTTTCCATGTAGCTGTAGGACTTCATGCTAATTTAGATATCAGAGTGAGAGAAAATAAGTTACAGTAATTTAAAGTTTAGATGTGAGCAAACTAATCTAAGCCTACAAAGTGACAAAATCAAGCAAGTGATGTCTGTTTCTTTCCTGAGTTCAATGATTCTCAGAGCAGGAACTTTAGCCTACTCTTCATTTTCAATAAAAGTATATTTTCCAACATACTCTAGTAATTCTTCTTTCCTACAAATTAAGGAAACGATACAAAGAGAGATTAGTACATTATTTTCGTTTCAATTTCTTATGCTAACTGTTAATTGGGCTTTATTTAATTTGTTCACTTGTTGATTAGGTCCTAAAGTTCAAATTTCTTCCTTCTGTGATATAGTGAGATTTCTTTGATCAATAGCATGTTATTATGTTTGAAGTGATTCATTTTCTAACTTTGGGTGATGTTGGATTTATTTAATTTCTTGTTTGTACATGCTCAATAGACGGTACTTGTATGACCTATTTGATGTCCAAGCTTTATTTTCTAACTGTTAATTGGGCTTTATCTAATTTGTTCGCTTGTTGATTAGGGCATTAGGATTTAATTGTTATGAATTTTGTTTGCAATTTAGTTTAATACTAAGTTACTAATACTAATTTAGTTTACAATCTAGTACTTATGCATCTTTGATTGACTATTATAGTTTTGGATAGCATATGTGTTGGTCATATGTGTTGGTATTTAGTATTTATGCATCTTTAATTGAGTTTGATTGAGTGTACACACACACACACACACACACACACACTTGAAGATCACAATAAAAAAATAAAAAAGAAAAGACTTGAAATTGCTATTTAATGTAACATTGGTAAATATTATTAGATATTATTGAGATATTGTAAGATATGATTAGATGTGATTTTATCTCATATATATTTTGTAATATCCTCTTAATCTCTATTTAAGAGAGGTTAGGGTTAGATAAATTAGATCTTTGTCTTTTCTATTTCTCTCTGATTAATGCGTAAATGCAAATTAGTCATGTAAACTATCGTGCTTTAATGTCAAGAAAAAAAGCTAGGGTATATAAGTGTCAAGATATGTAAACTAAATAGGCATTTAAGTGCTAGTTAGCGTGAAGAAATAGATAGTGTCTAGCTCTCTTCATTATCCCGAAAGTTTAGTTTCCTAAGTCCAAGGCTTGTTACAGAACCAAAGCTACATACCTCATTACTTCACCCATAAGTTTGGATTGGTGCATTTAATACATGTGACCATTCTTGAGGACAGTTGAAGATCCTAGGAACTTAGTGTTAGAAATTGATTAAAAATTCAACCTTTACATTTAGGATTTATGCGAAACCTGGAACAAATAACAAACAAACTCAAAAGAAACTAGCATGTGATAAAAAAAAGCAAAATCAAACAAGATATCTACATGATTCAATAATTTTCCTACATCTACTCGAGAAAGGGAGGGGAGTTCTTTACTTTATCAAGAGATCTCTCAAACCCTAGCTTGCAAATCCTCACAAGAATTGATCTCTCTTTTTCTTTCTATCTTAGACTCTTTCTCAACATAAACTTTATGAGATTAAACCGCAAATCCTAGAAATCACCCCTTAAATAGGATAGGATTTGTGGGTCCATTAGAAGCTAGGAAATCGGGTCCAATCGGACTCAAACTGCAGAAAATACCCGAAAACAATCTGACTAGGCGGTCAAACCGTCTAGCGATCTGACTAGGCAATCACACCATCCAAATATTATGTCGTTATATCGAATGGTCTATCCTGCCAGTCTGACCATCTGGCAATACCAACCTACTGCTTTCGCTTTTCTTTTGCTGCCGCCATTGCTTTTATTTTTGTTGCTTGACGCTTGAGCTTTGCCACTAATGGCTGTCTTTTTGTGACAAATTCGAGCTAACTCAACACTTAGTTTCTAAGTAGAGATCTAAGTAGAGATCTCTACATCCATAATTAACCAATCAAATTTTTACACATCAGTGGATCTTATAAATGATATTAATTATTACCTAAATAATATAAAAATACTTTTAATTATAGGACTCACTGAGATAAACCGCTAGTAATGGCCCACATTAGTAGTTGTATCCATTCTCTACAATCAAAATTGTAGAGAATCCGGACCCTTGTTATGTTAACTTGGTCTCAAATTTTCTGCCAAATATGTATAGAGTGAACTTCAATTCATCCAACTAACCATTCTACTTTATATGTTTTATTTACTTTATATTTTATATGACATTTGAATAGAGCCATGTTCACTATTGTCCACACTGACGTCGACGTTTTGCCTCTATAGGTCGGTGTAGCTGATATGCCGATATCGGATGATGACCTCTCCTTCATTGCTGGCACCCGTGGAGGACTCGCTCTTCGGGCAATCCAGAGCCTTCTCTCTTTCGCTGCAGTCTGCACCATCAACTCTACGGGTGACTATTCCAGTTCTGTTGTCTTCGGACAATTTGTGGAGATACTCGTCTTTCAGATAGTATATAGTTTTTTAGCGGGAGCTGCCGATTTGCATGCTCTCTATGCTCCGATGCATGTACATTGTCCTCGGCTACATTGGGTGCTACAGTTGGAGACCTTATCATGTTCAGTGTTGTCTCATGGGCTAGTTTTTTGGCCTACGGCTTTATACAGTTGCTTGACGTTGATTTTGGCTTCTACCCACGACGACGAGGATATGAGTACCGGAATCTCAAGATCTTACATTGGATTGGGAGGTATTGGATAAATATCAGGTGAGAATTTTTGATGATTTTCTTCTGTCACTTTCCTTCTGATACGAAAAGTTATCACATAAACGCTTATTTCAAACCGAACCATGGTTACACTTACCGCGGAGAAGGGTTTTAGAGAATACATGCTTAATCGCCAGAGCTGCCCAAGAGTATGAGCATCAGGTTGAAAGTAACCATGGTTACCTTTTCTTCTTCTTTTCTCTTCTTTTTTATTTTGTTTTCATGTAGCTGTTGGACTTCATGCTAATTTAGATATCACAGTGAGAGAAAATAAGTTACAGTAATTTAAAGTTTAGATGTGAGCAAACTAATCTAAGCCTACAAAGTGACAAAATCAAGCAAGTGATGTCTGTTTCTTTCCGAGTTCAATGATTCTCGGCGAGGAACTTTAGCCTACTCTTCATTTTCAATAAAAGTATATTTTCCAACATACTCTAGTAATTCTTCTTTCCTACAAATTAAGGAAACGATACAAAGAGAGATTAGTACATTATTTTCGTTTCAATTTTTATGCAAACTGTTAATTGGGCTTTATTTAATTTGTTCACTTGTTGATTAGGTCCAAAAGTTCAAATTTCTTCTTTTGTGATATAGTGAGATTTCTTTGATCAATAGCATGTTATTATGTTTGAAGTGATTCATTTTCTAACTTTGGGTGATGCTGGATTTATTTAATATCTTGTTTGTACATGCTCAACCAACGGTACTTGTGTGACCTATTTGACGTCCAAGCTTTATTTTCTAACTGTTAATTGGGCTTTATGTAATTTGTTCACTTGTTGATTAGGGCATTAGGATTTAATTGTTATGAATTTTTGTTTGCAATTTAGTTTAATACTAATTTACTAATACTAATTTAGTTTACAATCTAGTACGTATGCATCTTTGATTGACTATTATAGTTTTGGATAGCATATGTGTTGGTCATATGTGTTGGTATTTAGTATTTATGCATCTTTAATTGAGTTTGATTGAGTGTATACACACACACACACACACACTTTTGAAGATCACAATAAAAAAAATAAAAAAGGAAAAACGCCCAAATCGCTAGACGTCAGCCAGCGCCATACGTCCGCACCTAGCATTTAATGTAACATTGGTAGATATTATTAGATATTATTGAGATATTGTAAGATATGATTAGATGCGATTTTATCGCATATATATTTTGTAATATCCTCTTCATCTCTATTTAAGAGAGGTTAGGGTTAGATAAATTAGATCTTTGTCTTTTCTATTTCTCTACGGTGTATATAAATGCAAATTAGTCATGTAAACTATGCGTACTTTAATGTCAAGAAAAAAAAGATAGGGTATATAAATGTCAAGATATGTAAACTAAATAGGCATTTAAGTGCTAGTTAGCGTGAAGAAATAGATAGTGTCTAGCTCTCTTCATTATCCTGAAAGTTTAGTTTCCTAAGTCCAAGGCTTGTTACAGAACCAAAGCTACATACCTCATTACTTCACCCATAAGTTTGGATTGGCTGCATTTAATACATGTGACCATTCTTGAGGACAGTTGAAGATCCTAGGAACTTAGTGTTAGAAATTGATTAAAAATTCAACCTTTACATTTAGGATTTATGCGAAACCTGGAACAAATAACAAACAAACTCAAAAGAAACTAGCATGTGATAAAAAAAAGCAAAATCAAACAAGATATCTACATGATTCAATAATTTTCCTACATCTACTCGAGAAAGGGAGGGGAGTTCTTTACTTTATCAAGAGATCTCTCAAACCCTAGCTTGCAAATCCTCACAAGAATTGATCTCTCTTTTTCTTTCTATCTTAGACTCTTTCTCAACATAAACTTTATGAGATTAAACCGCAAATCCTAGAAATCACCCCTTAAATAGGATAGGATTTGTGGGTCCATTAGAAGCTAGGAAATCGGGTCCAATCGGACTCAAAGCGAAAATACAGAAAACAAGCTGACTAGGCGGTCAAACCGTCTAGCGATCTGACTAGGCAATCACACCATCCAAATATTATGTCGTTATATTGAATGGTCTATCTTGCCAGTCTGACCATCTGGCAATACCAACCTACTGCTTCCGTTTTTCTTTTGCTGCCGCCGTTGCTTTTATTTTTGTTGCTTGACGCTTGAGCTTTGCCACTAATGGCTGTCTTTTTGTGACAAATTCGAGCTAACTCAACACTTAGTTTCTAAGTAGCGATCTCTACATCCATAATTAACCAATCAAATTTTTACACGTCAGTGGATCTTATAAATGATATTAATTATTACCTAAATAATATAAAAATATTTTTAATTATAGGACTCACTGAGATAAACCGCTAGTAATGGCCCACATAAGTATTTGTATCCATTGATTGTAGAGAATCCGGACCCTTGTTATGTCAACTTGGTCTCTAATTTTCTGCCAAATATGTATAGAGTGAACTTCAATTCATCCAACTAACCATTCTACTTTATATGTTTTATTTACTTTATATTTTATATGACATTTGAATAGAGCCATGTCCACTATTGTCCACACTGACGTCGACGTTTTGCCTCTATAGATCGATGTAGCTGATATGCCGATATCGGATGATGACCTCTCCTTCATGGTTGGCACCCGTGGAGGACTCGCTCTCCGGGCGATCCAGAGCCTTCTCTCTTTCGCCGCAGTCTGCACCATCAACTCTACGGGTGACTATTCCAGTTCTGTTGTCTTCAGATTATTTGTGGGGATATTTGTCTTTCAGATAGTATATAGTTTTTTAGCGGGAGCTGTCGATTTGCACGCTCTCTATGCTCCGATGCATGTACATTGTCCTCGGCTACATTGGGTGCTGACAGTTGGAGACCTTATCATGTTCAGTCTTGTCTCATGGGCTAGTTTTTTGGCCTACGGTTTTATACAGTTGCTTGACGTTGAGTTTGGCTTCTACCCACAGACTCACTGTCCTACTTATCGGGCAGCAGCAGCTATGGTCTTGGTGACATCTTTCAAATTTGGGCCCATTTTTTTGCAGAATTTTTGGTTCTTAGTTTATAGGTCACTTTAGTTCTTAGTCTTGTTGTAGCTAATGAATGGGGAGTATGTTTAGTTGATGGATTATACTAATGCTGCTTTTAGATTACTTCAAGATGTCTAAACTCTTTTCTTGATTGTAATATCTCAAATCATAATGTTTCTTAATTACAACTTTTCTAATTTTTTTCAAGCTTCTCTAGTCTTTTGAACAATCTGGTACATAGAATTTCCTTGACACTATAGTGCTGTAGAAAAGAGAGTCTCATGAGCTACCCACACATTGAAATATCTACATGGCATCACACCATTGCAATTAGCTTTCAAAATAATATTAACTCCAAGTGAATGATTTGAAATGATATTAGTGCTAAACCCTTTTAGCTTATACCATGATAGTTGCCTTCGCATATATATATATATATATATATATATATATATATATATATATATATATATATATATATAACAATACTGTTCACAGCAAAACTTCATAATGTTTATCTGTTTAGTACAGTAAATAATAGAGACAGACAAAGCTCTTATCATCCCGTAGAAACCATATTTTTGCATTCTCCTGTTGTTGATAGCTGTTATACCACCACTATCCCTGAAATAATTATAATCCAATACCCTCCGAGCACTAACCGGCTTTACTCCAGTTTTAAGTAAAGCAAACAAACAGAATTTGCATTTATGTATAAATTGTCTCACTAATTTCTGTTTGAGAGGCAGTATCAAGAGCTCTGACATTCCAAAATCCCACATCCGTGGAAAACTATAACCTTGTACTTTCCTTCCTATTGACAATCGATGTGATCGACCTCAACCTCTGATGTCAAAGAGAATCGGAGGAATCTCCAACAGCCATACTATTACTCGCTATTCTTATAGTAATACTCTCTCCATCAGGGAAATGTGCCTTCCTTTGCTTCACAGCTGATACATAAATTTTATTCATAATATACTTTCACTTAGCTGAAACCTGTTTTGAGCACACTCTGCTCTTGATCTTTGTCTCCAACTGCTACTCACTTAGATTAAATATTGTTCTGAATAGGCTGCACTTCACTTTTTAGTCCGTGCTTGTGATAAATTCTAGCATATTCACTTCTTCATGGCTTCGTGTTGCGACGCCTACCATTGTTAATGAATTATTGCGCCATTTTGCAAAATTTATGAATTTTATTAAAAATTCAAAATGACTAATGTTTTTGAATATTAGACATCTTACTGGAGTCAAAGTGAGACCGTGACACTAGTTGCTATCCCTCTTGTGGTTAAGGAAATTATGGAGAAGAAAGTATGATATCATTCTTAAAATAAGAGCTCTTCTACTGGTAGCTATTAAGCCTATTATCTAAGTAAATGTCACAGAATCCCCTTAACCTTTGGCCATTTTAAGATGACCCCCCTTACAATTCTAATAGCTAGAAAACCTAGGCCGAGTTTGTTCAGATAACCCCTCAAACTTCTCCTATTCCACTAATTTCCTTAATAGAGTTTTTCAACTTGATCCTCCAAAGTGGCACTATGAAGTCTAAAGTAACTATTAGAAAACGGGACATGGTAAACAGAAAATACCCATAATTTCCTAGATGGACTTTCCAAATTGTGTCAAATATCTAAAAAGAACAAAAAAGAAAAGAGGGGGGAAAGAAGGCAGTAAGATTTCCGTCTACAGTGTGCACATCAGAGACAGACACTTCTTCTGTGATGTCCAAAATTTGGGAAAGAAATTGGAAATCAAGCTCCCAAGAAACTAAATCATGTGGACAACACAGTTGTTCGCTTTAGTTTATACAACAATCAAGCGATTGCAATACAGTGCAGACAACGTCCATGATAAAGGCTAAACTGATGGTACAGTAGATACAATAATGCCGTATCATAATGATTTTAAAAAATAAAAATATTTGTATTATCACATCTTTGACTAAATAAAACAGTATAAATTAAATCCCTGTACACCCAAATAAAATTACGTTATCTAAATCGGTGTGTATTGAACCAATCTTCTCTGTGCTTCTATCATTAGAAAGACATATGACAGTTTCTATAAGCCTCTCTCGAAGCACTCCAAATTGTCCCTTGAAATTAGCTCTCAGCTTTTTGGCTCATCAACATGTCTGATCACCAAATGTGAGGAAATGTAAACAATAACTGAATCCCACAAGTTACATCATAAAAGGCTAATAATCCATATGAACTTACCTTTGAGCTGTAAGAAATTGAGAGGGGAGATGCTGATGGTGATGCTGTTTTGAAATTAAACTTGTGAAGAGTATACCTAAGGATGGCGAGATCTCAAGAGCTTATCAGCTGAGGAGGAGGAGCTGGAAAATGGCGTACGGTGGAGTTTGTTGAAGAAGCCGGAGGATGGACTTTGTCTGATGAGGAGGGCTGGGAGAAATTTATTATGTGATTTTTCTATTTTGGATCAATTTAATGAGTTTTGATTTGCAGATTTTTAACTACCTTAAAATTACTCTAATCAAATAATCTCTGTAATGAAATCAGAGCAACAAACAAACGGTGAATTTAAACTCTTTTGTTTGAGCAACGGTGATAACAACAAACTGAGCAGCAAAGAGAGCAAAATTTAGAGTAGAGAACAGGGCAAATTGCAAAAAATAGAGGAATTTCATCATGTACGAGACTAATGAAACTCAAGTTCTAGGAAGTAATTATTAATGAACACCATCTGAATTCAACCTTTACAACCTTTACTGTCTGCAATACATTGAGACTGATGTAGAATAAGGAGCTATGGCTTCGTATTGCTACGCCTATCACTGCTCGCCTATCATTGTTAAAAAAGGTCATGCTTGGTCTCAATCTATTGATGTGTCAAATGACCTAATGAAAATGCAAGATTCAGTTTTACAACTGGAGAACAATTATCAACAACAAATGGCACAAATGCAAGCTGTTCATCAACAACAAATGGCACAAGTGCAAGTTGGGTGTCAACAAGAAATGAGGCAAATGAAATCACAAATGAAGCAAATGCAAAATCAAATGGAGTTTTGGACAAGAACATGGAGTAAGGAGGTTGAGAACTCCAATATAAGTAACAATGATATTTTTGGAAATAAACAGGTACCCTACTTAATCTATTCAATTTAAGCTTGTGTTATCATTTCTGAAGTAGATTTTGATTTTTCTCTAGGAAAGACTTGAGCCTATCATTGAGATTGAAAACTGAAAGTGGGTCATATTAGGTGTTGATTTGTTAGGCAATTATTATGGAGCATTTATCAACAGTTTAACTTATGAGTTTTAATATTTTATTTTCTGTATTAATAGGTTCCGAGCACCTCCAGTGGACATGGAGAGTATCAACCCGATATTGGGCAACTGACATCTACAAGCTGGTCAGTTTTTTGTATGTTTGCAGCTGTGTACCTAGGGTTCAGAATTATATCTGGTTCCTATTGTAGCTTGAAATCATTTATCTTAATTGATTGTCCTCTGAGACTGCAGTATGTATATTGACAAGTGAAGAATGAAATAATTTGCAATTTGTTTTTTGTGATGCAGGAAAAGCTAGCAGGGCATTTTTCACCTCAAGATATGGGCGCACATGTGGTTGTTTTGTCAAGTTACTGATGCTTGGTACCATCTCATTTTTCATCCTAAATATCTTAATAAATCTTTCATTGCAAATACTCTCTAGTCTGAAATGGATCAGGTTGGTCCCATTTCTTGTTCCATACATAGTTTTAATATATTTGGGCCTAAGCCTTGGTCCCTTTTCTTTGTTATGGTGGTATTTGATTGTGAAAGTGATACAAAAGCTTACTTGTTTAAGTTCTAAACAAACTATCAAACTGAGTGTGACTGAATAATTAGACAAATAATTAGCGGACTGTTCTTAAATTACTTAGCTCATTTCCACCCCTGCACATTCACAATCAAATTAAATTCACAATCAAATTGAATAAATCTTATGCTTTTTAGCCAATCTTCATTGAAACTGTATGTTTCTGAAACCAGCAAGACATTATTGCATCATTTCAAGAAACTGGTTTCAGTTTATATATTCACATGTTATCACCAAATTGGCTTGAACAATATTATTTTCTTAGAAAGATTCGATTGGAATTTTTGAGATGCTATCTTCAGGCCTTCACTTAGTTCAATGCATTTAGATTGTTCTTCTGGTCTCTGATTCTAATTAAAATATACTATCCACTTTGGTTAGTTCTAGGAACTAGTATGTTTCTGTTCTATTGGAAGGCATAATCGAATAAGTCCTATCTTTTCAATAGCTATTTGTGCATGTCAGAAGCAAAGAATTATAATTATAATTCTATTTATGTTTGATTTGGCAGGTAGAAAAGTCAAAGAGAAGGTAGCACAGGGAGGAGCAAAGAGCTCATGTGAGGGATGAGAGCAAAAGATGTGATGAGCTATTCAATGAATTTTGTAGGAATATTAGCTTGATTTTGTATATATATGCCATTTGATGTTTAGTTGGCAGAACTGAGATATTTGTATGGGACATATGGAATTTGATAGGCTTATTAGCTTGATTTTATATCCATGTGCAATTTAATGTTTAGTTGGGAGAACTGAGATATTTGTATGGGGCATAATATTTGTGTATTGATTGTGAAATGAGAAAAATTTTATTTTGTAAACTATTACTATGTTTGTAGTACATATTAATTTAATTGTACAGGGGGGAAATTTCTAAAATAGTACCCACTTGGCTTTGTCAACACTTTTGAAGCAAATGTTGGC
Organism: Asparagus setaceus; assembly: GCA_012295165.1. Lineage (NCBI taxonomy): Eukaryota > Viridiplantae > Streptophyta > Magnoliopsida > Asparagales > Asparagaceae > Asparagus > Asparagus setaceus. The sequence goes on along the minus strand of CM022709.1, from coordinate 23,652,534 downwards.
ACCAAATGCCAACACTTGCTAAAAAATGCTGGCAAATGCCAGCGTTTTGTTGCAAATGTTGGCATGGTACCAGCATTTGCAAAAGAATGTTGGGATCGAATATCCACACTTGCAATACTAGCATTTTTGTAAATGTTGTTAACTCATATACCAAGGTTTCAAAAGTGTAGAGAGATGCCATTATAAATGCCGTTAACTACTAACTTTTTTGTAGTGGAAACTCCTGCTCCTAATACCTCATTTTTTTAGTTTCACATGCATGTAATGGTTCAATGAAACTACTTTAAAATAGTATTCAACTGCTTTTAGGAGAAATATTGAATTATTATTGGTTCAAGAAAGCAATAACGTAAAACTAACTTCTTTTTATGAGTTATTTCTTCTTCTTACTGTGTAAACAAAGATATGCAAAATTAACAAGGTATTTTTTTTTTAGTTTTCATAATTAATGGGTTTTCCCCTCATATATTAGCTATTCCTGTGGAGCACTTATGCAATAATTTTTCGGTTCTTTCTCCTCTCTATCTATTCTCTATAGTATACAATTTGAGGGTTAATACTACAACTCGTACTATACAAATATGGAAGATGGAAATTAAAAAATATTTTTTGATTATAGCTGAAACGGATTGTGATGTCTTCATGTTGGAATTCCATTTCTTCATAGAGATATCCATCTGCTATAGTAAATCTATTTCTTTTCATATGGTCGTTTTGCTGCATATGCGTTTCAAAAATTTTAAGAAGTGATAATATTCTTTGCCTACCAAACCTAGATACATCCGTGGACTAAAGCCAGCCCCATAATTATGTGTAGGAAAAATATAATTTCTATAGATAAGACAAAAAAATAAAAAAATAAAGCTAATAAAAGCTTTTTCTGCCAAACACAAGCAGTATTTTCGGACAGAAAACCAAACAAACAACAAAAGAACTAAACCATACATTGATCTAACATTTATCCTTACAACTTTCAAATTCATGAACTCTAGATGACTTTGCACTTAAATACCCTATCTTTTTCCTTGACATTTAAATACCCTATAGTTTACATGACCTTGCACTTTTATACCTTATATATCTTTTTTATAAATTTAAATTCCCTGTTGTTTTGTAAAGTCATAAAGTGCTACTTAAAAAACAATAGGATATTTAAATGTTAGAAAAAGATGGTGTATGTTAGATATTATTAGCATTGAGATATTAGTAGATATTATGAGATATTGTTGAGATATTGTGAGATATGAAATTAGATCGATGTTATCTCATATATATTTTGTAATATCCTCCTAATCTCTATTTAAGAGAGGTTAGAGGTAGATGAAATAGATCTTTGCTTTTTTCTATTTCTCTACATGGTATCAGAGCCTACTTAACCCTACAGAATCCTCTCCCATCTTTTTAGATCTCAAGGCTATCGATGAGGTTTTGCATGGTCTTCATGCTCCCCTTAGCGGCTTTAATGGCATCGACTGCTTCAACAACTATTTCACATCATTGCTTTCTAAATCTTATTAAACACCCTCCACAAAATAACCTAAGTAAAAACCAGTTCGGCATTTACTGTTCACATGATTAACAATATAGAGGTTATTGTTCACACGATGAATAGTATCGGCATTACTATTCACTCTTCGGCATCTTTGTTGTTATATGCAACGACAAAGGTCCTCTTTCGATGTTGTCTCTATTGGCTGACCCGCCTAGGGTTTCTTCTACTGGCTGACCCGTCTAGAGTTTATTTCTACTAGCTAACCCGCCTATGGTTTCTCTCTACCGGCTGACTCGCCTAGGGTTTCTTTTTACTGGCTGACCCACTTAGGGTTTCTCTCTACTGGCTGACCCGCCTAGGATTTCTACTGGTTGTGACTTCACTTTTCTGATTGTTGATGTCTTCAAATATTTTAGACAAAGATGACATTACGAAGCTCTTCCAACTAGTTGTTTTGTTTCCATTTGTAACAAGCTGGACATATATATTGTTGATGACTTCTCTATTAAAATAAATTATTGTTATATCTTTATTTGTTACTTCTAATTTTACCTTCGGATTTCCTCAACTTCAAAGGTATGTGAAAGTTGATTTCATGTTATTTCTTCAAGTTATATTTAATTGATAAAAGTTCCTCAACTTCTCTAATTAATAAGTTTAATTTAGATCTTAACTATTATTGTCGTATCAATCGAATTTGGGTAAAGCTATGCTCTCTCATTTTTATCTATATCATTCATCAATTCATTTGACTTCATCATCAAAGAAGAGGAGTCTAAACATATGCCATTATCTTCCATGTTTTGATGATTTTACTACTATCTTTGTCATAGATCATTACTTTGAGATGTTTTTGGTTCCATTACTATGCCTTCCTTATTGATTCATGTCAGTGAAACCAGATTATTTCTCCTCTCATATGATTTACTTATAGAACATTTCATATTTCTTACAAAATTTTAGATTAATCTATTTTAAATTTTTAGTTTATATGTTACCTGCTTGGGATCATTTTTACATAATAGTAAGTAGCATTGACATGATTTTGTATATATCTATATACAGGTGAATTTTGGTAATTAAAGACTAAGTAGTATTGTCCTTATCAATGAATATCTATTGCGATCTAAAGCGCAACCTTTGCACGTCCTCATCTTTAAAATAGATAAATCCTAACCGTTCTTTTAAAAAGTAACTTTTTTTTTTTATCATTTCCCGATAAAACACCGCTCCCTCTTTCCTTCTGCGTGATCCGACGGACAGTGTGCTCTTCTATAATTTCAAAGTATTTTCCCTTTTCAGTGTATTTAGGCATTGATCTGACTGCGTGATCAAGGTAATAGCTAATCTTCTTGGGTACTATAGTCTTATCCTGTAATCCTTCGTGGGCCTATAAGTAAATTGATAAACGAAACGAAAGCCCTAGCTTTAGTCGCCGCCTCCTCTTCCAATTGTAGGCGGCTGTGTCGCGACAGAGAGGAAAATTCGTCCAGATTCAGATCTAGGACTGACCGGCGACGATGTACGACGACGACGACGAGAATATGAGTATTGGAATCTCAGATCTTACACTGGATTGGGAGGTATTGGAAAAATATCAGGTGAGAATTTTTGATGATTTTCTTCTGTCACTTTCCTTCTGATACGAAAAGCTATCACATAAACGCTTGAGAAGGGTTTTAGAGAATACATGCTTAATCGTTAGAGCTGCCCAAGAGTATGAGCATCAGGTTGAAAGTAACCATGGTTTCCTTTTCTTCTTCTTTTCTCTTCTTTTTTATTTTGTTTCCATGTAGCTGTTGGGCTTCACGCTAATTTAGATATCACAGTGAGAGAAAATAAGTTACAGTAATTTAAAGTTTAGATGTGAGCAAACTAAGCTAAGCCTAAAAATTGACAAAATCAAGCAAGTGATGTCTGTTTCTTTCCTGAGTTCAATGATTCTCAGAGCAGGAACTTTAGCCTACTCTTCATTTTCAATAAAAGTATATTTTCCAGCATACTCTAGTAATTCTTCTTTCCTACAAATTAAGGAAACGATACAAAGAGAGATTAGTACATTATTTTCGTTTCAATTTCTTATGCTAACTGTTAATTGGGCTTTATTTAATTTGTTCACTTGTTGATTAGGTCCTAAAGTTCAAATTTCTTCCTTCTGTGATATAGTGAGATTTCTTTGATCAATAGCATGTTATTATGTTTGAAGTGATTCATTTTCTAACTTTGGGTGATGTTGGATTTATTTAATTTCTTGTTTGTACATGCTCAATAGACGGTACTTGTATGACCTATTTGATGTCCAAGCTTTATTTTCTAACTGTTAATTGGGCTTTATTTAATTTGTTCGCTTGTTGATTAGGGCATTAGGATTTAATTGTTATGAATTTTGTTTGCAATTTAGTTTAATACTAATTCACTAATACTAATTTAGTTTACAATCTAGTACTTATGCATCTTTGATTGACTATTATAGTTTTGGATAGCATAAGTGTTGGTCATATGTGTTGGTATTTAGTATTTATGCATCTTTAATTGAGTTTGATTGAGTGTATACACACACACACACACACACACACACACTTGAAGATCACAATAAAAAATAAAAAGAAAAAACTGAATAGCTCACTTCACACGTATCCGGCCACCTAGCATTTAATGTAACATTGGTAGATATTATTAGATATTATTGAGATATTGTAAGATATGTTTAGAAGTGATTTTATCTCATATATATATTTTGTAATATCTGTTAATCTCTATTTAAGAGAGGTTAGGGTTAGATAAATTAGATCTTTGTCTTTTCTATTTCTCTACAGTGTATATAAATGCAAATTAGTCATGTAAACTATGGGTACTTTAATGTCAAGAAAAAAGATAGAGTATATAAGTGTCAAGATATGTAAACTAAATAGGCATTTAAGTGCTAGTTAGCGTGAAGAAATAGATAGTGTCTAGCTCTCTTCATTATCACGAAAGTTTAGTTTCCTAAGTCCAAGGCTTGTTCTGAGAACCAAAGCTACATACCTCATTACTTCACCCATAAGTTTGGATTGGTGCATTTAATACATGTGACCATTCTTGAGGACATTTGAAGATCCTAGGAGCTTAGTGTTAGAAATTGATTAAAAATTCAACCTTTACATTTAGGATTTATGCGAAACCTGGAACAAATAACAAACAAACTCAAAAGAAACTAGCATGTGATAAAAAAAAAGCAAAATCAAACAAGATATCTACATGATTCAATAATTTCCCTACATCTACTCGAGAAAGGGAGGGGAGTTCTTTACTTTATCAAGAGATCTCTCAAACCCTAGCTTGCAAATCCTCACAAGAATTGATCTCTCTTTTTCTTTCTATCTTAGACTCTTTCTCAACATAAACTTTATGAGATTAAACCGCAAATCCTAGAAATCACCCCTTAAATAGGATAGGATTTGTGGGTCCATTAGAAGCTAGGAAATCGGGTCCAATCGGACTCAAACTGCAGAAAATACCCGAAAACAATCTGACTAGGCGGTCAAACCGTCTAGCGATATGACTAGGCAATAATACCATCCAAATATTATGTCGTTATATCGAATGGTCTATCCTGCCAGTCTGACCATTTGGCAATACCAACCCTCTTGCTTCGCTTTTCTTTTCTTTGCCGTAGTTGCTTTTATTTTTGTTGCTTGGCGCAGAGCTTTGCCACTAATGGTCGTCTTTTTGTGACAAATTCTAGCTAACTCAACACTTAGTTTCTAAGTAGCGATCTAAGTAGAGATCTCTACATCCATAATTAACCAATCAAATTTTTACACGTCAGTGGATCTTATAAATGATATTAATTATTACCTAAATAATATAAAAATACCTTTAATTATAGGACTCACTGAGATAAACCGCTAGTAATGGCCCACATAAGTAGTTGTATCCATTCTCTACAATCAAGATTGTAGAGAATCCGGACCCTGTTATGTTAACTTGGTCTCTAATTTTCTGCCAAATATGTATAGAGTGAACTTCAATTCATCCAACTAACCATTCTACTTTATATGTTTTAGTTACTTTATATTTTATATGACATTTGAATAGAGCCATGTCCACTATTGTCCACACTGACGTCGATGTTTTGCCTCTATAGGTCGATGTAGCTGATATGCCGATGTCGGATGATGACCTCTCCTTCATGGCTGGCACCCGTGGAGGACTCGCTCTCCGGGCGATCCAGAGCCTTCTCTCTTTATTTGCGATCGCACCATCAACTCTGGTGACTATTCGGTTGTTGTCTTGAGACTATTTGTGGGGATACTCGTCTTTCAGATAGTATATAGTTTTTTAGCGGGAGCTGCCGATTTGCACCCTCTATGCTCCGATGCATGTACATTGTCCTCGGCTACATTGGGTGCTGACAGTTGGAGACCTTATCATGTTCAGTCTTGTCTCATGGGCTAGTTTTTTGGCCTACGGTTTTATACAGTTGCTTGACGTTGATTTTGGCTTCTACCCACGACGACGAGGATATGAGTACCGGAATCTCAAGATCTTACATTGGATTGGGAGGTATTGGATAAATATCAGGTGAGAATTTTTGATGATTTTCTTCGTCACTTTCCTTACGATCTGAAAAGTTATCACATAAACGCTTATTTCAAACCGAACCATGGTTACACTTACCGCGGAGAAGGGTTTTAGAGAATACATGCTTAATCGCCAGAGCTGCCCAAGAGTATGAGCATCAGGTTGAAAGTAACCATGGTTTCTTTTTCTTCTTCTTTTCTCTTCTTTTTTATTTTGTTTCCATGTAGTCAGAGGACTTCATGCTAATTTAGATATCGAGTGAGAAAATAAGTTCTGATAATTTAAAGTTTAGATGTGAGCAAACTAATCTAAGCCTACAAAGTGACAAAATCAAGCAAGTGATGTCTGTTTCTTTCTGAGTTCAATGATTCTCGAGCGGGAACTTTAGCCTACTCTTCATTTTCAATAAAAGTATATTTTCCAACATACTCTAGTAATTCTTCTTTCCTACAAATTAAGGAAACGATACAAAGAGAGATTAGTACATTATTTTCGTTTCAATTTTTATGCTAACTGTTAATTGGGCTTTATTTAGTTTGTTCACTTGTTGATTAGGTCCAAAAGTTCAAATTTCTTCCTTCTGTGATATAGTGAGATTTCTTTGATCAATAGCATGTTATTATGTTTGAAGTGATTCATTTTCTAACTTTGGCTGATACTGGATTTATTTAATTTCTTGTTTGTACATGCTCAACAAACGGTACTTGTGTGACCTATTTGACGTCCATGCTTTATTTTCTAACTGTTAATTGGGCTTTATTTAATTTGTTCACTTGTTGATTAGGGCATTAGGATTTAATTGTTATGAATTTTTGTTTGCAATTTAGTTTAATACTAATTTACTAATACTAATTTAGTTTACAATCTAGTACTTATGCATCTTTGATTGACTACTATAGTTTTGGATAGCATATGTGTTGGTCATATGTGTTGGTATTTAGTATTTATGCATCTTTAATTGAGTTTGATTGAGTGTATACACACACACACACACACACTTTTGAAGATCACAATAAAATAAATAAAAAGGAAAAGCCTGAAATCACTTAGCACTTTAGCCTTCACGTCCCAAGATCTAGCATTTAATGTAACATTGGTAGATATTATTAGATATTATTGAGATATTGTAAGATATGATTAGATGCGATTTTATCGCATATATATTTTGTAATATCCTCTTAATCTCTATTTAAGAGAGGTTAGGGTTAGATAAATTAGATCTTTGTCTTTTCTATTTCTCTACGGTGTATATAAATGCAAATTAGTCATGTAAACTATGGGGTAGTTTAATGTCAAGAAAAAGGGTATATAAGTGTCAAGATATGTAAACTAAATAGGTATTTAAGTGCTAGTTAGCGTGAAGAAATAGATAGTGTCTAGCTCTTCATTATCCTGAAAGTTTAGTTTCCTAAGTCCAAGGCTAGTTAAAGAACCAAAGCTACATACCTCATTACTTCACCCATAAGTTTGGATTGGCTGCATTTAATACATGTGACCATTCTTGAGGACATTTGAAGATCCAGGAGCTTAGTGTTAGAAATTGATTGAAAATTCAACCTTTACATTTAAGATTTATGCTAAACCTGGAACAAATAACAAACAAACTCAAAAGAAACTAGCATGCGATAAAAAAAGCAAAATCAAACAAGATATCTACATGATTCAATAATTTTCCTACATCCACTGGAGAAAGGGAGGGGAGTTCTTTACTTTATCAATAGATCTCTCAAACCCTAGCTTGCAAATCCTCACAAGAATTGATCTCTCTTTTTCTTTCTATCTTAGACTCTTTCTCAACATAAACTTTATGAGATTAAACCGCAAATCCTAGAAATCACCCCTTAAATAGGATAGGATTTGTGGGTCCATTAGAAGCTAGGAAATCGGGTCCAATCGGACTCAAACTGCAGAAAATACCCGAAAACAATCTGACTAGGCGGTCAAACCGTCAAGCGATCTGACTAGGCAATCATACCATCCAAATATTATGTCGTTATATCGAATGGTCTATCCTGCCAGTCTGACCATTTGGCAATACCAACCTACTGCTTCCGCTTTTCTTTTGCTGCCGCCGTTGCTTTTATTTTTGTTGCTTGACGCTTGAGCTTTGCCACTAATGGCTGTCTTTTTGTGACAAATTCGAGCTAACTCAACACTTAGTTTCTAAGTAGCGATCTAAGTAGAGATCTCTACATCCATAATTAACCAATCAAATTTTTACACGTCAGTGGATCTTATAAATGATATTAATTATTTCCTAAATAATATAAAAATACCTTTAATTATAGGACTCATTGAGATAAACCGCTAGTAATGGCCCACATAAGTAGTTGTATCCATTCTCTACAATCAAGATTGTAGAGAATCCGGACCCTTGTTATGTTAACTTGGTCTCTAATTTTCTGCCAAATATGTATAGAGTGAACTTTAATTCATCCAACTAACCATTCTACTTTATATGTTTTATTTACTTTATATTTTATATGACATTTGAATAGAGCCATGTCCACTATTGTCCACACCGGCGTCGACGTTTTGCCTCTATAGGTCGATGTAGGCGATATCTTGATGTCGGATGATGACCTCTCCTTCATAGGCACCCGTGGAGGACTTCGCTCTCCGGCGATCGAGCCTTCTCTCTTTCCGTAGCCTCGCACCATCAACTCTACGGTGACTATTCGGTTCATTTGTCTTGGACTATTTGTGGGATACTTCGTCTTTCGGATAGTATATAGTTTTTAGCGGAGTCGCCGATTTGCACCCTCTATGCTCCGATGCATGTACATTGTCCTCGGCTACATTGGGTCTTGTGATTGAGACCTTATCATGTTGATCTTGTCTCATGTGCTAGTTTTTGGCCTACGGTTTTATCTGATTGCTTGGCGTTGATTTTGGCTTCTACCCACGGCAGCGAGGATATGAGTACCTAATCTCAAGATCTTACATTGGATTGGGAGGTATTGGATAAATATCAGGTGAGAATTTTTGATGATTTTCTTCTGTCACTTTCCTTCTGATACGAAAAGTTATCACATAAACGCTTATTTCAAACCGAACCATGGTTACACTTACCGCGGAGAAGGGTTTTAGAGAATACATGCTTAATCGCCAGAGCTGCCCAAGAGTATGAGCATCAGGTTGAAAGTAACCATGGTTTCTTTTTCTTCTTCTTTTCTCTTCTTTTTATTTTTTTCCATGTAGTCAGAGGACTTCATGCTAATTTAGATATCAGAGTGAGAGAAAATAAGTTACAGTAATTTAAAGTTTAGATGTGAGCAAACTAATCTAAGCCTACAAAGTGACAAAATCAAGCAAGTGATGTCTGTTTCTTTCCTGAGTTCAATGATTCTCAGAGCAGGAACTTTAGCCTACTCTTCATTTTCAATAAAAGTATATTTTCCAACATACTCTAGTAATTCTTCTTTCCTACAAATTAAGGAAACGATACAAAGAGAGATTAGTACATTATTTTCGTTTCAATTTCTTATGCTAACTGTTAATTGGGCTTTATTTAATTTGTTCACATGTTGATTAGGTCCTAAAGTTCAAATTTCTTCCTTCTGTGATATAGTGAGATTTCTTTGATCAATAGCATGTTATTATGTTTGAAGTGATTCATTTTCTAACTTTGGGTGATGTTGGATTTATTTAATTTCTTGTTTGTACATGCTCAATAGACGGTACTTGTATGACCTATTTGATGTCCAAGCTTTATTTTCTAACTGTTAATTGGGCTTTATTTAATTTGTTCACTTGTTGATTAGGGCATTAGGATTTAATTGTTATGAATTTTGTTTGCAATTTAGTTTAATACTAAGTTACTAATACTAATTTAGTTTACAATCTAGTACTTATGCATCTTTGATTGACTATTATAGTTTTGGATAGCATATGTGTTGGTCATATGTGTTGGTATTTAGTATTTATGCATCTTTAATTGAGTTTGATTGAGTGTACACACACACACACACACACACTTTGAAGATCACAATAAAATAAATAAAAAAGGAAAACGCCTGAAATCACTTAGGCACCCGCCTAGCGCTTCACGGGTCCAGATCTAGCATTTAATGTAACATTGGTAGATATTATTAGATATTATTGAGATATTGTAAGATATGATTAGATGCATTTTATCGCATATATATTTTGTAATATCCTCTTAATCTCTATTTAAGAGAGGTTAGGGTTAGATAAATTAGATCTTTGTCTTTTCTATTTCTCTACGGTGTATATAAATGCAAATTAGTCATGTAAACTATGGGGTAGTTTAATGTCAAGAAAAAGGGTATATAAGTGTCAAGATATGTAAACTAAATAGGTATTTAAGTGCTAGTTAGCGTGAAGAAATAGATAGTGTCTAGCTCTTCATTATCCTGAAAGTTTAGTTTCCTAAGTCCAAGGCTAGTTAAAGAACCAAAGCTACATACCTCATTACTTCACCCATAAGTTTGGATTGGCTGCATTTAATACATGTGACCATTCTTGAGGACATTTGAAGATCCTAGGAGCTTAGTGTTAGAAATTGATTGAAAATTCAACCTTTACATTTAGGATTTATGCTAAACCTGGAACAAATAACAAACAAACTCAAAAGAAACTAGCATGCGATAAAAAAGCAAAATCAAACAAGATATCTACATGATTCAATAATTTTCCTACATCCACCGGAGAAAGGGAGGGAGTTCTTTACTTTATCAATAGATCTCTCAAACCCTAGCTTGCAAATCCTCACAAGAATTGATCTCTTTTCTTTCTATCTTAGACTCTTTCTCAACATAAACTTTATGAGATTAAACCGCAAATCCTAGAAATCACCCTTAAATAGGATAGGATTTGTGGGTCCATTAGAAGCTAGGAAATCGGGTCCAATCGACTCAAACCGCAGAAAATACCGAAAACAATCGACTAGGCGGTCAAACCGTCAAGCGATCTGACTAGGCAATCATACCATCCAAATATTATGTCGTTATATCGAATGGTCTATCCCGCCACCACCATTTGGCAATACCAACCCTCTTGCTTCGCTTTTCTTTTCTTTGCCGTTGCTTTTATTTTTGTTGCTTGACGCTTGAGCTTTGCCACTAATGGCTGTCTTTTTGTGACAAATTCGAGCTAACTCAACACTTAGTTTCTAAGTAGCGATCTAAGTTGAGATCTCTACATCCATAATTAACCAATCAAATTTTTACACGCTGGATCTTATAAATGATATTAATTATTTCCTAAATAATATAAAAATACCTTTAATTATAGGACTCACTGAGATAAACCGCTAGTAATGGCCCACATAAGTAGTTGTATCCATTCTCTACAATCAAGATTGTAGAGAATCCGGACCCTTGTTATGTTAACTTGGTCTCTAATTTTCTGCCAAATATGTATAGAGTGAACTTCAATTCATCCAACTAACCATTCTACTTTATATGTTTTATTTACTTTATATTTTATATGACATTTGAATAGAGCCATGTCCACTATTGTCCACACTGACGTCGACGTTTTGCCTCTATAGGTCGATGTAGCTGATATGCCGATGTCGGATGATGACCTCTCCTTCATGGCTGGCACCCGTGGAGGACTCGCTCTCCGGGCGATCCAGAGCCTTCTCTCTTTCGCCGCAGTCTGCACCATCAACTCTACGGGTGACTATTCCAGTTCTGTTGTCTTCAGACTATTTGTGGGGATACTCGTCTTTCATATAGTATATAGTTTTTTAGCGGGAGCTGCCGATTTGCACCCTCTATGCTCCGATGCATGTACATTGTCCTCGGCTACATTGGGTGCTGACAGTTGGAGACCTTATCATGTTCAGTCTTGTCTCATGGGCTAGTTTTTTGGCCTACGGTTTTATACAGTTGCTTGACGTTGATTTTGGTTTCTACCCACGACGACGAGGATATGAGTACCGGAATCTCAAGATCTTACATTGGATTGGGAGGTATTGGATAAATATCGTGAGAATTTTGATGATTTTCTTCGTCACTTTCCTTACGATCTGAAAAGTTATCACATAAACGCTTATTTCAAACCGAACCATGGTTACACTTACCGCGAGAAGGGTTTTAGAGAATACATGCTTAATCGCCAGAGTGCCCAAGAGTATGAGCATCGGGTTGAAAGTAACCATGGTTTTTCTTCTTCTTTTCTCTTCTTTTTATTTTGTTTCCATGTAGTCAGAGGACTTCATGCTAATTTAGATATCGAGTGAGAGAAAATAAGTTACGTAATTTAAAGTTTAGATGTGAGCAAACTAATCTAAGCCTACAAAGTGACAAAATCAAGCAAGTGATGTCTGTTTCTTTCCTGAGTTCAATGATTCTCGAGCGGGAACTTTAGCCTACTCTTCATTTTCAATAAAAGTATATTTTCCAACATACTCTAGTAATTCTTCTTTCCTACAAATTAAGGAAACGATACAAAGAGAGATTAGTACATTATTTTCGTTTCAATTTTTATGCTAACTGTTAATTGGGCTTTATTTAGTTTGTTCACTTGTTGATTAGGTCCAAAAGTTCAAATTTCTTCCTTCTGTGATATAGTGAGATTTCTTTGATCAATAGCATGTTATTATGTTTGAAGTGATTCATTTTCTAACTTTGGCTGATACTGGATTTATTTAATTTCTTGTTTGTACATGCTCAACAAAGCGGTACTTGTGTGACCTATTTGATCCATGCTTTATTTTCTAACTGTTAATTGGGCTTTATTTAATTTGTTCACTTGTTGATTAGGGCATTAGGATTTAATTGTTATGAATTTTGTTTGCAATTTAGTTTAATACTAATTTACTAATACTAATTTAGTTTACAATCTAGTACTTATGCATCTTTGATTGACTACTATAGTTTTGGATAGCATATGTGTTGGTCATATGTGTTGGTATTTAGTATTTATGCATCTTTAATTGAGTTTGATTGAGTGTATACACACACACACACACACACTTTGAAGATCACAATAAAATAAATAAAAAAGGAAAATCACTTAGGCACTTAGGCTTCACGTCCCAAGATCTAGCATTTAATGTAACATTGGTAGATATTATTAGATATTATTGAGATATTGTAAGATATGATTAGATGCGATTTTATCGCATATATATTTTGTAATATCCTCTTAATCTCTATTTAAGAGAGGTTAGGGTTAGATAAATTAGATCTTTGTCTTTTCTATTTCTCTACGGTGTATATAAATGCAAATTAGTCATGTAAACTATGGGGTAGTTTAATGTCAAGAAAAAGGGTATATAAGTGTCAAGATATGTAAACTAAATAGGTATTTAAGTGCTAGTTAGCGTGAAGAAATAGATAGTGTCTAGCTCTTCATTATCCTGAAAGTTTAGTTTCCTAAGTCCAAGGCTAGTTAAAGAACCAAAGCTACATACCTCATTACTTCACCCATAAGTTTGGATTGGCTGCATTTAATACATGTGACCATTCTTGAGGACATTTGAAGATCCCAGGAGCTTAGTGTTAGAAATTGATTGAAAATTCAACCTTTACATTTAAGATTTATGCTAAACCTGGAACAAATAACAAACAAACTCAAAAGAAACTAGCATGCGATAAAAAAAGCAAAATCAAACAAGATATCTACATGATTCAATAATTTTCCTACATCCACTGGAGAAAGGGAGGGGAGTTCTTTACTTTATCAATAGATCTCTCAAACCCTAGCTTGCAAATCCTCACAAGAATTGATCTCTCTTTTCTTTCTATCTTAGACTCTTTCTCAACATAAACTTTATGAGATTAAACCGCAAATCCTAGAAATCACCCCTTAAATAGGATAGGATTTGTGGGTCCATTAGAACTAGGAAATCGGGTCCAATCGGACTCAAACCGCAGAAAATACCGAAAACAATCGACTAGCGGTCAAACCGCCAAGCGATCCGACTAGGCAATCATACCATCCAAATATTATGTCGTTATATCGAATGGTCTATCCCGCCACCGACCATTTGGCAATACCAACCTATCGCTCGCTTTTCTTTTCTTTGCCGTTGCTTTTATTTTGTTTCCATGTAGCTGTTGGGCTTCACGCTAATTTAGATATCACAGTGAGAGAAAATAAGTTACAGTAATTTAAAGTTTAGATGTGAGCAAACTAAGCTAAGCCTAAAATTGACAAAATCAAGCAAGTGATGTCTGTTTCTTTCCTGAGTTCAATGATTCTCAGAGCAGGAACTTTAGCCTACTCTTCATTTTCAATAAAAGTATATTTTCCAGCATACTCTAGTAATTCTTCTTTCCTACAAATTAAGGAAACGATACAAAGAGAGATTAGTACATTATTTTCGTTTCAATTTCTTATGCTAACTGTTAATTGGGCTTTATTTAATTTGTTCACTTGTTGATTAGGTCCTAAAGTTCAAATTTCTTCCTTCTGTGATATAGTGAGATTTCTTTGATCAATAGCATGTTATTATGTTTGAAGTGATTCATTTTCTAACTTTGGGTGATGTTGGATTTATTTAATTTCTTGTTTGTACATGCTCAATAGACGGTACTTGTATGACCTATTTGATGTCCAAGCTTTATTTTCTAACTGTTAATTGGGCTTTATTTAATTTGTTCGCTTGTTGATTAGGGCATTAGGATTTAATTGTTATGAATTTTGTTTGCAATTTAGTTTAATACTAATTCACTAATACTAATTTAGTTTACAATCTAGTACTTATGCATCTTTGATTGACTATTATAGTTTTGGATAGCATAAGTGTTGGTCATATGTGTTGGTATTTAGTATTTATGCATCTTTAATTGAGTTTGATTGAGTGTATACACACACACACACACACACACACACACACACACTCTTGAAGATCACAATAAAAAAATAAAAAGAAAACAGAATGCTAGCGCTCAGCCAGCGCTTTCACGTCCGCCACCTAGCATTTAATGTAACATTGGTAGATATTATTAGATATTATTGAGATATTGTAAGATATGTTTAGAGGCGATTTTATCTCATATATATATTTTGTAATATCCTGTTAATCTCTATTTAAGAGAGGTTAGGGTTAGATAAATTAGATCTTTGTCTTTTCTATTTCTCTACCGTGTATATAAATGCAAATTAGTCATGTAAACTATGGGTACTTTAATGTCAAGAAAAAAGATAGAGTATATAAGTGTCAAGATATGTAAACTAAATAGGCATTTAAGTGCTAGTTAGCGTGAAGAAATAGATAGTGTCTAGCTCTCTTCATTATCCTGAAAGTTTAGTTTCCTAAGTCCAAGGCTTGTTACAGAACCAAAGCTACATACCTCATTACTTCACCCATAAGTTTGGATTGGTGCATTTAATACATGTGACCATTCTTGAGGACATTTGAAGATCCTAGGAGCTTAGTGTTAGAAATTGATTAAAAATTCAACCTTTACATTTAGGATTTATGCGAAACACGGAACAAATAACAAACAAACTCAAAAGAAACTAGCATGTGATAA
The DNA here is from genome assembly GCA_012295165.1 of Asparagus setaceus. Taxonomy (NCBI): domain Eukaryota; kingdom Viridiplantae; phylum Streptophyta; class Magnoliopsida; order Asparagales; family Asparagaceae; genus Asparagus; species Asparagus setaceus. The sequence goes on along the minus strand of CM022709.1, from coordinate 23,637,024 downwards.
AAAAGCAAAATCAAACAAGATATCTACATGATTCAATAATTTCCTACATCTACTCGAGAAAGGGAGGAGTTCTTTACTTTATCAAGAGATCTCTCAAACCCTAGCTTGCAAATCCTCACAAGAATTGATCTCTCTTTTCTTTCTATCTTAGACTCTTTCTCAACATAAACTTTATGAGATTAAACCGCAAATCCTAGAAATCACCCTTAAATAGGATAGGATTTGTGGGTCCATTAGAAGCTAGGAAATCGGGTCCAATCGGACTCAAGCTGCGAAAATACCCGAAAACAATCTGACTAGGCGGTCAAACCGTCTAGCGATATGACTAGGCAATAATACCATCCAAATATTATGTCGTTATATCGAATGGTCTATCCTGCCAGTCTGACCATTTGGCAATACCAACCTACTGCTTCCGCTTTTCTTTTGCTGCCGCCGTTGCTTTTATTTTTGTTGCTTGACGCTTGAGCTTTGCCACTAATGGCTGTCTTTTTGTGACAAATTCTAGCTAACTCAACACTTAGTTTCTAAGTAGCGATCTAAGTAGAGATCTCTACATCCATAATTAACCAATCAAATTTTTACACGTCGATGGATCTTATAAATGATATTAATTATTACCTAAATAATATAAAAATACCTTTAATTATAGGACTCTTGAGATAAACCGCTAGTAATGGCCCACATAAGTAGTTGTATCCATTCTCTACAATCAAGATTGTAGAGAATCCGGACCCTTGTTATGTTAACTTGGTCTCTAATTTTCTGCCAAATATGTATAGAGTGAACTTCAATTCATCCAACTAACCATTCTACTTTATATGTTTTAGTTACTTTATATTTTATATGACATTTGAATAGAGCCATGTCCACTATTGTCCACACTGACGTCGATGTTTTGCCTCTATAGGTCGATGTAGCTGATATGCCGATGTCGGATGATGACCTCTCCTTCATGGCTGGCACCCGTGGAGGACTCGCTCTCCGGGCGATCCAGAGCCTTCTCTCTTTCGCTGCAGTCTGCACCATCAACTCTACGGGTGACTATTCCAGTTCTGTTGTCTTCAGACTATTTGTGGGGATACTCGTCTTTCAGATAGTATATAGTTTTTTAGCGGGAGCTGCCGATTTGCACCCTCTATGCTCCGATGCATGTACATTGTCCTCGGCTACATTGGGTCTTGTGATTGAGACCTTATCATGTTGATCTTGTCTCATGGGCTAGTTTTTGGCCTCTGGTTTTATCTGATTGCTTGACGTTGATTTTGGCTTCTACCCACAGACTCACTGTCCTACTTATCGGGTAGCAGCAGCTATGGTCTTGGTGACATCTTTCGTATTTGGGCCTATTTTTTTGCAGAATTTTTGGTTCTTAGTTTATAGGTCACTTTAGTTCTTAGTCTTGTTGTAGCTAATGAATGGGGAGTGTGTTTAGTTGATGGATTATACTAATGCTGCTTTTAGATTACTTCAAGATGTCTAAAACTCTTTTCTTGATTGTAATATCTCATATCATAAAGTTTCTTAATTACAACTTTTCTAATTTCTTTCAAGCTTCTCTAGTCTTTTGAACAATCTGGTACATAGAATTTCCCTGACACTATAGTGCTGTAGATAAGAGAGTCTCATGAGCTACCCACACATTGAAATATCTATATGGCATCATACCATTGCAATTAGCTTTCAAGATAATATTGCAATTACCTTTCAAGATAATATTAACTCCAAGTGAATGATTTGAAATGATATTAGTGCTAAACCCTTTCAACTTATACCAGGATAGTTGCCTTGGCGTGTGTATATATATATATTTTGTAATATCCTCTTAATCTCTATTTAAGAGGTTAGGGTTAGATAAATTAGATCTTTGTCTTTTCTATTTCTCTACGGTGTATATAAATGCAAATTAGTCATGTAAACTATGGGGTAGTTTAATGTCAAGAAAAAAGGGTATATAAGTGTCAAGATATGTAAACTAAATAGGTATTTAAGTGCTAGTTAGCGTGAAGAAATAGATAGTGTCTAGCTCTTCATTATCCTGAAAGTTTAGTTTCCTAAGTCCAAGGCTAGTTAAAGAACCAAAGCTACATACCTCATTACTTCACCCATAAGTTTGGATTGGCTGCATTTAATACATGTGACCATTCTTGAGGACATTTGAAGATCCCAGGAGCTTAGTGTTAGAAATTGATTGAAAATTCAACCTTTACATTTAGGATTTATGCGAAACCTGGAACAAATAACAAACAAACTCAAAAGAAACTAGCATGCGATAAAAAAAGCAAAATCAAACAAGATATCTACATGATTCAATAATTTTCCTACATCCACTGGAGAAAGGGAGGGGAGTTCTTTACTTTATCAATAGATCTCTCAAACCCTAGCTTGCAAATCCTCACAAGAATTGATCTCTCTTTTTCTTTCTATCTTAGACTCTTTCTCAACATAAACTTTATGAGATTAAACCGCAAATCCTAGAAATCACCCTTAAATAGGATAGGATTTGTGGGTCCATTAAACTAGGAAATCTTCTTCATGGGCGGCACCGTGGAGGACTTCGCTCTCCGAGGCGATCGAGCCTTCTCTCTTTTAAGCCGCGTCTGCACCATCAACTCTACGGTGACTATTCGATTCTTGTCTTGGACTATTTGTGGGGATACTCGTCTTTCATATAGTATATAGTTTTTAGCGGGGGCTGCTTAGGTTGCAAACTCTCATGCTTTCGATGCATGTACATTGTCCTCGGCTACATTGGGTCGTGGGTTGGAACCTTATCATGTTCAGTCTTGTCTCATGGGCTAGTTTTTTGGCCTACGGTTTTATGCAGTTGCTTGACGTTGATTTTGGCTTCTACCCACAGACTCACTGTCCTACTTATCGGGTAGCAGCAGCTATGGTCTTGGTGACATCTTTCGTATTTGGGCCTATTTTTTTGCAGAATTTTTGGTTCTTAATTTATAGGTCACTTTAGTTCTTAGCCTTGTTGTAGCTAATGAATGGGGAGTGTGTTTAGTTGATGGATTATACTAATGCTGCTTTTAGATTACTTCAAGATGTCTAAAACTCTTTTCTTGATTGTAATATCTCATATCATAAAGTTTCTTAATTACAACTTTTCTAATTTCTTTCAAGCTTCTCTAGTCTTTTGAACAATCTGGTACATAGAATTTCCCTGACACTATAGTGCTGTAGATAAGAGAGTCTCATGAGCTACCCACATTGAAATATCTATATGGCATCATACCATTGCAATTAGCTTTCAAGATAATATTGCAATTACCTTTCAAGATAATATTAACTCCAAGTGAATGATTTGAAATGATATTAGTGCTAAACCCTTTCAACTTATACCAGGATAGTTGCCTTGGCGTGTGTGTATATATATATATATATATATATATATATATATATATATATATATATATATATATATATATATATATATATATATATATATATATATACTGTTCACAGCAAAAACTTCATAATGTTTATCTGTTTAGTACAGTAAATAATAGAGACAGACAAAGCTCTTATCATCCCGTAGAAACCATATTTTTGCATTCTCCTGTTGTTGATAGCTGTTATACCACCACTATCCCTGAAATAATTATAATCCAATACCCTCCGAGCACTAACCGGCTTTACTCCAGTTTTTAAGTAAAGCAAACAAACAGAATTTGCATTTATGTATAAATTGTCTCACTAATTTCTGTTTGAGAGGCAGTATCAAGAGCTCTGACATTCCAAAATCCCACATCCGTGGAAAACTATAACCTTGTACTTTCCTTCCTATTGACAATCGATTTGATCGACCTCAACCTCTGATGTCAAAGAGAATCGGAGGAATCTCCAACAGCCATACTATTACTCGCTATTCTTATAGTAATGCCCTCTCCATCAGGGAAATGTGCCTTCCTTTGCTTCACAGCTGATACATAAATTTTATTCATAATATACTTTCACTTAGCTGAAACCTGTTTTGAGCACACTCTGCTCTTGATCTTTGTCTCCAACTACTGCTTACTCAGATTAAATATTGTTCTGAATAGGCTGCACTTCACTTTTTAGTCCGTGCTTGTGATAAATTCTAGCATATTCACTTCTTCATGGCTTCGTGTTGCTACGCCTATCATTGTTAATGAATTATTGCGCCATTTTGCAAAATTTATGAATTTTATTAAAAATTCAAAATGACTAATGTTTTTGAATATTAGACATCTTACTGGAGTCAAAGTGAGACCGTGACACTAGTTGCTATCGCTCTTGTGGTTAAGGAAATTATGGAGAAGAAAGTATGATATCATTCTTAAAATAAGAGCTCTTCTACTGGTAGCTATTAAGCCTATTATCTAAGTAAATGTCACAGAATCCCCTTAACCTTTGGCCATTTTAAGATGACCCCCCTTGCAATTCTAATAGCTAGAAAACCTAGGCTGAGTTTGTTCAGATAACCCCTCAAACTTCTCCTATTCCACTAATTTCCTTAAAAGATTTTTTCACCTTGATCCTCCAAAGTGGCACTATGAAGTCTAAAGTAACTATTAGAAAACGGGACATGGTAAACAGAAAATACCCATAATTTCCTAGATGGACTTTCCAAATTGTGTCAAATATCTAAAAAGAACAAAAAAGAAAAGTGGGGGGGAAAGAAGGCTGTTAGATTTCCGTCTACAGTGTGCACATCAGAGACAGACACTTCTTCTGTGATGTCCTAAATTTGGGAAAGAAATTGGAAATCAAGCTCCCAAGAAACTAAATCATGTGGACAACAGAGTTGTTCGCTCTAGTTTATACAACAATCAAGCGATTGCAATAAAGTGCAGACAACGTCCATGATAAAGGCTAAACTGATGGTACAGTAGATACAATAATGCCGTATCATAATGATTTTAAAAAATAAAATATTTGTATTATCACATCTTTGACTAAATAAAACAGTATAAATTAAATCCCTGTACACCCAAATAAAATTACGATATCTAAATCGGTGTGTATTGAACCAATCTTCTCTGTGCTTCTATCATTAGAAAGACATATGACAGTTTCTATAAGCCTCTCTCGAAGCACTCCAAATTGTCCCTTGAAATTAGCTCATAGCTTTTTGGCTCATCAACATGTCTGATCACCAAATGTGAGGAAATGTAAACAATAACTGAATCCCACAAGTTACATCATAAAAGGCTAATAATCCATATGAACTTACCTTTGAGCTGTAAGAAATTGAGAGGGGAGATGCTGATGGTGATGCTGTTTTGAAATTAAACTTGTGAAGAGTATACCTAAGGATGGCGAGATCTCAAGAGCTTATCAGCTGAGGAGGAGGAGCTGGAAAATGGCGTACGGTGGAGTTTGTTGAAGAAGCCGGAGGATGGACTTTGTCTGATGAGGAGGGCTGGGAGAAATTTATTATGTGAATTTTCTATTTTGGATCAATTTAATGAGTTTTGATTTGCAGATTTTTAACTACCTTAAAATTACTCTAATCAAATAATCTCTGTAATGAAATCAGAGCAACAAACAAACGGTGAATTTAAACTCTTTTGTTTGAGCAACGGTGATAACAACAAACTGAGCAGCAAAGAGAGCAAAAACTAGAGTAGAGAACAGGGTAAATTGCAAAAAATAGAGGAATTTCATCATGTATGAGACTAATGAAACTCAAGTTCTAGGAAGTAATTATTAATGAACACCATCTGAATTCAACCTTTACAACCTTTACTGTCTGCAATACATTGAGACTGATGTAGAATAAGGAGCTATGGTTTATCAAAATATAAAGATTTGAGGGATTGGCATCAAAATATAAAGATTTGAGGGATTAATATCAATAAAAAAAACAGAAAAAGAAAAAAGGGACACAGTAGTAAAATGAGAGTCCCTTATATCTAGAAGTTTTGCCAACCCAAACTCTCCAACTACTGCCTCAAAACTCTCATCAAGCAAAATGTTGGAAGCTTTAACATCCCAATTGATGATTTTAGAATTGCATTGCTCGTGAAATAGCCCACCGGAATCCCTAAGGGCACTTCTCATACACTTGCTCCAATCCAAGGATGGCTTCTCATTGTGACAGTCTTCACATTGGTACTCGTCAGAAAGGAGAAGAATTTTATAGTATGGTTTTGTAAACTAGAGGGCCAATTGCTTGGACAAAAGAGCACAATGAATCGTTATTTTCGTCGTAGATGATGTAAACTGAGTTAAAAGGTAGGCTGGTACAGTAGTGAGAAAGTGAGCAACTCGGGCAGCATGAAAAAAATTGTGTATTTCTTCTGGTTATGTGACGTAGAGCAAATGTTTTCTTGAAAAATCACAAAGGAAATGATGAAGAGAAAAGAAGGAAAATAAATGGTCAAAACTTCTTTCAGAATTAGAGTTTTGATTCAGTAAAACTTTCATGTACTCTTATCAGTAAAAATAAGTTATCAGTTATGAATTTAGGAATCCATTTAGAACCTTGTCATGAGAGAAGTTTTTATTTTAATATGATTAATTTTCCTTTTATTAGGAATTAGTTCCTTGGTGATCAAGGTTTCTAACTCTACAAAGACAAGTTATTTCTTCAATAAGTTACAATGATGATGCTGTGAAAAGTTAGTTCGTGAAATTTGGAAATTCAACAACCCGCAACCCACCCATCCAGCACCTGCCCCAACCCCTACCCCACAAAATAAAAGAGGAAAAAAAAAATTCAATCAATGGGAAATTATGATTAACGAAGGAAAGATGAAATTTCTTTAACAGACAACCGATCAAAACCCTTGCCTGAGTAAAACAGTAAAAACCAACTATCCCCAAATTTGTCCATTTCTCTCTCTTCCTTTTAATTCCGTTAATGATATCTTTCCGAAGTTCATGGGCTTTTGTGAAACTCCACAAAGTTTAGGGTTTTTTGGGAAATGTACAAAGTTTAGGGAGGTTTGTGCAAAAACCTGCAACTTCAGGGATTTTGTGAAACTTATCGGAGAGGAATTGATTGCCATAGATTGTGTGATTCGATCGGGGTGTGAGATTTTCATTGGCACAAGCCCATTAATTTAGGCATGAGGTCAATGATCAAGACTTAATTTTCTTCTTTATTTTTTCTTATTTTGTCATCCCTAATTTTCTGTTTCCCATCACTTCGTAATGTAATTTAGTAGCACAAAAAAATTAACTAGCAAAATAACAAACCTTTAAGACGATCCATAACACTCCCATTTGGCATATATGAATATAGAAGAAGCCTCTCGTTGAGGACATGAAAAGCCATACAACTGCAGTAGATTTTCTTAACCAATTATCTCCACTTCCGTTTGGAACTGGACTTCCCAAGTGAAGTTTGGATCTTTCTACCTTTTAACTGCTATCATAATCCCATTTTAAAACTGGACTTTATAAACAAATCAAAATCCACCCTTTCCTAGATGAATATTCTTAGAACTAAATTATCTATTGCGATCTGCAGCTCTCGGAATGAGAATCTCTTTAAATGACCCATTTCAAAGTCGTCGTCTTGATCTGCAGATAGATTAGCAAATTGTTAAGATTGTATTTCCTAGAGAAATAAGAAACTTCCATGTTTCAGATTTATACCATCAAATGAAAATGGTAAACGTAATCTACAATAATGAAGCCAACAAAAGAGCAAAGTGAGAGACATCAGTCAGGTACAGCCAACACTCAAAGAAACAACAATTGTGACTGCTGATTATTATGTTTTATTAATGTTGTGGTTTCTGAATGAAGAAAAATGGAGGTGGTAAGCACATAAAAAATATCATATAAAAGTTCAAGTTACAGACTAGACTGCAAATTATCACTGACAATCAAGGGAACCTTTCAAAACCATGTATAGCCGATGAATTGTAGAGGAACACATTTCCTGCAACACTAAAGAACTTGACATATAGTTAGCATAATGTACAGAAGAAGTTCTAAAAATATATTGCTTTTGGAACTTAGAAAAATACTCCGGTGTAAAATTCTAAAAAAATAGAAAATTTGCACAAACCTGCACCCACAAAGAAGAAAACCTGGATGGTGATGTGCAACGCCTGTGCAAGTGAAACATCTTTGGTGCTATCTGTAAACATATATTGCTGTTTATAATGTCTTATAAACTGCTCCAGAAATTATTATTCATATAGGTTGAATTACAATATGCATATGCTGTAACGAACTAGTTAACAGACCTATGGAAATGCACATTCGTCCATGAATATTGTTAATCCAATCAGATCACTTTTATCTACTTGTCATCAAATCCAAATGGGTCAAATAATCAAATGGTTTGGATTTTTATATTGCATAATCCAAGCAATTCAAGACAATCGACTGAATCCCCTAAAACTTTTGGGTCATCCACAAAACCCACATAACATTCGAAGTTTTTTCAACTTCCCCCTAAATGACATAAACCCCCAACTTTCAGCTTTATTTTCATAGAACACCAAACTTTTCAACATTATGTTTAAAAAACCCCCTATTAACTTTTGATAATGTTTCAAAAAACCCCCATTAGCCATTAGTGGAGCATACTGAAAAAGATAAAAACGTTGTGGAAGTTTTGAAGAAGCCTCAAAAGTTTCTAAGGTAATCACTAATCTTCTTTCGGCTTATATATTAGGCTAAGTCGTCATCCCAAATCATTTTTTCCTTTTCTTTTTGTTGTTTAATCCTTTACTTGGGTACTATAGTTAATCCAGTAATGCTTTGTGAGCCTGTTAGCTTAGTAGTTAAGTTAATTATTCTACAAATTTCATGATAGAAGTTCTCAGTGAATTGATAAATCGAACACTACAAGAAAAGAAAAAAAGTAATTACCAACATTTATTTCCCAAGGCTTTAATAAAATGCTGGAATGTGGCCAACAATTTTTAAGAAAGTGCTGGGACTCTCTCTTATTTTACAAGCCCATGGAATCCCAACAGTAACCCCCCATACATTCAATAGCCTCACTACCACTACCTCGGCTCAAACTCAAGTCCCAAATCGCAATCTCAAGCTCTCCGATCGATCGCCGAATTTCGACAGCAGAATCTCTCCGATCGATCGTCGTCTTCGATCCCGCCGATCTCCGATCTCGCCGTCCTTCGAACGTCGAGTTCGACAGCAAAACCTCTCCGATCTCGCCGACCTCTTCGAACGATTATCATCAACAACGAAACCCTAGACCTCGACCTCGACCTCAGCCTTGTCATCGATGTCAACCTCGACCTCGTCATCGATGTCAACCTCGACCTCGACCTCAGCCTCACCAACCTCGGCCTCATCGTCTCCTACTCGATCCACCGTCAGCAACGTCCAGCCAATCTTAGCCCTTCGTCGGCTTCTCAAACCCTAAGCCATAGGTTAGTAGTCCAGTTTTATGAACTGAATTTCCAATTTTGCAAATTAAGTTGGAAATTAGCTTGTCGAGTGAGATTTTCTCCAATTTTTTGTGATTTTTTGCCTTTTTTTTGGTGTTCAGTCAACAACGTCCAGCCAATCTTAGCCCTTCGTCGGCTCCTCAAACCCTAAGCCAAAGGTTAGTATTCCAGTTTTATGAACTGAATTTCCAATTTTGCAAATTAAGTTGGAAATTAGCTTGTGGAGTGAGATTTTCTCGAAATTTTTGTGATTTTTTGCCTTTTTTTTGGTGTTCCGTTATATATTTGTTAAGCTATGTATGACTGGATCTAGTGATGTAAGAAATTAAATGTTTGTTGTTTTAACATGACCTCTTCAATTAAAGTGTTTTGCAATGACCTCTTGATTAATTGTGACAACCATGACCTCTTCAATTAATGTGTTTTGCAATTAAACACGAAGAAACGATCGAATTGATATCATGTCAAACATTTGTTAATGTTCATAGCCTCAAAATTAAGAGCTGGATATCCATAACCTCATCCTCGGTAGATAGAACACTAAGAAATACTGTGAGATCAGGTAGACCTTGATAATGCATCTTAGGGAAGTATTATGCAAACAGCCGATTAGCATAAACCACCGTTAAAAGAAACTGGGAAACTAACCCAAAGCTGAACCTCTAAACATTAGCTGAAATTAAGTATTCCCTTCTAATTCATTAGAGTTGTGCATAATCCTCAGCTTGAACGAAACTGACAATCCAATTCAAACAAGAAGTAGACAATTTATAATATGAACCTCACATATTAACCAACAAGAATACTAACTCAATTTAGATGGTAAAAATGCTTGAGCACCCAAATAGCTCGATACTTAGACAAATGAGGAATAAATGCATTTATATATTACTAATAAAATACTACAGGGAAGAATAATAATTCATCTTCATACCATGACCTCTTGATTATTTATTTTCTTAATCGATTTATATTATTCCAAGTTGAAAGTATTCAAATGCAGTGTTGTTCTAGTGGAAATGCCTCTCTCTGCTTTCATACCCACATGGTCGTTATAATGTACAAAAATAGCTTCTAGTATACTAATTTTTTCTCTGATTGACTAAATTTCTATTTGGTAGTTTAAATGGTTCCTTTTTAATACTTTGAGTTGGGATTTCTTTCTCATCTCTTCCCTTTCTCTGAGATCAACTCATTAATGCTTTATGTTAAATGCTTTCCCACTTTATTCCAAAAAAAAAAAAAAACCTCTGATCACCTCCTGATTGTGACCAATATCATATGCTTTATATCAAAGATATGATGGCCAACACTTAAAAGGAAACAACTCACTACCAAAAATTGTTAGTGGTCATGCAATCATGTTACATAGTGCTTATTTAATTCCACTTGACTGATAACTATGTGCTAATTTTATTTGTTCACACTTGCATGTCTCTGGTGTACAATTTCCATATTTTGTCATCATTCTGTATGGATAGATCTTGGATTGATAGGCCAGTTACAAGTAAAGAATTTGTGGATGGTTTTGCTCATTTCTTGGACTTAGCTTTTGAAAAATCAGCATGGGAGGGAAACATTTGTTGTCCATGCAGGGGTTGCTGTAATCGGAAGTATAAAGATAAGGAGAATGTGATACAAGATGTTTTCAAGAAGGGTTTCTTGCAGGGCTATGGACGATGGGTTTTTCATGGGGAACGCATGATAGAAGATCATAATGATATTCCTTGTTCTTCAGATATGAATTGTTTAGAGGACTCTACTCAAACTGAAAACTATACTAGCAACCAAGATATGGGAGATTTGGTTCGTGATGCCTTTGGGATGGTAGGTGAAACAAATGTGAATGTGTCAATGCGTGATTTGGAGGGGTTGATGCTTATAATTTGCCAGTGGTATTGTTCTCTTATAATTTGCCTCCATGGTTGTGTATGAAACAGTCATCTCTCATAATGTCAATGATAATTCCAGGCCAAAAGAGCCCAGGAAATGATATTGATGTTTATTTGCAACCTAATATTAGCTAAATTATGTTTTCAACTGGCTGTCTTTTGCTTTTGTGTGCAGCTGAAATCGGTTAGATGTTCCAGAAAATTTGAGCTCTTTAGAGTGGGATTACAGGCCACTTAAAAATGCTAATTAGTCTCTTTGTAGCGGGACTATATATTTCTATGTTATCAGTTTTGCTAGTTTAAACACCGTCAGTCACTTGATACTTCATCCTTGTTTGAATGGGCAAACACTTTTCTATTTATTTCTTGTATGTATCATTTGCAAGAGCTCCTGCTTCATTTTGTTTACTTGTCTAAATCAGTTTTTGAATCTTCTTTCCACCTTTAGATGAGAAACGTCAACCATGGATGTGAAATCTATGTATTCGTCCATTGACTATGCTGAATGTTTGTCACAAATCTTTAGAAACTTTTTTTTTTGGTTTTCTTAAGGTACCTGTGGATTGTCAGTTATGCTTAAAAGATAGGTTCCTAGGCCATCTTCATTTCCATAGGCCATTTTGTTGGGAACTTATTAACTTAAAATGTGCTTCAACCTTTTTTAGCTTAGATACTAAAGGTTTTTTAAACCTTCTGTTCGGGAGCACATTATCGATGCACGTAAATTGAATCTTTATATTAGGCCTCGTAATCAAACCATTATCAATCAACCTTATCTGTTTGTTCTAGTATAAATCATTGTTTGTTGGAGTTTTCCCCTCATATTGTGTGTTTCTTATTGCTACAATATGGGTAGGAAAAGAAGAAGAAAAGAAAAATTGGAGATATAGAGTTCTTCAAGATCAGTCATATGCGCAACGATGGCACTTATGTGGGTGATAAAACCAGAGGGTTTGTGGTAAGTGTAGTTCTAGAATTTGTTAATTGAATGTTACACGTCCATCCATCTAGCTACCATGTTTTATTATCACATGCTGATGCTTAGCAACTCTTGCAGGATCATGCCATGGATAAAATACAAGAAAAAATCGGGACTCGAACCTTATCAGAGGACACTCTTGAAGTGGAAACCCTCGTGGACTTTGAGTTAAGAGGAGAAGACAGTAATGGCCATAGCAGGGGCCATGGTTTTGGATGCTCACCTTCAAAATTGAAAGGAGTAAGAGGAAAATTGCAAAAAAAGGTCATGCTTGGTCTCAATCTATTGATGTGTCAAATGACCTAATGAAAATGCAAGATTCAGTTTTACAAATGGAGAACAATTATCAACAACAAATGGCACAAATGCAAGCTGTTCATCAACAACAAATGGCACAAATGCAAGCTGTTCATCAACAACAAATGGCACAAGTGCAAGTTGGGTGTCAACAAGAAATGAGGCAAATGAAATCACAAATGAAGCAAATGCAAAATCAAATGGAGTTTTGGACAAGAACATGGAGTAAGGAGGTTGAGAACTCCAATATTAGTAACAATGATATTTTTGGAAATAAACAGGTACCCTACTTAATCTATTCAATTTAAGCTTGTGTTATCATTTCTGAAGTAGATTTTGATTTTTCTCTAGGAAAGACTTGAGCCTATCATTGAGATTGAAAACTGAAAGTGGGTCATATTAGGTGTTGATTTGTTAGGCAATTATTATGGAGCATTTATCAACAGTTTAACTTATGAGTTTTAATATTTTATTTTCTGTATTAATAGGTTCCGAGCACCTCCAGTGGACATGGAGAGTATCAACCCGATATTGGGCAACTGACATCTACAAGCTGGTCAGTTTTTTGTATGTTTGCAGCTGTGTACCTAGGATTCAGAATTATATCTAGTTCCTATTGTAGCTTGAAATCATTTATCTTAATTGATTGTACTCTGAGACTGCAGTATGTATATTGACAAGTGAAGGATGAAATAATTTGCATTTTGTTTTTTGTGATGCAGGAAAAGCTAGCAGGGCATTTTTCACCTCAAGATATGGGCGCACATGTGGTTGTTTTGTGACAAGTTACTGATGCTTGGTACCATCTCATTTTTCATCCTAAATATCTTAATAAATCTTTCATTGCAAATACTCTCTAGTCTGAAATGGATCAGGTTGGTCCCATTTCTTGTTCCATACATAGTTTTAATATATTTGGGCCTAAGCCTGGTCCTTTTTCTTTGTTATGGTGGTATTTGATTGTGAAAGTGATACAAAAGCTTACTTGTTTAAGTTCTAAACAAACTATCAAACTGAGTGTAACTGAATAATTAGACAAATAATTAGCGGACTGTTCTTAAATTACTTGCTCATTTCCACCCCTGCACATTCACAATCAAATTAAATTCACAATCAAATTGAATAAATCTTATGCTTTTTAGCCAATCTTCATTGAAACTGTATGTTTCTGAAACCAGCAAGACATTATTGCATCATTTCAAGAAACTGGTTTCAGTTTATATATTCACATGTTATCACCAAATTGGCTTGAACAATATTATTTTCTTAGAAAGATTCGATTGGAATTTTTGAGATGCTATCTTCAGGCCTTCACTTAGTTCAATGCATTTAGATTGTTCTTCTGGTCTCTGATTCTAATTAAAATATACTGTACACGTTGGTTAGTTCTAGGAACTAGTATGTTTCTGTTCTATTGGAAGGCATAATCGAATAAGTCCTATCTTTTCAATAGCTATTTGTGCATGTCAGAAGCAAAGAATTATAATTATAATTCTATTTATGTTTGATTTTGCAGGTAGAAAAGTCAAAGAGAAGGTAGCACAGGGAGGAGCAAAGAGCTCATGTGAGGGATGAGAGCAAAAGATGTGATGAGCTATTCAATGAATTTTGTAGGAATATTAGCTTGATTTTGTATACATATGCCGTTTGATGTTTAGTTGGCAGAACTGAGATATTTGTATGGGACATATGGAATTTGATAGGCTTATTAGCTTGATTTTATATCCATGTGCAATTTAATGTTTAGTTGGGAGAACTGAGATATTTGTATGGGGCATAATAGTTGTGTATTGATTGTGAAATGAGAAAAATTTTATTTTGTAAACTATTACTATGTTTGGAGTACATATTAATTTAATTGTACAGGGGGAAATTTCTAATATAGTACGCACTTGGCTTTGTCAACACTTTTGAAGCAAATGTTGGCACCAAATGCCAACACTTGCTAAAAAATGTTGGCAAATGCCAGCGTTTTGATGCAAATGTTGGCATGGTACCAGCATTTGCAAAAGAATGTTGGGATCAAATATCCACACTTGCAATACTAGCATTTTTGTAAATGTTGTTAACTCATATACCGAGATTTCAAAAGTGTAGAGAGATGTCATTATAAATGCTGTTAACTACTAACTTTTTTGTAGTGGAAACTCCTGCTCCTAATACCTCATTTTTTTAGTTTCACATGCATGTAATGGTTCAATGAAACTACTTTAAAATATTATTCAACTGCTTTTAGGAGAAATATTGAATTATTATTGGTTCAAGAAAGCAATAACGTAAAACTGACTTCTTTTATGAGTTATTTCTTCTTCTTACTGTGTAAACAAAGATATGCAAAATTAACAAGGTATTTTTTTTTGTTTTCATAATTAATGGGTTTTCCCCTCATATATTAGCTATTCCTGTGGAGCACTTACTTCAATTGCAATAATTTTTCGGTTCTTTCTCTTCTCTATCAATTCTCTATAGTATACAATTTGAGGGTTAATGCTACAACTCGTACTATACAAATATGGAAGATGGAAATTAAAAATATTTTTGATTATAGCTGAAACGGATTGTGATGTCTTCATGTTGGAATTCCATTTCTTCATAGAGATATCCATCTGCTATAGTAAATCTATTTCTTGTCATATGGTCGTTTTGCTGCATATGCGTTTCAAAAATTTTAAGAAGTGATAATATGCTTTGCCTACCAAACCTAGATACATCCGTGGACTAAAGCCAGCCCCATAATTATGTGTAGGAAAAATATAATTTCTATAGATAAGACAAAAAATAAAAAATAAAGCTAATAAAAGCTTTTTCTGCCAAACACAAGCAGTATTTTCGGACAGAAAACCAAACAAACAACAAAAGAACTAAACCATACATCGATCTAACATTTATCCTTGCAACTTTCAAATTCATGAACTCTAGATGACTTTGCACTTAAATATCCTATCTTTTTTCCTTGACATTTAAATACCCTATAGTTTACATGACCTTGCACTTTTATTCCTTATATATCTTTTTTATAAATTTAAATTCCCTGTTGTTTTGTAAAGTCATAAAGTGCTACTTAAAAAAACAATAGGATATTTAAATGTTAGAAAAAGATAGTGTATGTTAGATATTATTAGCATTGAGATATTAGTAGATATTATGAGATATTGTTGAGATATTGTGAGATATGAAATTAGATACGATGTTATCTCATATATATTTTGTAATATCTTCCTAATCTCTATTTAAGAGAGGTTAGGGATAGATGAATTAGATCTTTGCCTTTTCTATTTCTCTACATGGTATCAGAGCCTACTTAATCCTACAGGATCCTCTCCCATCT